>CM057054.1:44185566-44693066 GCA_029948455.1 Solanum rostratum
AAATGGTGCATAATCGTGTATAAATATTGTATAAATAATTATGTAATGTATCAATATCGATATTTATTTGACCATCATGCATTCCCACCTTAATAAAATAATCAACAAGAAATAACAAAAACAAAATTCACAAAAAAAGTGAAACAATTGAAAAATCAAAAAAATTTTAAAAAAGAGCAAATAATTTTTTTTAACATTGACATTTAAAAAAAATTATATAATAGATAAATGAAAAAAATTAATTAATTATCCACCACCTAAAAAGTAAAAAAAAAAAAAAAAGAAAAAAGAAGGAAAGCATTGGAAACAAATTAAGGAAGAGCGAAAGAGAAAGTGACGCGGAGAAGGCCAAATGACCAACTGATAGTCAAATTGTAAATTGTAAACCTTAGCCCAAGCTGTCGAAATTGGCCACTTTATGTAATAAAAAAAATAGTGAGCTAGTTTTTGTGTAAATAATTTTTCTCAATGACTTGTAGGTGTAATTATCCCATCATTATTTCCATGAAATGTTGTTTATTACCTTGCTTTTAATATGTTTGACCGTTTAAATGGCGAAAGGGTTTTTTTTTTCGCGTTTGGCAAGGGTTTCATTGTAATTGAGTTTACTGCTAGTTTATTGGCTAAAGCTAAGCTTCGATCATGACTGCTCGTTGTTTCCACTATTAGAAAATAAAGAATTTGTAGAATTTGTGATGGATAGAATTTCATACTTAAATACCAAAAATTTCATATTAATTCTATTAGTTATGAATTAATGAAGGATTATAAAAAATAAAGCTGGTTATCTAGGAGGTTTTTAGCAATGGAGATGCTAGGAATTATCGAAAAATTCTATAGCTAGTTTCATATTTTCTAGTAGTGTTATGGCTGCCTTATTTTGTCAGACGAGATCTAAATCAGTACCGATAAAAATCTCTTAATACTTGACCCAAAAGTAAGTTACTCTTATCTATTTCACCCCTTTCTTCAATTGAATGATATTTCGGTTTTTGGATCATTTTCTACCCATTTATTAGCTCCCATTCAAATTACCTTATTCACAAGTCCATCTCGTGGCAATAAAAAAAGATAATCTATGCTATATCCCGTTAATATCTGTCCTACCAAGACGCACAAACTTTCATTATGTTTCAAATCACATTCCGTGAATTGAAAAGAAAAGTCTACACTAAAAAAAATAATTACTCATGATTGATCAATATACAAGAAAATACATATTATGTATAATACATATCAGCAGATATATCCTACAATTAATATATAAAATTATAAATTTGCTAACTATTATTTTAATGAGTAGTAATACAATGTGAAAGTTCGATTTATTTATATTGGATGGACTATTACATTATTTGAAGGCTAGATTTTGTTAATATTTGACTTTTTATTTATTTAATATTGGACTCGTAATATGAGAATGATAATCTCATCTTTTAGAAAAATATTTTCCATAAAAATATTTTTGTCCATACCAAACACACCCTCTAAGTGTAATTCGAGGGGGCATTGATTATCCTGAAATTGAAAAAAGTTGAATTATATAGAACGTTAGCATCTTGATTTAATTTTTTTATTCAATTATTAGTGATTTGATTATTCATTATTAGTTAAGATAAAACAAACATAATCCAATGCTTTGAAAATTATACTGTGAAATGATTATAGTTCAGGACTATGTATCGATCAGTCCAACTCGATATTTAAAGATTATCAATCTAACTTATTGATTTGTAGATATGTTAATTAAATCATTAAAGAACGATTAAAAAATTGATCAATCAATTATTGATATTAAAAAGATTAATTGCAAGTAGTAAATAGAAAGCATAACGTCTTATACAAAAGGAATCAACTAATTTTGTATTATTTGCGCAACATGAGTAATAAAACATAATGACCTATATTCTAAGCCATTGAATAAAAAAAAAATTAAACTCTTACAAAATTGATAACCCCACAAAAAATAAAATTAATATCATTATCTAACTATTAAATAAATCAATAGTATTTTTTGGTTGGATTATTAGGTGTGGTTCGATGTTAATATGAACAAACCTATAATTAATAATGAAGATAAATCAAGAACTAAGTGATAAATTATATATTGTATAAGGTATATATATAATACATAAATATGTCTTTTAAGTTGGCTTCAACTAACATCTATGTCCTTCAACTTTGGGTGTACACAACTAAATACTTAAACTTGTATGAACAAGTAGAATCACATACGTCTTACGTGATACGATACACATAAAACACCGTGTAGGACACAAAATATTCGTGTAGGACGTCACCTAAGATGATTGTGTCTATTAATTCAATTTTATACAAATTTAAGTTGAACGATATAAATGCCAGCAACTAAAATCAATTTGAAGAACACGTTTATGGATTCATGTATTAATAAAACATTGAATTTATTATATTTATTATCATTGTATTTACTGGTCCTTAAAAGTTGCACCAAATGATTACTAGATAAATAAAAATAAATAGATAAAATACACCCTAAAGAATGTATTTCATTTCAAGTCAAAAAATAAACAACAAAAAATACTTAAAAGACACACCAACTATAGGACAGAAAAGTTGCAGTGAATAAATGCAAAAGAAGGAAAAGAGAATGATATGAAAGATCATTATTGAGATTGCCTCAAAGTGAGTGTCCATTTTCTATGGCTTTGATTGTAAACAATGAAATAGCACTAATTTGTCCTTCTGCATTTCTTGTTTTACTCATATTTCCCACACATGATTTACTACTTACTAGCTAATGATTTTGACCACTTTTCATGTATTCCTTTTGATTTATGGGATATACTTTTATATTCACCTTTTCTTTTCAAGTGTATAACATAACGTGGGGGCCTAACTTAGTGTCTTTATTCGTTTTCTGGTCGATTTGACTATGGAGATGGCAAATTGACTGTATGGGGTCCCAATTCTTTTACTTTTTTTTATAGCTTAAAGAACTCATATATGAAAAAGATCCGGTGATCATAAATACTTGATTGATGTGAGTGACAATCACTTAATTTTAAACTAGTCCATGTATTTAAAGGTGAATATGTAGAATTTAATTTAAGAGAGAGACAAGGGTGCATGGAAACAAAACTCATGTTAGTAGTTGAAAAGAAAAAAAATAAAATTAGTTGGGATACTCTTATTGAAGTGGGGCTTGTGAATCCAGATTAAGGATGAGAAGCGATCAAATCAATAGTAACGACATTCGTACGAACGGTTGGTTTAATCGGACATGACTTCACGATCAATAGCTCACTGAGGTATGCCACCCACTACCCTGAAAAAGTAGGGACACATTATGTTCTTGAACTGATAACCATCTGTTGGCTAACCTAGTATAGGAAAAATCATGCTGATTTGGTCTAAAACTGGTAATACCATACCAAGAAAAAGTTTTTTTTTTTTTATGTTTTATCTTTAGTATTAATTACGTATGTTTTAAATCATTTTCAAAATTTAATACTAAATGTCAATTAATATGAGCATGATGATACTATTCTCATATCAACCATTGTTTCTTAAAAGGCATGTAAAGTATAAAACAACCAAGTAAAATTGAACGGAGAGAATATTATTTTTCGAGGCTACTAATCACTGTATATCATAGAATTTTTTTTTCCTTGTACATTTGATTGTAATATTAATAAGTAATTAAGTTTAGGGACATTATTAGGGAATTATGGGACCTTATAATTAAGCTAGAAAAGTCCATCTCCTAACAAATGCATGCAACAAAAAATCATGCAATCTATGCTAACATAACTAACTTCATATATTGAGTCTCTTTTAGTGCTAGTGGATGTACATATAGCTAAATAATGAAGCCATGATTTGAAGGTAAGCTGTCCTTTTCCAAATTTTCTAAGGTAAGCTGGGCGACAATATTTGGAATCCAATGCTAAGGAGTCCCAAGTCACTTTCTTGACATATTAAGCTCAAAGTAAGTGTAGGGTCATAGTCCTTAATAAAAGTGGTCCTAAAAGAGTAGAAAATTTATGAAATTGTATTTCTTCTCGAGTGATGTACATTTATTTTGTAAAGTTCTTCTAAATATGTACACACAAAGTTGAATCAAAACTACTAAAGAATTAGCGAAAAAATATCATTCGTCGTAAATTCATGTATAGTCAAGCTATATTCAATTTTTGAGTTGCTATTTGTTGTATAGTTAGTGTATATTTCACGCATAGTAAGACTTCATTCAGATTTTTGAGTATATCATAATGTATATTCAGTTTATGTTCATCTATAAGTAATCAACACCGTATAATTAATATATACTTTCTATGACTTTTGGCAAGCTATATTGTATAGTCATTGTATATGAACTAACAAATACAGCTAATCAAGCCACATTTGACTCACTAAACATACGACACTAGTCTACAAGCCTCTAAAACACAAACAAAAAATAAAGGCCCCTACCATACTCAATAACTACATACATCAAATAAGACCTCTAACTCAGCAATCCTAGCAAGAATAGATCTTACGAACCATTCATTGAACTCGATAATGCACAATGAGGATCCATGTCTACCTATATGTCCAAACCCTACATGACATGAATGCAGTGTTTCCAGGCAATGGAGATGTCCATATGAAAAAAATGTACCAAATATGTAAGGCAACAAAATATCTGAAGCATACATAACTAAATTGTAACATATTTACAACTATAACATAGGATGAAAGAACCCTAGTTTGGGACATATCTACAAGTATCTCTTCGATAATACGTTAAACTCGAAAATTATGGAATCATGTCATAGAAACTTGCCAATTAATTTTATAGGTCGAATATATTGCGACAATCTCTCAAACTTTTCAATAAATTCTATTTAGCTAGCTGGATTATCTTGTTTCAATTGAACATGTGGACACATGCTACATTGATCTTATTAGACACTTTCAGCTCAAATTTTGAAATGTTCTTGCGCATGCGCTCAAAATATTCATCATGTAGGTAAGATAATTATTTAAAACATACCACCTCAATAAGTAGTAGAAATAGGCATGAATAATGAATAATTAAATGAGATGACATATATTATATTGTTAACTTATCTACCTAATGAATGCTCAAAAACACTCATAATATTTAGTACGAATACTTTATCACGTATTTAGATATTGAATTGAAACAAATCATATCTAAATAACTATACTGACAAATTTAAGAAGTCGTGGTTCATTAAACATAGAATTCAAACACGTGTGACAAAAAAGGGATATACTTGTAGTATGTAACATGGAATATAATTAATATAATATAGTTAAGTTAGTAAAAGCAACAAGACAAAAGATAGGTCCAGCCATAAAGTCTTGGAAAGTGGACCACCATGCATGCAATTTCAAATATGTCAAAATCAGACTCTTATATTGTATGTCCTCATTTCAATCCACATATCTCTCCATTTTTTAGCTGATGAAGAGTTAGTTGATGTTCATTTCCCTCTTTTGTCTTACTTATGGTTCCATACTTTTAAAAGTGTATGTGAATTTTGTCTTTCATTTTCCCATAATTTGATTGAATTATTCTAGATTTTGCATTCCATGTGCTTTCTCCTTCAAAATTTTGGTTTGTTTTGAGTCCCCCCACGCTAACAAATAGACTAGTCAGTCACACATAGTACTGGAATCTCGCTAGAAACTGATATTGATATTAATTTGATCGAACTGAATAATTTTTACTTAAATAATGTGTATATATTTAAAAAAATATTAAATATTTATAAATATTAATTCACTTAGTATGGACTAGAGAGACTAGTACGTTAGTTTTTTACGCAAATTTAGTTTGAAAGAACAAGTAGTCACTTCAAGGAGACAATGTCTATTGAAGTATTGAACTCCTTTTTTTATATTAAGGGAATGAATGTGTTGATGGACTAGTTTTTTAATATTAATAAATTATAAACTTTTATTAATGTTTTAAACTAACTAGTTTTGGCTATATTGACGTATAAAATATTATGACGTTTTAATATTTTGTATAATTTATAAATATTTAAATCTTAATTGTAACCTCTAATTCAATTTAGTTTTTAAAATTAATTAAATTGACTCTATACAACATCAATTTAATATACCTAATGCAATTTCATAAATAAGGTTTGAGGGGCATAGAATATATATAAACTTTATTCTATATGGGATAGAGAGACTATTTCCACTCGACCTTCACCTCAGAATATGAAATACAAACAAAAAAATAAAAATAAAAAAAAATACTTCATCTGTCTCATTTTATGTGTTACTCTTTTCTTTTTATTCGTTCCAAAAAAATTATTTTAGACTATCAATTTTGATTTCTTTTTTCTAAATACTATGCTATATCAAATGGTTTTACATAAATGAGCATAGAGTAATATTTTACCTCGTCTTTTTTTCTATCTATAAAAATATTGGGACAAGGGTCCTCTCCATTTCATTTCTCTTCATTTCTTCTAAGTTCCTATTTTGATGGCTGACACATGACAACCAATCCTCTTGGGTGGCCGAGAGTGTTATGTAAAAAGGACCAAGGAGGATCCCATTCGTCAGGAGAAGGAGGAGGAGCAAGAGCTAGCGGAATCGAATCCTTTTGAAGTGGGAAAACCAAGTTAAAGAAAGAAGCAACTCTCCTAGGACTGGAGAAGATCAATTTCAAAGATTAGAAGTTTAGTTCTGACTAGTACAACCGAGGAGCGATTCTTCTGAATGGCAAGTATGAGTTCAACCACCCTTTCTTCGGAGAATGGAATTTGATGATTAAAATTTTATTGAGTTATGTCATTAAATGGAGAGTGAAAAAATGATCAATTAAATCTTAGTCGTCAAATGTTAATATTGAGATAAAAACATGAGAAAAATGGAGAGAGAAAATGGGGAGGAGGCTCTCCAAAAATTGAGATTGTTTTAATGGTGGAACAAAATGGGTGATAGATTTCTAGGAAAAAAATGTCAACAACAGATAGAATGATTGTTGCGATCTCAGCTTCTTTAAATGAGGAAAGTAACTAAAGAAGAAGAAGGTGATATTGTGGAAGAAAGCACTCAAAAGGAGACTACTCTACAGTAGCTCCCCTGTATCTCTTATTGAATTTAATAAGGGTACAAAGGTATTTATACAAGATCATTAACAAACTCTTAACTACTTAACCACCTTTTAAAAACTTCCCAACTAACTATTTAACCTTCTAACTAACTTCAATCAGCTTGATTATTGATTCTTCTCAACACTCCCCCTCAAGCTGATGGCTTGAACAGGTCCTTCAAACCAAATTTATTCAACAGATACTCATGTGATGTCCTTCCCAGTGCCTTAGTGAGTAAATCAGCCAGTTGTTCTTTGGTGGATACATGAATGGTTTTAATTAACCCTTGATTGATCCTTTCTCTCACAAAATGACAATTAATGTCAATGTGTTTTGTTCTTTCATAAAATATGAGATTTGCTGCTATTTGAATTGCAGCTTTGCTGTCACACATCAACATAATAGGTTGTTGAACCTGTACTCCTAGTTCTTTTAGTAATGCTGTAAGCTAGATTATTTCTGCTGTGCAAGCAGCCATGCTTCTGAATTCTGCCTCAGCTGAGCTTCTGGAAACAGTCTCTTGTTTCTTGGACTTCCATGATATCAAGGCACCACCTAACTTTACAGCATATCCAGTCACAGATCTTCTAGTTTCTATATATGCTCCCCAATCAGAGTCACAATAGGCTTCCAGTTGGTTTGTTGTTTTGGCAGGCATGAACAATCCTAACCCAGGTGTCCCTTTTATATATCCTACAACCCTCAATGCTACTTCCATATGTGATCTTTTTGGATTATGCATATATTTGCTCAGCATCTGTACTACAAAAGCAATGTCTGGTCTTGTCATCATTAGATATAATAGTCTTCCTACTAGTCTTTGATATACTGAGATATCAGAAAGTTCTTCATCTTCACCTGGTTCTTTCCTTGGAATATGCTTGTCATACTCAGCTGATGTAAGCTTCTGATTTCCTTCAATAGGTGTTGTAGCAGGTTTGGCTCCACTAAGTCCAGCTTCAGACACAAGCTCTAGTGCATATTTTAATTTCTTTGACACATGATTATACCTTCCTGTGATCTAGCAACTTCAATACCCAAGAAAAACTTTAACTCCCCAAGATCTTTCATTTTGAATTTCAATTTCAGGTTCTGCCTTGTCTGTTCTATAAGAGTCTGATTGCTTCCAGTAATAAGTAGATCATCTACATATACTAGAATGATCACTCTTTTTTCACCAACTGTTCTTGTGAATAGTGAGTAATCATAATGACTTTGATTGAATTCCATCTGTATAAGTGCATCTGTTAACTTCCTGTTCCACTGTCTAGGAGCCTGTTTGAGGCCATACAATGATTTGTTGAGTTTGCAGACCTTCTGATTCTCCCCCTGTCTAGCAAACCCCTCAGGAATAGTCATATAAACCTCTTCAAGTAGATCCCCATTTAAGAAGGCATTATGAACATCCATTTGATAAATGGACCAGTGACAAGATGCAGCAAGTGCTACTATAGTTCTCATAGTAACCATCTTTGCTACAGGTGAAAATGTTTCAGAATAATCAAGTCCAGCCTTCTGACTATACCCCTTTGCTACTAGCCTGGCTTTGTATCTCTCAATAGCTCCTGATGCTTGATATTTGATTTTGTAAACCCATTTACATCCAATTGGTGATTTTCTAGCAGGAAGATCAACTAGTGACCAGGTATTATTCTCTTCTAGAGCAGCAATCTCAGCTTCCATTGCTTGGGTCGAGTGTGGATCCTGGGAAGCTTGATAAAAAGAAGTTGGTTCTACACTGGAAGAGAAGGCTGCTAGAGCCTTTTGATATGAAGGTGTAAGATGAGAGTATGTGATATAGGATGATACAGGATAAGAGCATGAGTTTGTTGAAGGAGTAACAAAGTCTTGCATCCATATAGGAGGATGTTTAACTCTTGATGATCTTCTAAGAGATGGTTGAGGATCTTGATTGGGAACAGTGGAATCAGAATAAGTAGGAGAAGTAGTGTATTCACCTTGAGCCATATTAGAAGGGGATACATGTAGATAAGGTAAAGAAGAGTCATTTATTGACAAGTCTAGAACTGGAAATAAAGGAGTGCCTGAAGATTTCAGATGTAAAAAGGGAAATATTGATTCCACAAAGACCACATTTCTATTCATAAAGAAGGTTTTTGAGTGAATATTATATAGAATATAGCCTTTTTGTGTTAAGGAGTAACCCATGAATACACTAGGAATGGCTCTTGGAGAGAATTTATCAGACACTTTAGGATTTGATGCATAGGCTAGGCTACCAAACACTTTAGGTGATTGAGTGATGGTGGATGGTTAAACAGTAGCTCAAAAGGAGATAGGAAGTTGAGTATTCTGGATGGGGTTCTATTAAGTAGGTACACTGCTGTCATAACACACTCACCCCAGAATTTTAAGGGTATTGTAGCTTGAAATCTAAGTGCTCTTGCTACTTGAAGAATGGATCTATGTTTTCTTTCTACTACTCCATTTTGCTGAGGAGTATAGACACAAGAGGTCTGGTGAAGAATGCCAAGAGTGGATAAAAGAGATTTGAACTCAGTGCTTAAAAATTCACACCCATTGTCTGTTCTGAGTGTTTTTACAGATGTAGAGAAAAAATTGTTTATTCTTGTAAGGAAGTCCTTCAACACTACATACACCTCAGTCTTGGATTGAATGAGAAAAACCCAAGTGAATCTAGAGTAATCATCAACTACAGTGACAAAGAACCTTTTGTTATTGTAGGTAGGAACTCTATAAGGACCCCATATATCACAATGAAGTAATTCAAAAACTGACTTAGTACTAGAACTTCTCAAAGGAAAAACAATTTTAGTATGTTTAGCAAGAGGACAAACTGTGCACTGGTGATCTTCAGGAGCAAGGTGTTGAAGAGACTTGTGCCTTTTGATGATATCAGTTGGAGCATTTTCCCAATCTTCTATGCCAAAGAGTGGAGGATGCATTCACAGAATGAATTGGTGAATCAATCACAGAGTGAATTGGTGAATCAACTTGATTTACTACACAATGGGATGTTTGTACATTGGATGTATTCTCTCTCAAAATGTATAGCCCTTATTCTTCTTTACCAATCCCTTTCACCAGTCCAGTGTAAAGATCCTGGAATATACAGAAGTCAGGAAAAAAATTCACTGAGCACTATAATTCCTTGGTTAGCTTAGACACTGATAATAGACTGCAGTTAAAATTTGGCAGAAATAAAACATTTGATACTGGTTGACCTTCTAATACACATGATTTTCCAGAATGAGTGATCTGAACCTCATCACCTGTTGGTAGGTGTACAAAGCTATGTGCATGTTGTGGAGTCCTTTTACAGTCATATAACAACTCAGAACTTGAAGTCATATGATAGTAGCCCCTGAGTCCACTATCCATTTAGATGAGTTTTGTTAAGATTTGGATAAGACATTGTACCTGCATTTGCTGTAGGAATTTGATCATTTTCCTCTGTACCTTTATTCAGCAGCTGAATAATTTGTTGGTATTGTTTTTGAGTAAAGTAGGGAGGTAGTTGGTTGTTAGTGGTTTTGTTACAATCTTCTTGACCACTTCCTGTAAGATTTGCATCACTCTCAGCAAAATTTGCATATTGAACCCCTGTCTTCTTTTTATTCCTGGGCCAGTCAAGTGGATATCCAATGAGCTTGTAACATCTATCCTTTTTGTGTCCATTATATCCACAGTGCTCACATGTTACTGGTATCTTCTTCTGGAATTTAGTGTTTGTGTATGTTGTCTTGTTGTTCCAGTTGCTATTGGTATTAACACCTCCTCCAGTGCCTCCTTTTTGACTAAAGAATTCAGCTCCTTCCAGTGTATTACTCACTCCATTTGCAACATTAGCAATGTTTCTCTGACTTTCATGATCAACTACCATAGAATATGCTTTGTTTAGAGTAGGAATAGGAGACATCCTTAAAATCTGACTCCTACACTGACTGTAGGTTTCATTCAGCCCCATTAGAAATTGTAGCAGCCTTTGATACCCATGGTGTTGGGCATAACTCCTAGATTCAGTACAATTGCATCCAGGACAAGGCATAAGGGCATCATATTCATCCCATAGATTCCTTAGCTTAGAGAAGTATTCAGCCACAGCCATAGTGCCTTGTCCTAGAGTTACTATTTCTCTGTGTAGATAGAAGATCCTCAATCCATTAACTGTATCAAATCGTTCTTTCAAATCAAGCCATACCTTGTGAGCATTAGAGGCATATATGATGTTGCTCAACAAGTCCTTCCGTACAGAGTTCATAATCCAGGATAGTACTACTGCATTCACCTTCTCCCATTGGTCATGCAATGATGAATCGAACTTCTCCTTCGCATGTCTACCATCTACCGACCCCAATTTACTCTTCCCTAACAACCCTATGGTCATGGATCTACTCCATAGGGCCTAATTTTCAGAACCAGTTAATTGATTTGAAATTAGCGAGCTACCTGGAGTATCTGTCGGGTATCGGTATAGTGGATGATTATGATCGATCTCCACTCGACTGCCATTTCTGATTCCTGAAGAACTTGGTTCTGCATGTGTATTTCCAGTCGCCATTTTCACTTTCTTCTAAGTTTGAACACTTCAATATGAAGTTCTTCTTATTTGCAGCTGAAATTCTGCTTCTCCAGAGATCGATTTAGTCTTGATCTAGCACTCTTCGAACCAACGCTCTGATACCATGTTGCGATCTCAGCTTCTGTAAATGAGGAAAGCACTCAAAAGGAGACTACTCTACAGTAGCTCCCTTATATCTCTTATTGAATTTAATAAGGGTACAAAGGTATTTATACAAGATCATTAACAAACTCTTAACTACTTAACCACCTTTTAACAACTTCCTAACTAACTATTTAACCTTCTAACTAACTTCAATCAGCTTGATTATTGATTCTTCTCAACAGAGGTGTTTCCTTCACATCACACTGAGCCAAAAGGCAGAGAGAGATATCCACGATGACTACACCAGATCTTATTTACTCCCTAATTAATTAGTGCACCAATACTACCCCAAATGCCAATTTCATTCATGGTTAATTAGTCTACAGAAAATAATTTTTGTCTTTATATATATCAAATAACTATAAAAATAATTTAAATAGTTCAGTAAATTGACTATTTTATTGATAGGAGTTTGATTCTTCATCTTGTACTTCTTTCCCCTATTTCACCCTTCCTGGTCTGCATTTTGAAAAGAAAAAAAAACCGTGTATACATCATCCTTCTTAGGATATTTGTAAAAGTAGATTGAGTATGTTATGACTATTTCTTGTCAATCACTTAGAGTTTATTTGGATTGTTTTTGGCTTATAAACTAAACTAGCATTTGATCATAGCTTTTTAAATATTTTTTACAAATCATTTCTTAGTGGAGTTTTGGACAAAGTTTTACCATGAATTTGGCTATAAATTCTAGGATAAATATTTGACTCTTCAAAGAAATAAAAGTCATGTCTATAAGTTTTAAAAATTATTAAAAATACTCATAAGTTGGTATTGTCATTTTATTACGAACATGTTTTATGAAAAATGATGAAAATAAAAATAATTAGTACGGATCTGAAAAAAGAGGAGATAAATAAAAGAAAAATACCATTGATTGTATATGAAAATTTTCTATTACTATTTGTAATTAGAAGTGAATTCGGGGATCAAGTTGGAACAAAAATTGTATAAAATGTATATAGTATAACTGTATAAATTTAATACAATAAATTAAAGCTGAAGTTCAGACAAAATTATAAATGAAGGATATTTTTATAAAATATAAATATTTTGGGGTTATTTTTAAATTTTCAAAAGTTTTCATATAATAGAATTTGGCTCAAATACTAATATTTTATATTTAAAATTTGAATTATTTGTCAAATAATAAGGAAATTGTATGACCAAATAATATTTGTTAAATTTTGGAAAAATTTCATAACTGAGCAAACATTCACTACAAAACCACATAAATTAACTACAGTTTTTTAAAATTACATAAAGTAACCAACGTTTGAAAAAAATGGCTATAAAATTTTGTGGGACCCAAACACTTTTTGTATAAAACCCTTCATCTCCCACATTCACCTTCTCTCTCCATTCTATACAAAATACCAAGATTTCTTTCTATAGTTATCTCCTTCAATCTCTCAACAAATCATCAGTTACACAGGTAAGGATTTAAAAAAAAAAATTCCTAATATTCATCCAGATCTTGTAGCTTCAATTTCATACCAATTTTTTTAGCGGTTTTTAATTTTTATTTTGAAATTTTCACTTTCCTCATTTCTTATACACTGTTAGCCTCAATTTTTTCCGCAGTCGAAAAAATCACCAGTATACAACTACATATCATGGCCAACGAATCATCATCTAAGAGGACAACTAGAGGTATAAACTTGCATGATAAATTTATGGATGATATGTCATCTTTTTCGTTAGGTATAACTCAAGAGGATGAGTCCATTGCAGGATCCATTGCAAGAGATAGGGCAAGTGGAGAAATTAGATCTAAGTATCGGAATGACAATGTTCATCGGCCAAGCACATTATACAGTTTAATTAAAGTTTTGTAGTCATTGCCAGCACATTATACAATTTAATTTTTTTGGCGTGTTTTAATTTTTTCAGAGAGAGTTCAAAATTTTCCCCCATTCGGTACAAAACCCTTGCTACATTGCAACCGTCGGCACTAAATTAAGGCATTTCCTTAGCTTATGCATTCTTAGACCTATTTTTAGGTTGTAAACACATCTGGTGTTCTCCATCTATGCATGTAATGTATATTTTCCCCAATTTGTGTATTTGCTTTTTTTTTTTTTACAAAATAGAGATGTGTAAGTATATATTTTTATTAATTTAAGCCCACATGTATAAGTTCCTGCACATTTTATATAATTTATGATGTGTATTTTTCTGATTTAAGTCGTATATGTATAAGTTCCAACACAGTTTATATATTTTCTAATTTAAGCTCATATATATAAGCCCCACATGTATAAGTTCCTGCACATTTTATACAATTTCTTATATGTATTTACTACTAAAAAAACTGTGAATATCAACCTCCAAATTACCGACCTCCAATGGAAGTCGATAATTTTCGACTTCCAGAGGTCGATATTGTTAAAATTAATACTTCTTGAAAATTTCCTAAGAAAACCGACTACAAGAAGTCAATCTTTTTGGCAAAAAATGCGGGAAAATCACATAGCGACCTCCGGAGGTCCGAAAATTTCCCGGAAAAAATAAATATTAAAAAACTGACCTCTAGTGGTCGGTATTTTATTAAAAAATTAAAAATATATTTAATTTTATCTCAATTAAATATAAAAAAATATTTTAAATAAATTTTCGGGTGATTTTGTGTAAAATAAAAAATTTAAAAATTAATAATATCGACCTCCCGAGGTTGGTAATATTAAATTTTATGTAATTAATTTTTATTTTTATTAAAATATTCATATAGTGACCACCTGAGGTTGATTTTTTTTATTTTTTTTAATTATTATTATTCAAACCGACCTCCGATGGTCGGTACCGAATTAGAAAATTAAGAATGCAATTTGATTTTACCACAATTTTACCTAAAAAAAAATTATATTTTCAATTAATTTTAAATAAATCGTCCTCAAGAAGACGATTTTAAGTAAAATAAAAATCAAAATAATATGAAATATCGACCTTCAGAGGTCAATATAATTTAATTTAATGTGATTAATTTTATTTTTATTAAAGTTTATGTAATACCGACATCTGAGAGTTGGTATTTTTTGTTTTGTCTAATTATTTTTAACAAAATTGATATCCAGAGTTCAATTTTTTTAAAAAAAATATATTTTTACTAATTATTATTGTTCTATTTTATATTACTATTGTTTTCATTTTATACTTGCAATTAATTCTTTTGAAAGTTTAATAATTTTATATAATTTTATTCAAAAGAAATTAGTAATCGTAGTGTAGACAAATAACAACTCATATTCAAAGTATGAAATAACGTTGATACTAATTAGGAGGTACTTATATTTATTCATAGATTAATACAATAAATTCTATTAGTCCATCGCGAATTTAAATTTTATAAAATGATGTTGTGGTCAAGAGCTAATCGATAAACTATTTGAATATGAAATGTGCTATGATATTCATAGAAATGTCATAACAAATCAAGTGTTTCGTCGTGGAACCTTGAATATGTAGTCTCATTTAATGACAGATACAACAGAATACCTATGATTCATTGATTTTAGGAGGTAATAAATAGATACTCATGAAATATTGTACAAAATAAATTTTATCAATATTTATACACCCCACTTAAATGAACATCTTGTGTAGTGATCACTCGTAGGTAAAGATAAACAATAATTCACTAGAGACATATGTAACAAATATATATATATATGTATGTATGTATGTATGTATGTATGTATGTATGTATTGTTGACACCCAATTTTGGCCGGAATTTTAAAATTCATACTTTTATATTGTCATTTTTTAGTTCTTCCTAAATTCATCATTGTGTTAAATTACATATTTTTGTGTATTTTATTTATCTACCATTGATTATATTTGTTTTATTCGTTTTGGTATTTTTAACGCAATGTAATAAATCATTTTTTCTTGTCCAGATATACTATACATGTATGTTTAATTGGCCCATGATTTGGACCCATGTTTTTCTACCCCATTAGATTTTTCATGTGTATATAACCTTCACAATTAAAAATATAATAAGCAATTTTTAATTTTAGAAAAAAAAACCCTAAAGTTTTTGCCCTCTCCCTTTCTCAACATCTGCCGCCACCCTCACTCCCTCTCCTTTCCTCCATTTCCGACGATTTCCGACAAGACAAAACCCTCATGGCTTCCCTCTCCATTTTCCGACCACCCTTAGTCAACAAAACCAGCCAACAAACAACCAATACTCACCTGAAACACCACCCATTTCCGCCTCAAAATCAGACCCAAGCAGCCTCCCAAACGCACCCTAAAACTCCATTAAAGCAGTAACCAAAGCCACCACAAAATCTACCCAAAACCCACTGAAAAAATACATTAAAAACGCCGCCATTTCAGCCCCTTAATCCACCAAAATCACCCCCAAAAATGCAGCCCCAAAGCACCATAAAAAACGCTATCCCAAACCAGCAGCAAAATCGACCAAAAAACTCCCCAAACTCCATCTGAAAATGACCCGAAATCGTCGGAGAACACATCCAAAACCACCCTCTTCCCATGCTGGAAAACATCGACAACAACAAGAATCTCCAACCACCAGAGGAACCCAGTCCCTTTCTCCATCAAAATGGGCTCAAGCACGATGAAATGGCTCCGACAAATAGCGGTCAAAGCACCACCGTTGTTCTCTCATTCTTGTTGCACCGTAAAATATCCAGATCTGAGCAAGAAATGCTCCTCTCCGGTGATAAACTTTACTCTTGTCTCCTTATTTTAACTTGTTTTGATATTATTCATGTTGAATGGATCTATTTTGTACTTTTACTAGTTTGAGTATTTCTCCGCTGAATTTCATAAATGCTTCCGTGCTTGGACTTTGCTCATGCTATTTTAGATAATGTTTATTCTTATTGTGTTGTTGTATGGTTGATTATTGTTGTTAGTGTACTGGCTTTGCACAATGTTGTTAATTACTTTGTCATTCATCACTAAACTTTGATTATTTGAGTTATCTTATTTAGATGTGTGTGTGTGTATATATATATATATTTTACTTATTAGTCAAGTGCTTGATTGATGATCTGTCCCAATGGTGTATTCGTATGTTTGTCATAATTTCATTATTTTATTCTTTGTCTAGCTTTTGTTTCATTATTATTGTATTGCCATTGTTTGATTCTCAAAGTATGGGTGTATTTGTTTTGAAATGTTAATTTCCTCATAGACGGCGAGCTTAAATCCACCAGATCTTCGCTTTGAAATTCAGAGCACAAACCAGGAAACCTCCACCATCTCCTCTTCCTTTCTTCTCCACTCTACCATAACTCCGCATCCACTTCCAGCGAGTATTTCACCGGTTGGAACCCCCATTCCCCAGCACTTTTCTCACGGAGGTATGAAACTCCAACAACATATTCTTTGTTTTCTATTTTTGATATGCTAAACTTGTTACAAGTATGATTTAGTTTAATTTTGTGATATTGTAATATCTATTCCTCTTTTGTTGTTACATTTTTTTATTATTTGTTGTTACACTCATTTATTCTAATTGTTATTATGTCCAGTTTACTAGAATGCACTATTTTGTGGTTTACACTATTATTTTGGGAGGTGTTTCTCCCAAAATGAAGAATTAACTTACTTAGCATCATTTGTACTTTCTCTGGGGATTGTTCCTCTTTATCTTCATATTAGGATTATTAACATTCTGCTACAATGATAACTAACTATCCATAATCTAGTTCACATAATGATTTTTGCAATTGAAGATGTGCATTTAGCTTCTTGTTTAAATTTTAAAGTACATGGTAATGATTTAAAGAGATTTGCCTTTGAAGTTATCAATAACTTTGTCCAGTCCAACTTGTGATAACTGTTGTTGCTGTTTGACTGTTACAGGTTCACCCTTATCACTCCTCCTAGCTCTCCTTGTTGTCGACTGTTGTTCGCTTCTCTCCTCCGATCACCCTTGTAGTTTTCATTTTGTAGCAATGAAAGAGGCAGAGGACAAAAGGTATGCAGCGCTTCAAGCTCAATTAAATTCTCTTTTGGGAAATATTATTTCATGATGTCCTGGTGATACACGTTGAGACTCAGTAGATGAAGGTGAAGATGAGGATGACGAAGAGTAGTTGTATTCATTTGACATTTCAAACGTTGTATGTATAGTTTGTATACTTTTTTAGATATTTGATTGTATTGTAGTTTGATTTGAATGAAATTAAAATTATTTTGGATGAATTTAAGTTTATTTTAAAGTAGTATTACGTAAATATAGAAAAATATTGTGGTAGCAGCTCTTTGAGCTGGTTTGGTTAAATACAAATTGCAGTAATTTGCTTTTTGTTGTAGAAAATCAGCCTCCAATCGACCTTTGGAGGTCGGTAATCATCAATATTAAAAAAATTAAAATTTAATAATACCGATCTCCAGAAGTTGGAAATTTTTAATTTTAAAAAACAAAAATTAAATAACATTGACTTCTGAGGTCGGAATTTTGATAAAAATAAATTAATGAAAATTAAATAATAGTGACTTCTTGAGGTCGGAATTTCAAAAAAATTAAATAATAAAAATTAATTAAAATCGACGAAAATGATAAAAATTAAAAAAAATATACATATATAAAACAGATCTCAAAAAGTCAAAAAATAAAATAAAATAAATTTATGATCAGTTTTTCGACTTAAAATTAAAATCGACGTTGGGAAGTCAGTAAATACTGACCTCCGGAGGTCAATATGGAAAAGCAACCAAGCTTTTTCCGACCTCAACTGGAAAGTCGGTTTTGAGTCGGTATTTTTGCAAATACCGACCTCCAGAAGTCGGTATTCTGAGGTTGTTTTTTCCAATTTTTTTAGTAGTGTTTTTCTGATTTAAGCCCATATGTATAAGTTCCAACAAACTTCATACAATTTCTGATATCTGGCAAGAATAAAATTCTTTTGTATAAGTATACACTTATCTGTTTGCTATAAAAATACACAATTCATGTATGTATATATAATTTTCCCAAAATTTTTAATGTTTCAGATGTTTTTTTATACACAAGCAAAAAAAAACTAGTTTTTTTATCGAAACTACAGTCGAACCTTTTTCTTTTTTTGTACAAAAGAGTCACATTAGGAAAGAAAATCTATTTTTTATTGACAATTGAATCCCCTTTTTATTTTTGGGACGAATGAGTTCAATTAGGAAAAGGAATTCTACTTGTTATTGACTTCCTTTATTTATGGAATCGTTTCCATAATTAATAGCTGAAAGGTCTCTACTTTTATTAACAGGGAGTTAAATTTTTTATTTTATACATTACAAAAAAAAAAATGGCTTTATACATTTCCTTTGGCATGACCAAAGTTAGAAAACGTAATTTTAGAAACATTAGCTATTTTAGCCTATTATGTTTCACTAGATTGCTGCATATGAAAATTCCCTTTAAATTTTTTCCCAAATATTTTTGAAAATATCTATAGCCAAAATAAACTAATTTTTTTGTCTGGTTACTAATTTTGAGAAAGTTATATTACACTTGATAATTAATATTGAGACAAATTATTTTTCTTAAAGGGTAAAATGATAGTATCAAAATTAATTATCTGAGAATAAAATAATAAAAATATCACGATTCCAAGCGACCAATGAGTGGCACCCACACTAATCTTTTGGTGGAAGAACTAGTAGTACAACTCAATTGACGTAATTAATCTAACAAGAGCTAGGCAATTAAAGATACGAAAGTAGCTTTAAATAAGACAAAAATGAGTTCTCATGAACTCAATTGAAGTAAACTAAACAAATAAAAGAATACTCCTTAGAATCTGAAAGTCATTGTACCAAAATATCTACAATAGTCTAGAATAAGCGGACGCAAGCCCAGAAAACATAAACAACAACTAATGTCTTGGTCCAAATAAGTGGACCAAGAAGAAAAGACGAATCCCTGGTAGCCTGAACAAGTTGGATCATCCTTGAATCCGGATCACTGGTCTCCTAGCTAAGGTCTTTCAGTAGCTAGGAGTAAGAACCATGAAAGTTACCTCTATTCTTAGGCCTCTTCATCGCTTTGTCTTGTCCAGACTTTTGAAGTCCTTCTATCTTTTAATTCACGATGTCTATCACTTTATTACAGTTTTTGTTTACAAAGGTCACGTGAACAGACAAAACTTGTAACTCAAGATCCAAACTTTTGACGAACAATTGGATCCTCTCCTCCTCGTAGCCACCAACTATGTAGCATATCAGGATAAGACATGAAACTCAGCCTCTTAAGTGGCTACTATCATGCTACCCTGCTCAATTTCCATGAACTCATCTTTCTTGCAATCTTTTAGAGTTCAAGGTACATACTTCTCTAAAAATAAATCATGGAACTGAATCTAGATGAGTGATAAAAAGACTGTGATTGGCATTCCACAAAGGCTCTCTAGTATTGCTTATCCTTCTTCTAGAGCTGGAAGGTCATAAACTCAACCCTGTGCTGGTATACAATACTCAACTTGTAAAGTCTCTTATAACAATCCAAGATAAACTCATAAGCATCCTCACTCTCTAAACCTTGAAACACTGGAAGCTTTAATTTTAGAAACTTAGTCAGTATGTCATACTCAGTATTAGTCATTACTAGGCCTAAAGAGGGACAGAAGAAAGAATCAGTGCCTAGTGTCCCCCCATAGTAGTGGTTGTAGTTGCAACAGGGTGAGTCACTGGAGCAATGAACACATGGGAATGTCTCTAGATCTAACCAACCCACTTAAACAAGTCATACCCTGTAGGGCAATTACTAGATCTAGTGAGGAAATTCTTGCCATCCTAGCCTGGACATCTTTCTCAGCTTTTACATTCTTCTTAACCTCAACTTAACCTCAATTTTCACATTGTCTTCTAGTTTAATCTGAGGTGTAGGACGGGCCTCTCCTATAGGTACGTTCTCATCTTGGGCTTCATCCCTACCGAAAGCTACTCTTCATCGGCCTCTGCCCCCTTTCTCTTCTTTAATCTCTACCTCGACCATATTCTCTTGCTATTGGCTCATTGACAAGAGTTGTCCACTTGCCACTGTTGTAACGCGTATTAACCATCTACAAATAGAAGAGCTGAATAGGTTAGCTATCAATTTGGATCACCAGATACCAATTGAAATTAATTTATAATACGAAATGAGGGATAAGATAGAGAGATTTTCTAAAATCTTGTAGCCTCTCAAATAAAGTACATACATCTTCATACCATTCCACAAGACTCTACTAGACTCGTTTTGATATAATGAGATCAACAAACTTAGAGCTCTAATATCAATATTTATCATGACCTCGATCTATTGTAGTAGGCACCTATGTAAATTCTCTGGTAGAAGAACCATAACTACACCCAAATAAATAGAATAACAAGAGATAAGCATTTTAAAAATGTAGACATAGGTTTCAAAAGCAATCAAAATTGAGTTTCCATAGAACTCAAACAAAAATCTAATATAGTGCAAAAAATAGCTCTTCTAGAACCTGAAAGTCATTGTACCAAAACTTTACTAATAATCTAAAATAAGGGGATGAAACCTCAAAAAACATATATAAAATAATGTCTAAAAATATAGTTCGAAGAGAATGGATTATGATTCTAGACAAATTCACGGTAACCTGAAAAAGTTGGTTCACTCTTGATGTCGAAATGTCATTAATTACCTAATTGAGGTTTGTCAATAGCTACCTAAAAATGCCCTATACTCAACAAAGAAAGAGCAAGTATCATATTAGTATATAAAACAACAGCCTACTAATAGGAACACGTATATATTTCAATAAGCAAAATATAAACCAGTAACCACAACATAGTAAACGATAAATATACAAAAAATAATAATTAATCAGTTCATGCTTAATATCTCAATTCCAAATATCAATTCAAATGCAACAACCAACAATGGTCCTCTCATGGAACCCACAACCAAATAATTAATATATCGAGATGTCACATCCGATTTAATAATGAGTCGGTATGTGACACCCGATTTAAATATGTATTGAAACGTGACATCCAATTCAAATATTGTATCAGAATATGACACTCAATCAAAATATGCGCCGAAATGTGATACTCGAAATCCCACAACCACAATGAATGTTTTTCAAGCTTACACAATTAAGTAAAAAGTTCATTGCATGAAATTTGATTAAAAGTAGTCATTTTATTAGGTTTGTACCATCATTCCTATTTATATACATGCAAGTAATTATAACGATGTAGTTAACAAGCGCATATAATATAGACGAGAATTTAAACCATCACCTACCTCAATCAAGCCTTAAGAATTTCTAAGGAACTAGAACTTTCCTTATTAAAAAACCTTGGGTCGTTCTTGGCTAAAAACAAACAAGAATTACAAGATCAATAAATAATGGCCTATAACACCCGAGTTATATCAAAATTTTAATTCTTGGTCATTTTCATAATAATCTCTCCCTCAACTATGGCTTTTCCCACCATTAATTTCAGGTCAAAACTTTTCGCTAATAGAGTTCCCCTAAAATCTAAGGTCTAGGAATCAAATTACAAGTTAGAAGAATGATTAACTTACCTTTAACGAAGAAATGGGTGGAAACTGAAGGAAAATAATTGTAGGACACTTTTGGTCTCTCAAGAATGAAGTGAAAGAAATAAGAATGATTTTGGGACTTTTCTGACTTAAACCAACAATTGTCCTACAAGCTACAAGGAGGTTACTTATCACGCCATGACGGCCCTGTCATGGCAGGAATAATCCCGCGTAGCAAGTTGCTTGGAGATAACTGTTGAGATGTGGAGCCTGATTAATATGTAAATGTACTTTTTATATATTAGCGATCTCGCCAAATTTTAGGTTGTACTATTTTTTTATTATTCTCCGTGTATTCTGTAACGGTGTTATTTTATTAATATAAATACTGCATCACCGTGGAGGTTACCTCCACAAGATGTTATCACGAAAATACTTTCTCTCTCTTAGGTTTACTAAAACTGTCTTGAATTGTTCTTCGAAATCTAGAACTGTTGTTGTAATCGATCCTAACAACAACAACTCAAAATTTATGTCCGAAATCTCCATTCGCAATGTACCCTCAAACCATGACGTTCTAAAATCAATCCTTCACGCCAAGAACAATTTCGAGAGTTCTACTAGTCCGAATTTGATTCCGTAATGTCATACTGGCTCCTTATTATCTTATCTATCAACTCAAGGTATCAAATTCACGAATAAAACTCCAATCTATTACCGGATTGCCTTCAGAGCTCACCTGATTTAAATTTTGTCCAAGTTTGGTCCAAGCTCAAAATTTTTATGTCACTAAGTTTCTAGTCCTATTTCTTTCTCCATTGACTTATCCATAATGACATAAACAGGTAGTTATAGATCTAGAATCCAAAAAAGCTTATTTTAAACTTGTAAAATCGTAAAAAATTCATGAACAAATTCTCGTGTGCAGCATAATGTACTTAATAGAAGTCTAAGTCACTAACAATTAGCCCAATTGCCAACAGCCCTGCTTTTAGCAAAAAATACGTTTCCTCTTGATAGAGGCAAATTAATGGGTACTGTCAAATTAGACGGCAACTTAGCAATTTTGAATAGACATAAAAGTGAAAGTTCAATTAAAAAAAATTAATCATTGATATTAATTCTACCTCATATATATAATTATGAAAAGCATAATATATAGTAACCCTAAAAAGTGAACGTAGCTCAGTTTAAATATTAAATTCCCCTAGCTATTTTCTAATGCATTTTATTTATGTGTTATAAGAAGAGAAATCCTTTTATGGAAGTATGACCTGCACATGAAAAGAAATCTATGAGTCAAGACCCTTTTTAATTTATTTATAACAAAATAATAATGAATAACTTATCCTCATTCTTCTTTTTTAGAGCAATAATTTTTAATTCATTATTTATTGTAGTGTGATTAAATTTTGAATTCATATATTATAAAATTCATTTTTGAAGTTGATGCTTTTAACAAAATTCTTTCGTTTTGAAGAATTCGATTCCAAAACTTTTTATTAAAAAAAAAGATCGCAACTAACCCACGACTCTCCCTTTTCTCACTTCCTTTTTAACATCTCTTTGGATTGGAATTATGGATTACATCTTTCCCCCAGACTACGAGTTTCAACATAACCCTACTCCTCTAAGATGACCACTTTTTCTTTTCCCTCCAAAACTTTGGTTGGTTATAAGCAACATATAATTAAAGAAGAAAAAAGAGAAATGAAATATGTTTTTTTTTTTTTTTGTTTCAATTAAAGGTGTAGTATGAGTTTTACTAGTTGACCAAGTCCATCCTATGATTTGATATGGATGAACTAAGATTTTTGAAGCTCACTATAAAATGAGGTCTGAATAAACATATTGGCTAGTAAGACTTGACTAAGGTTGGGCATGTCTGGCCAATGGGTCAAATGAAAAATTAATTAAAAATATAAAATAAAAATAATGTATTTAATGTAATTCAACAAGCAAAATCTACGGAGCAAGAATAATTTGTACGTAAGCTTGTTCCTATCTTATAAAATAGAGAGACTAATTTTTTTATAAATGTAGGACTAATATAAATAAAAGAATAATGCATTTAAATCATATTATACCTAATTAGCTACTTGCATTATTACTCATTAATTATTTAATTTTCTTATAAGTATCTCTATTTGATTTAAATGATATATGTTTTAAATATAAAAAGTAATTTAGCTTCGCAGAAACTTTATGTTTATAAATCATTTTCTTATAAGGTTATATCCATTATATTTTCATGAAATATATATTTAGTAATATCCGATAATCATAATTAGTGCTCTGGGTACGGTCGTTTGATGTGAAGGATAATATCAAATAGACCTGAGATATTAAATTATAGTGCCAATCAATTTATTGTTTGGTTGACAAGTCCGAGATAATTTATCCCAGGATTAATAATTAGTACCAACATAAGTTATCCCTTTCCTTTGGTGGTATAGTAATCTCGGAATAAAGTATATAAATAACAAAGATATATCTTTAAGTTCTTTTTATACACCACTTATCATATTCATAAAAGGATATTTTTGTAAACAAATAATTTGTTCTTAAAATTTATATAATGCATATTATTTTGAATATAACAAACCAAACACTCAATAAGAAATAATTTCATCATAACTTATCCCACCATGACTTATCTTACCATAACTTGTATTCAAACCACTCATAAGTATTGTTAAAATATTTTATTTGTGGACTTGAAATTTGATTGACAAAGCAGTAAGTATATATTTGTGTTAACACTTGTACGTTAAAATTAAATGAAAACAAAAAATATAATTCCTTATCAATATACAACTTTGTGTGTATGATTTGATGTCAATATACTAACACGGTAAGTATATACAAATTTGTATTTATATATTTAAGAGTGTTTTTTAGAACTTATACAAATTAAATGTATCGACATAATAATTATATATAAGCTAGGAAAAAGTACAAGTAAAAATAGAATTATACCAATTCTGAATTTATACCATTGGAATCTTAATTACATAAATTTTGGGCATTTGTAGTAATTTTCATTAAATTCCAATGACGAATCATAATTGAGTAAAATTATTGATATGTTAATTAATTCACTAATAAATATTTAGTTAGTTATGTTATTTTATACGAATAAAACATAAATCCTGGTGTTACTAGTGAAAGGAAAAGATTAAATATGCACTTTTTAGTCCCCCCTTCTTTTTTCAAAAATGACTTTTTATTTTTCAAAAGGGGCCCCAAAAATGTGTTCTAAAATTCTGTGCGCACCCTAGAATTATGTTCATGTGACCTTCTCCACTATCCTTCAATTAGTCTCTAAAAAAAAAAAGATCATATTATCAAAATTTGAAAAAAGAAAAAAAAAAAAAACAGATCAGATTTTCAAAATTCAAAAAAAATCATATCACCAAAATTCAAAAAACAAAAAAGGGAAACAGATCAGAAAATCAAAATTCAAAAAAAAGAAGAAAAAAAAACAGATCAGATTTTCAAAATTTTAAAAACATCATATTATCAAAATTCAAAAAAAAAAAAAAATCATATTATAACGGCATGCTTATTTATATGCTACTCTACTCTACTGTATACAAGTCTCATTGTTCTTTTTCCTTTTTTTTTCGCAGAGAAAAGATGTCGTCATCTAACGAGCGCCGAGAAGAATCCGAGAAGCTGGAGTCGAAGGAAACGCCAGAAAATGAGAGTCCTCCTCGTCGAGTTCGTGAAACGTTCCCGTCGAGAGAAGGATTTGAAGCTTTTTTTTCAAGACGTGAGAAAGAACGGCTCAAACGATTTCGAGAAAAGTAAATATTTCTCTCTATCAAATACATGCACTTTCTCTTTTCTTACCTTTTGCCCTAATCTTGAGGTAACAAGAATTATTTTAGCCAAAATTCTTTGCTTGTAAACCAAAAATTTTGTGAGCATTTGGTCATTTTTATTGTGAAATTTGAAAAAACTTGATTATATTCTTGTGATTGGTTATGAAGATAGATTGAAATTGTTTTTGATTTTTTGTGAGTTATTTTGGTGAAAATATTTTTTCTTTAATTCTTTTTCAAATTTTTGAAATTCAATTTCAAGTTGAATTTTAAAATTTTAAAATCAAACATGTTAAGAATACAATTTTGAAAAAAAAAGTGAAAATTTTACGTGACCAAACGCCTCCAATTTGTAAAGAAAGAATTTTTAAAAATAGTACTCCTGGATAATTTTTTTCTTCATTTTTTTTTTTGCTAACAAGCAAAAATTCCTATCCCTTAACCCTCTCTCTAACTCTTTAGCCTGCTTTATATGTATTCAACAATTTTGAGGTGGACTATAAATTTATGTGTAGAGCTCTATGAAAATTGCAATAAAAAACAAATACTATGAATTAGCCATAAAAATTGAATTCATAAGATTCAAATACCGAATACGCTTCTGATATAGAGGATGTTTGTACAGGTACAATTTCGACTTTGAAAAGGAAGAGCCATTGGAAGGTCGTTACAAGTGGGTCCAAATACATGAAAATTAAAAATCAAGGATTGGTAGCACTAGCTACACTGCTTAGAATAATCAGTTCCAGTAATTTTTAGGTGATCATGCTTTTCATTTTATTCTATTTTTCAGATATGGTCAGATGCACTTTCATTGTTATCCAATCTTTATTATCTTATATGAAAGAGAATTTTTCACGTATCAATTGATTTGAAAATATGTTTTGATTTTGTCAAAGGGATGCTTTAATCCCAAAAGAGAATTTGTAGTGATGGAGCTAGCATTTTATTTAAGGAGTATCATAATTTAAAGAGTAAAATCAGCAGAAATCAAAAGGCGTGAATATGTAATATATATATATATAAAGAAAATACTTTTACCTAACTAAACAATATAATGTTTTTTTATACCTACACCCTTCAAGTAAATATGACTTCGACACTAAGAATTTGTAGTGTAACTTCAAATTTAGCCAGACTCGTACCGAATAGCCGGAAAAACTCAAAATAGTTTGCTAACAATGCCTTTATATTGTAGCCTATAATATCCATTCCTCAATATTGCAAATCAAATTTGGATTATATGATTTGGTTATCCTTTTTGAAAACAAGTGGATCCAAATAAGTGTGGGAATATGTTTTGATTGGAAATATGAGGAAGAAGAAACGATATGAAAGTGAGAGTGGCTCCAAAATGCTATTATTTTATTTTTCCAAAAAGGTAATTCACAATTGCCACTTCTTTAAATGCACACGAGGCAAATCCAATTCAATGTAATAACCCTACAAATTTGAGACGAATCTAACATTTTTAGAACTTGATTAAACCCTCGCTCGTGGGAGTTGATCCCTTCTTCTCTGAAGAAATAAGTCAACATTCAATTATCAAGTGCATTATTTAGTCCTTTTATAATATATATGAGTGTGATCAACAAATAATGACGTGTACATATATATATATATATATATATATATATATATATATATATATATATATATATATATATATATATATATATATATATTAGTGATACCTAGTTTTATGGAGAAACCTCGAGCTCACATGTCCCACATTTGACTTATAAATTTGCTATGTTGCAAACTACACAAAAGTGATAAATCACACTAAACAAAGTGTGAGACCCCGTGTTTTTCGTATTTCATTATTTAAATAGTGTGGCGTTGTATAAGACACATGTGATTTTTGCTAGAACCTTGGGATAATAGGGCTGCCAATAAGTGGTAATATCAATGACCTAAATTTTAAGCCAAAGGAATACCCTAAATACACATTCGGGGTTAAAAAAATGACCCAAGTGGCACCTCGCCCTTTTCGAAAGGTTTAAATTAGGTTTCACTTTCGAATGGGACTAGAAGTATATAATTTGCTAATAATGGATTTCTTTAAGCTATTTTAATAGCACAAAGGTCATACATTAAGTTTTTGAATCAAGAAAGTTGTAAGATAAAGGTTGGCCAAAGTTACCATAAGTTTCTTTATGAAATCCTTCTTAAATTTGGGTCAACTATATCAGCTCATATCTCCCAAATTATAAGGAGTTAGAAGGTCCATGACCTATCAAAATAAAGATCTATAAGTCTAGTTTGCAACACACAAAACCGCATATCAAACCGACCTCAGAATAAAGAGTTATGACTGTTTTACCGAGACTTCCCAAGCTAGAAACCGGGTCATGGGTCGAGTAGGGTTGACCCAACTTAATGTCGGCTATTTTGACATTTTAAAGCTAAAAAATGATCCATTTTTGTCCCAAACCAGTGTGAAACTGAAGAGAAAGCTCCCAAAGGTTCTCTAAGTGATTTAGGTAAGTTTTTCATGTTTTTACCATTAAAATTCGTCCTTGTGCCTAGAAATGCGTGCCTTACGCTTTGCAATTATTTTTCCCTCGTATTAGCTGTGTTTGGAGCTATTTTTGGAGTGTAAAAAAATGGTGTTCTTGCTGGTTATTGTTGGTTTGCAGCTGGTGTATTCAGGTAATAATTTTGGGGGTCTTTTACGGTCATTTTTATGAAGTTTTACGGACATTTCCTCGCGTAAATGCTCCTTGCCAAATCTGGTCATTAATGTTAAATTTTTTACTATTTATAAGTATCTTTAAGATGCATATATATAGTCGTTGTGAAGCTTAGGACGTAAGGAACAACTTTCGTGAAGGAACTTTTGGCAATTAGACATTCTTTGGAGAGGTAAGTTAAGGCTAAGCTCCGTCCCTCCTTTTAGCACGAAATCCGGGAAGTTTCCCAAAATGTCAAATGTGATATCTTACAAATCTGTTGCTAGAAAGACCTTCTGTAAAAGGCATTGGGCTTGTAGCTGAGTTATATTCACAATGGTATTAGGTTGAAATTCCATTCAATCGCTTAAACTGGACATTCAATTTCTATATATCATTTTGTCGGTTTCCCGGCTGCCTATTCATATGTTCAAGGCTTTTCTCTTCTTGGTGTAGTGTCATTAAAATAAATGTAGAATGCAAAGGAAATGTAGTATTCAAAATCAGTCCTTCTTCCATACGAAAAAATATAATTGAATAATTTAACAAGTAACACGTTGGTGTCCAATATTCTCAAGTGAAATGCTCATGTCTAAACTACTAAGGCACTTGATCCTGTTTAAATACATTCTTTTACTAATTGACATGGGACCAAATATAATCATTATGTAAAGCATCTTTATGAACATTTTCAAAGTTAAGACCTCACTCTAAATGTTGGGTTAAATTCCCAAACTTGTTAAAAAGACATGTATGATCCTACAAGCCATATGTATATGTAATGACAATGATTATGATGCTATGAGAATAAGTGTACCAATGAGCCAAGATTGGCTGAATGATAATGATTATGATGTTATGAGAATAAGTGTACCAATGAGCCAAGATTGGCTAAGTTCTTGCTATGACTTACTATGTGCATTCAACATTCATATCATACATTGCACATTATGCATGGACTTCGAGCTATAATTGAAGGTATGGGGCCTATTTTCCCAACTATATATATGTATATGGTACAGATAGCCACAGGTTGGCAGATATGATGCCGGTTAGCTACTGGAAAGGACCACCAGTGCTAGCATTTGGTTGGGTATGTCATGCATTTGCATCTATATATATGCATTCACGACATGCGATACTCGAGCATACCATGCATTGTTTTATCACTCAGAGGTGGCTTATTGGCCATTAAGGCTACTTGAGTTTTGGTTACAGGTAGTATTTCTATTAACCTTTTTACTATGGTTATCTATGATTTTACTTCCTGCCTTACATACCAGTACATGTTTATTCGTACTAACGTCCCTTTGCCTGGGGACGCTGCATTTTATTTCGTGCGTGCAGGTTCAGGTAAGGGTTCTGATTTACCCCTCCACTAGGAGCCCCGTTCAGCTGTGAGTTGTTAAGCTCCACCTCTTCCTGGAGATTTCATAGGATGCTTACATTTTATTGTACACTTGGGTATAGTCGAGGCCCTATCCAGACAGTGTTGGTGATTCTCTTAGAGGCTATTGTGGACATGTTGTTGTGGGTTGGTCCTTTTGTGTCTTTCACTCTCCAGTCATAAGATTGGCATGTATATATGATGTGTGCCTATACCTCTGTGGTGGAAACCTTGTCGGCTAACTAGTACTTTATCATTCTGGTTTATCTATATTGATGTACATGATTTACTGTTGACCAGATCATGACCTAAAATGCCCAGGCTTAGTCTTTCAGACGTTATGCTGCCCGATTTTCTTCTGGTCCCTAGTTTGTTCACTAGCATGTTTAGTGGCTTACCCAGCCAATAATGGTATCGGGTGCCAGTTGCGCCTCCCCTCACTTTGGGGCGTGACACAAAGTTCCTTACGACAAGTTCAAATAGAAAAAGCATGCCTAAAATTTCAAACCAGAGACCCCCTGTGATGACCGATTAGGTCATTTTGAGAATGAGTTCATATTTTTTTATAATTCTTTTGTAAATTTAAATTTAAAATTTTGGACTAATTGATAACTATGGTTATTTAGTTAAGGGATGATTTTAAACAATTAATTTAAACAGTAAACTAAAATAATAATTTAGTAAATACTCTATGCGATTTATTCTATATCTATTAAAAATAGGTTAATGGGATTTATCACTTTTAATATATATAATTAAATTTTTTTTAAATAAGGGTAAAAGAGCAATTGCCCAATAGAAAAAAAAAGAAAAGGAAAAAAAATAATAAATTATAAATAAAGGGGGCTGACGCCCCAATCAGGGCAAAAAAAAAAAAAAGAGGGGTTGTTGCTAAAGAAACGAAAGAAGCAGAAGACGCACAAACGGAGCGGAGGAAAAAAAAAAAAAAAAGAAACGCGGAGAAAAAAAAAGAAAGGAAAAAAACATAGAAAAATTAATATTTTCGTCCCAAAATATTAAGATAATTATTTGCATCATTTCTATTAAGTTTTTTTTGTAACTATGAATAGATTTTTAGGGTAGAAATGTGAAAAATTTATCTTAAGTTAAGAAAATATAGCCTAGGGTTTTTTAAAAATAAAAATCTTGATTTGGGGTCGAATAACGATCCGCTTTAGCTGAAATTTGACATATGAGTTTATTTCATTATGGGTAAACATGATTTGAAATAAAATTTCATATTTGAATTCGAGGGCTCGGGGTGACTTTTTGAGCCAATTTTTTACCCGAAAGTAAATATAGCAATATAAGTGTCATTAGATTCGTATTCTTATGTAGATTACGTATTTGAACAGATTTTTGATCATCCAAAAGCGTTACGAAAGACTCAAATTCGAAGGTGATTGTTCGATTAACTGAGGCAAGTGAACTTTCATAACCTTGTAATTCTCGTGGAATTCTCAAATTTTTCTTTCTCCTATGTGTGATTCATGAAATATTTTTAATGTTATAAACATGAGGTGACTAAATGTAAATTTGAATTGGTGTGGTGTTGTAACACTTGAATTGAAAATGTGATTAAGTAATATATATTATATATTGAGATATGTGATTGTGATTAGTGGTTATGAGTGGATTTGTTGTGGACTTCATCTCATACTCATTCATTCTATGCCCCACTTACTTGCATTTGGTTCAGGATCTTGATATGAGTGAGATAGTGAAAATTGGGTCTGAGGTCTTTACCGGTTGAGATGTGATGCCGCGGTCATTGTCGGCGATATTGTGATACTGAGATCTTTCTAGTGATATTGTGATGCCGAGGTCATTGCCGGCGATATTGTGATAATGAGATCTTTTCTAGTGATATTGTGATACCGAGGTCATTGCCGACAATTATTGCATAAGCATTGCGTCTCATCCTTGCATATTCTTGTGTGTCATAATGTTATTCTTGTGATTGACTGTGTTATTACTTGTGAGTTGTGGCTTGTAATATTGAATTATGATATTGTGAAATCTATCTTTATTGTGTATTATGTGTTGCTGGGTTGGGCTGATTTTCTGTGCAAGTTATAGTTGTGGAGGTCGATTGGGATGAAAGGAGTTTTTGCATTCTATTGGACTTGCTTTATTTTGTTAGTTGACTTGTTGTGTACTGTGTGGTTGGTATTCACCCCTTGCTTCTATATTTTTTGTAGGTTATGCACTCGAATCTTTGTGATACTCTCTCTTCTCTTTTTATCTGAGGCTTTCTGTGGAGATTAATGAGGTTGCTATTTGTCATCTCAGCGAGCCTCATCCTCCTATTTATGATCTTGTTCTACTTTAGAGACAACACCATTTGAGACTTGTATTTTTCTTTCAAAGATATTGTAACACATTAGAGGCTTGTGCACGTGACAACCAGGTTATGGAGGGATTTTAATTAAGTTGACTTATTATCTGTAGTTAAAATTTTCACTTTGTATTATCCTTTCGCATTTTATCGAGTTTTAGACTAACTTGTCTTGGTGGGATAAGACGAGTACAATCACGTCTATTTTTGGATGGTAAGACCCCCCTCCCCGAAAGAACACATGCTCGACCAACTCGATTATCCTTGAAATTTCATGTGAAATTATCATTGCCACCTTATTTCCTTATTACCGTTTTGTTTTCTTCTGACAATATGGGTTTTATTACTAATGATAGTAGTTTATCTACGAAAGCTAAGCATAAGAAGGTGGAAATGGTAGACGTAAGAGATGGACATTAATCTATGATTGTTTAGCTCCTATGATTCAAATATACATATTAATGTTTTAGCTCTACTATTATCCGCTATATTCAATGAGGTTTTTATCGTCTATCAAAAGTGAAGAAAAAATCCATTTAAATCATTTGCTCGTTTTCCTTTTTTTTTTTTCCCTGTTCTCCTCATCTACTTTATTTGATAGAGGCGGATCATTCATATAGAAAAAAAAAGAATATTTTTTTAGATATTTAAATCTTTCTCTTTGAATAAAATTTCGATATTGAATAAAAATTTAAAGATATATATTCAAGTATTAGATTCTTTCAATTTAAATTTCAAAAAAAGAAAATAAAATTATGCGCATTTCTCAAACTTCAATTATAGTAAAGTTTATTTAAAATATAAGCTAATTGAAGGTTATGTCATGGATTTATTATAAATTGGGAACATTCAAATCTATACTTCAATTATATATATATTTCAGTGATTTTAGCGTTAGAAAACAAGTGATAGTTACGTAATCATATCTGAAATTTTCATAAAAAAATTTCTGTATAATTTAGGCAAATATTAAGAGAGATGGGGGTGCAGATGAGAGCCAGAAGAGGAGAAGACATGATCAATATGAAATGTTATTTATAGTACTTGTTATGTTCCTATTTTTATTGTTGAAGTATTTTTTTCTTATTTTAACGAAATTGATTTATCAGAGAACATTATTCAAAGACTAATCAAACATGCGATGATTGGAAAACACTTTTCAATTTTTTTTTCTATGTCAAACACACCCTTTCTTATAGAGATTAAAGCATCGAAATTAAAAAAAAAACATAAATGTATATTAACATTAATACACTTGAGTATTAATACTTCTAGAGGTGAAAGGTGTTGTAATGATGTATATTAGGATGATAAAGGACATGTACGACAACGTCAAAACTCGGTTAAGAATGATGGGAGGAGACTCAGAGTATTTTCTTGTTGAGAGGGACTTCATCAATGATTTGTATTGAGCCCTTTTCTTTTTGCCTTAATAATGGATGAGCTAACACGGTTATTCAGGAGGAGATTTCATAGTGTATGCTATTTACGGATGACATAATACTGATTGATGAAACTCGGGATAAAGTTAATGATAGGTTGGAGGTTTGGAGACATACTTTGGAATCCAAAGAGTTCAAACTGAGCGGGGCCAAAACAAAATATTTGAAATGCAAATTCAGTATTGTGAGGGATTAAACAAGACATTAAAATGAGGCTTGCCACTCAATTTATTCCCAAGAGAGAAAACTTTTAATATCTTGGGTCTATCATCCAGAGTAGTGGCAATATCGATGATGATGTCACGCATCGTATTGGGGTAGCATATATCAAATAGAGGCTTTCCTAGGAGGATTGTGTGATAAGAAGTACCATGTACCTAAACTTAAAGGTAAATTTTACGGAATGATGATTTGACCGTCTTTGCTGTATGGAGTGGAGTGTTGGCCAATAAAAAATTCATATATTCAGATGATGCAGGTCGCGAAGATGAGGATGTTGAGATGGATGTGTGGACATACTGGGGGGGGGGATAAGATTAGGAATGGGACCATCGGGAGAAGTTAGGGGTGGCCTATGTGGTAGTCAAAATGAGAGAAGCAAGACTGAGATGGTTCGGGCATGTGCAGAGAAGAAGTGTTGATGATCCTAATAGGAGGTGTGAGATGTTGGATCTAGGGGGTTGTGCGAAGGGGTAGAGATAGACCGAAAAAGTATTAGGGGAGGTGATCGATTAAACAGGATATGGTGCAACTCCGTATTACTAATGACATGACCTTAGGTAGAAAGGAGTGGAAGTCGCGTATTAGGATCGAAGGTTAGATGACTAGTAGGTGTAGGATGATGTTTGACCTTGTGATATAGTAGGTTAGTAGAGGTAGTCGTGTTATGTTATGTTTATTGTCCATCATTTATTTTGTCACTTTTGTCATCTTTAAAAATCATCATTTATTTTTCACTCTAGTTGTTTTGTTTCACATCTAGTATTTTTTGCTTTTGGGAATGATATGTTTGAGTTGAGGGTCTTTCAAAAATAACCTCTCTATCTTTATGATGTAGTGGTAAGGTCTGCGTAAATTTTATCCTCTCCAAATCCCACTTGTAAGATTTCACTGAATATATTATTGTTGTTGTTTACACTATTATTAGTTTCTATCGAATAATAACAACATACTATTCGGAAAACCAACATAACTAATGGCTAAAGTGTAATGTAAACGATTAGAATTAAGAATTTCATAAATATGACTACACGAGGTAGCTTTTATAGTACATAATCAAAATTTGGTAAATTATAAAATTGCAGTAAACAACTTGCTATAATATGGCAAAAATACATTGTTGGTAAAAAAATAAATTCCTTAAATTGTGATTTACTAGGGAAGAATTCTTCTTGGATCTAGTGAACTAAACTTTCTTATTTGGGGTACTGCTCTTGTTTCTACTTTAGTAGTTGACAATAAATTCTCTATACTAATAAATTATTCCTATATAGCTAAGTTTTGTATTTATACTACACATCGGTGATATAGGCTCAATATCTATTATTTTTGTGTCTCAATTTATGTGATATAGATAGAATTTAGAAAACCAATTAAATTTTAATATAATTTTTAAGTATTTTAAATTATTAATTATTGTGAATTATACTGTTTTTTTTTACGTAATTTTTTAATAACATATGTTATTTCTTTTGTCCCAATTTATGTAGTACTGATAAAATTTTGAAAGTCAATTTTTCTTTATGCCTTTTTTTTTTAATTATTATGATCTATATTACGTTTATGTCATTTTTACATAATATATGTTATCCATCTATCCTTATTTATACGATACTGATTCGAGTGTTATTTCATCTTTTTGTACGTATTTTAAATATTTTAAGTTGTTTATTCTTGCGATTTATAGTAGTTTTCATTTAATGTTTATATATAGATATATTACTATAGTTAATTATCTAGCTTCATGGTAATCTTTACATAGTTTTCTAATTAAATAATACATATTATTTCTTTTGTCCCTTTTTATGTGACGTTGATAGATTAATTTCAATAATTAATTGAATTTTTTATTTATTTTTAAAAAATTTAAGTTGTCAAATATAATGATATATAGTATTTTTTTAATACTTTAACGCAACATATTTTTAAAACTTTTTAATTTTTGAATTATCATGATTATTAGTATTTTTTACGCAATTTTTAAATTTATAAAAACACTAAAAATACAATAACAACATACCCAGTGGAATTCCACAAGTGGGGTTTTGGGAGGGTAGAATCTACGCAGACCTTAGCACCACCTCATAAAAGTAGAGAGGTTGTTTCCTGGGAACCCTCGTCTCAACAACCCATAGGCAAAATAAACTAGATATGACAAAAATGAAAGGACAAGAAAGGAATAGGAAGAGTGACTACTATGAAAAGCACATAATACTATGTAAATACGATAAATTTAACACTCATAATACATATAAAGACAACACCCTACAATATCCCACGGCTACTCCTGCTAACCTATTAGCTTTGTACTCTAATTGGTAACCTCCACTTCTTCCTATCTAAGGTCATGTCCTCGGTGAGATAAAGTCTCGCCATATCCTGTCTAATCACCTCTCCCCAATACTTCTTCGGTCTACCTCTACTTCTCCTAGCGCCTCCTAAGTCCAACCTCTCGCACCTCCTTACAGTAGCATTGGTATCTCTTCTCTACACATGTCCAAACCATCACAGTCTCGCTTCCCTCATCTTATCAGCCACCGGGGGCACCTCGACTCAAGAAACTATACTCGAACTCAATTTCAAAGATTCAACTTGTGTGGCACGTGGATGAACGCACTCCAACGCTATGAGTAGCTTTACATACCTGGAAGATTTGAATTTCGAATTAGCTTGGAAGAACTCGCACGATTCTCTTAAAATCCTAGTTTTTCTCCTCTTCTTCGCTCAAAGTCTCCTCTTAGTTTTAGCATAAAAGACTTTAGAATGGGTCTAGAAACCCTTTTTAGACAAAAATACGATCTACTTTGATCATGTTTTAAGTTTAGGAGGAGTTGAAAAAAGTCTGAAATACCCCTCACGAAAAACTAAAAGATTTTACCTTCGACTTACCAAGTTTGCGACATGGACTTGGTCATTTTTAGGTGTTTTCGCTAAAAATTGTCCAATCGAGTTTTATAATCCCATGAAAAATATTGGGGTCATGCTTAAGTGTAAGTCTAAGGCAAGTCTGTGTCACACATTCGTTGCACACTTATTCTGGAAATCTTTTTCGCATCGAAAAATTATCATTTAATCGAGTTGCTCTAAAAATCAAAGAAGACCATTTTCTCACTCAATATTTCATGCTGGTCGCATTTCTGGCCTTAGATTTGCCATCGGAGTTTGGAAAGATGTGTTACGCACACGTCTCTCATCTAGGGGTATTTTGGTAATTTTACAGGGCGTTACACTATCTCCCCCTTGGAATCGTTCGTCCTCGAATGATGAGTACGCTAGAGGATTTCTCAGAGCACGTATACAATCACGAACTCAGATACTTCAACTCAAGGGTGAACATCGACTCAAGAATAAGAAACTCAACTCATTAGAGGACAACATCATCTGTAACTTATAACTCTCATCAAGGCCTTTGCACCATGTTCTACCTCGCAAGTTAATCATACTAATATAATCTATCCCATAAGATTCTCGTTCTATACCTTGGACATTCTCACCATTCGGCACAAACAGGATATCGGAACTCAAACAACTCGAATCATTTAAATGCCTTGACAATCAGTTATTCGAACTCGAGAAGGAAGTCGTCAACTCTAATCGAGGATGGGACATTAGACTCCATGGATAACTCTCAAGCTTAGCATCTCATCTCAACTATGCTCCTCTTCACGGCACTATACTTCGTCAATTAAAGCTTATAACTCCTATTAAAATCTCTTCCTAACCACATCCTCCTATTCCGTTTAAGCCCAATTCTAAGCCTAAAAGTGCTATTCCTATGATGATAGTATTCCTACAAAGTCAATCCTCAAAACTCAAGCTTTATACCTTCTCAAGGATTTTCATTTAGAGAATATTACTCCCTCTCACTACTATAATACCTCTACCTAAAACACTTACTCAAAAGTCATCAATAATTTTCTCTAATTACTCTGTAATGACATCCACACATCCAAGCCTATTACTCTAACCACTTCAATTATATCTAAGAATTACCAAACCTACTTAGCACTTTCACATCTGTCATTGAATGAGCTCTCACTCAAATGCACACCAATACTTCTTGCCTAGAGACACTCTAACCTACTCTTACCTATCTGATGCGTATCATAAGTTCTTATCTCTCTCTTCCTTCACATACATAACCTTAATAAAGAGAGGACATCGTAATTATCATATCAAAGAACATTCATCATAACATCATGAGTAATAACACATCTACAATCATCAACATCGCTATCAAGATTGGAAAAAGAATAATTGGAAAGGTCTAGGGAAAAAGGTACTCAGCACGATGTCACGCCCCGGGTAGGTACCCTTGGCGTGGCCGACACTCAGAGACTATTCCTAATCCCCAAGCAAACCACTTGGCCTCATCGTCATGTCATACTCAACAACGGAAGAAAGTACTCAAGAAAAGCAACCTGTTTAATAAACAATAGATCTCTTTAGGTTTTCAAAAAATAAGGATTTGAAACATCAATAATAATGAATCAACTCTATTCAATGTCTATGAAGAATCTACTCAATAATCTAGATGGTACTATGACAGGCCATGGATACCCTAAAATCAAGAAAATAAACTACTCAATCGAAAACATGAAATAAAAAGGCTCCTCTAAAAAACAAGGGAGGGCTCACCAACCCTGGAATTACAATGAACTGGACCTCAATGATGCGTGGGCTGAAGTCCTCTATCACTTGTATTTGCATCATAAAATGATGTAGTCCAAATAGATATCAGTACATGAAATATACTGGTATGTAAAATGGTTGGAAAAGAAAGGACACTATCGCGTATACTCAACTCAACTCAACTTAGTAAATCATGTAAATTTAAGAATAAAGTCATGATTTGAAAGAAACTCAATAATATGCAACTCATGCCAAATCATTCAATTTATGTAGTAAAACAACGCTCTTAAAAGAAACTCTAGCATGCAACTCATGTCAAATCAGTTATGCAAAGTTAGGGAGTTTCTCCGACCAACAACTGATCTTAGGCATATTTACACGCCTAATTAGCCAGATAGACCTATAAATTGAGCTAAGTCAGAGGGTAAAAATACAAAGGGCAGTTGCTTTTAGTAGAATTTTGGTTATTTTGCTAATCTGGGGGTCAAGTACTCTGTTGGATTGTATTTTGCAGATTTTGGTCGAATGATGTCACTCCAAAGCCATGCTCGGAGTGGGAGGATGAACACAACCCAAAATTAAGGAGGAAAAGAAGCATACAACAGCAGAAGTGACGGTGTGCGTCGCAGACCTGGGGAAAAACAAGCAGATTGGAAAGGAGAAGAAAAAGGCGCGAAGACGATATTTGCTGCAGAGTCTGCATCGCGGACTAGGGCAAAATAAAGGGCAAATTGATCCAGTCAGCAAATAGGCAAATCCTGGTCAAAGTATGCTAGTTCGCATTTCGGACCGTGAAGACACCAGAAAAAGAAGCGAGTGACGGGATTCTAAATATATCCCTATTGATTATTTTGAAAGGGCACTTTTATATTATTTGGTTTTTGAATGACATAGAAGGAGAAGAAGGTAGAAAACCTTACCTAGGGCAAGTTTGGTTCGTTTTCATCCTTGTACTCTTGAATGTTGGCAATTCTTAGTTTAATTTTGATGTGAAAATCAACTATGAGTGGCTAGTTCTCCCATATTTTGGAATTGTAGCCCTAGACAATGTTAACTCTTGATTTTTTTTGTGTATGATTAGGTTTGATACTTACTCCTGTGAAGCTTTTATTTATACATCTTAGCCTGATCAACTAGGGGGTAAATGGGTTATTCATTCTGAATTCGAAAGATGTTGAAATGATTAGAACACAGTGGAATAGGGGGCGTGTCCAACTAGGTAACTAGATTGGTTCATATAAGGGAGACCTATGACCACTACCCTTACACATCGCTTGGTTCAAAATACAGGAAGATAACATTAAAACAATTTTATTGATGTGTCTATCCCTACTCAACGATGTAGTTAGGCAGTCATTAAAGGTAGGCCGATAGAGGCGTGCAACCCTGTTAGGTAAATTAAACCCTGTGAACTAGTGAGTGTAAGCCCAAATGCATGAACGATGATTGAGAGACAACGGAGTCGCCAAGGCTACTATCTCAGAATTACTTTTTACTTGATAATTACCATTTAACAAGATCGAGTCGTGCATTAAGTCTTTGATTTAATGCGTAATTCTTTTCTTTTGTAAATCCCATTTCTATTTATCGTGGATACCAACTACGCATAATAACTTAGATAGTTACCATTGATGTTTAAATCCTTTGGGTTCGATATCTCGGCCTCTCTCTCAGGGCCACTATATTACTTAAGTTGACCATGTACACTTGTGTGTGCTAGGGAAGCAACAAGTTTTTGGTGCCGTTGCCGGGGATTTAAAGTTGAGCTGGTTAATTCTCTAAGTTGTTGTGTTCTGTTGTGCTCACTGCATTTGATCTTAGTTGTGCCTTTATTTCAAGCAGTCGAGTACTAAACTGGAAGACCAGGATTCTTGCTTCCGATAATCAAAGAGGAGAGCAAGCATCTTATTCCAAACTCCTCTACTGGAACTTATTGAACAGGAGGATCGTGAGAACAACAGAACCAGCATACATCCTATTAGGGAACCAGTGGCTGAAGCAAATCCTCTTGCATAGGCAGTACCTCGCCTAGGAAGGGATGTGGCAATCCTGCGGACTACTAATGTCACGAGCTGTTTCTTGAAACCAGAGCCCCACAGTCAACAACAGCAACCTGGATGGTGTGATGTTTGTGGGGGAGGAGATCACACTACTGAGTCTTGTGGGGGTAATCCAGAAGCAGTGAACGCGGTAGGGAGTGCTAACAGAGGGGGTTATCAAGGCTTTGGTAACTCGTACAACCCGAATTGGAGGAACCACCCCAACTTCTCATGGGGAGGTCAGCAACCAAATCAGGGGGCATTTCAGTAGAGACCACAGGGTAACAATGTGTATTACAACCAGTAGGCACAACAGCCTACAAAACAAGCTAACCCCAATAGTATGACCAATAGTGAGGTACTTAGGCAAATTTTGGCAAACCTGAATAGGCAAGAAGAGAAGATTCGGAGGAATAAGCAAGATCTTCAGAACTTGGAAAGGAAGTTGGGGCAGCTCGTAGGAAACATGAATTCTAGACCCCAAGGGGGTCTACCAAGTAACACTGACCCTAATCCAAAGCAGGTTAATGCAGTCAGTATGAGGAGCGGAAGACCCTTGATGGAGGCAGTCCCAAAGAAGAGAGGTGGGGCTGAAGCAGGCACTGCACGAAGTGATGATGCTGACACTCCAAGTCCAGCCCCGGAAGACATTACCCCAGTCACGAAACCACCTCTCCCATTTCCACAGAAGTTAACGAAGAAGAAGGAGGACGACTGTTTCTAGAAGTTCATCTGACTGTTAAAACAGGTACACATTAACTTACCCCTTATTGATGTCTTGCAGGGAATTCCGAAATATGCTTCATACATGAAGGACATTGTGGCAAATATAAGCAAGTTAGTTGAGTATGAGACCGTAGCACTCACGAGACTTGCAGCTCCAGGGTCTTGAATGGATCCAAACTGCCAACTAAAATGAAAGACCCGGGGAGTTTCACTGTACAGGTAATGATAGGTGGTCGCTTGAACGCAAAGGGTTTATATGATCTAGGCGTAAGCATTAATCTCATGCCCAGCTCCATGTTCTCGAAGCTGGGGTTGGGGATCCCAAAACTAACCACCATCGTCCTATAACTAGCGGATCGTTCAGAGGCGAGACCAGATGGGGTGATTGAAGATGTTCTAGTCCAAGTGGGATCACTCATATTCCAAGTGGACTTTGTCATCTTAGACTTTGAACCGGATCCTGAGGTCCCATTCATTCTGGGTCGCCCATTCTTGGCGACAGGCGGGGCACTGATTGATGTAGCAGCAGGAAAGCTCACCATGAGAGCTCATGATAAAGTGGAAGTATTTGATGTGTACAAAGCTATGAAGCTCCCTACGGCATATGAGGACTTGGCAGCTATCATCGTGTTAGACAAGCAACGGCATTAAGCCAGGTAGAGATAGCAGACCCACTGACTAGAGTTCTGTTGAACCAAGGGCTAGTGGATGATGCATAAGCAAGAGGAATAGAAAGTGTGCTGAATGGTCACAATGTCAGCATGCTGAAGAAAGGAGCGGAGCCGTTAAACAGAGTGCTGGGGCCTCCGCTTAAACCTTCAAATGAAGAAGCACCTAAGCTAGAACTGAAGTCATCGCCCTCACACCTTAGGTATATATTTCTTGGCGAGAACGAAGCATTACCTGTAATCTTGTCTGTGTCATTGACTGCAGCCCAGGTAGAAGCAGCAGTAGCAGTGCTAAGGCGAAGGAAGAAAGCAATGGGATGGTAAATGTCAGACATCCAAGGCATCAGTCCAGCACTGTGTATACACAGGATATACATGAAGGAGGGCCATAAGCCAGTGGCCCAACCACAGAGGAGGTTGAACCCAATTATGAAAGAAGTACTAAAGAAAGAGGTAATTAAGTGGTTGGACGTAGGAATCATCTTTCCGATATCTGACAGCAAATGGGTGAGTCTGGTACAATGTGTACCCAAGAAAGGGGGAACGACAGTTGTTACCAATGATAAAAATGAGTTAATTTCAACCAGAACGGTGACCGGGTGGCGTATCTACATGGATTATAGGATATTGAATGATGCCACCCGCAAGGATCACTATCTGGTGCCCTTCATTGATCAGATGTTGGATACCAGATCACCATCTCCCCTGAAGACCAAGAAAAGACTACTTTCACATGCCCATGTGGCACCTATGCCTTCAAGCGCATGCCCTTTGGATTGCGTAATGCCCCTGCCACCGTCCAAAGGTGCATGATGGCTATATTCCACGACATGGTGGAAGACATTGTAGAGGTGTTTATGGACGACTTCTCGGTGTTGGGGAGTCTTTTGAAAAAGCTTGCAGAATCTAGATAGGGTGCTGGCAAGCTGTGAAGAAACTAACCTGGTCCTTAACTAGGAGAAATGCTATTTTCTTGTGAAAAAAGGAATAGTCTTAAGGCATAAGGTGTCAAAGCGTGGTCTAGAAGTAGATAAGGCAAAAATAGAGGCGATAGAAAAGCTACCACCTCCTGTATCAGTAAAAGGAGTCCGGATCTTTCTAGGTTATGCAGGGTTTTATCGAAGATTCATGAAGGACTTCTCCAAAATTTCCAAGCCGCTGTTTATCCTCCTGGAGAAAAAAGTAACTTTTAACTTTGATGCTTCTTCTTTGCAGGCATATGACCTATTAAAGAGCAAGTTAGTTGAAGCCCCAATATTAACAGGGCCAGATTGGGAGATCCCGTTCGAGTTAATGTGATGTGCTAGTGACAATGTCGTGGGCGTAGTGTTGGGGCAACACCGAGACAAGGTGTTTCACACCATTTACTATGCTAGTAAAACACTAGATGCAACGTAGGGCGACTATATCGTGACTGAGAAGGAAATGCTGGCATTGGTGTATGCATTTGACAAGTTTAGGTCATATTTAATGGGAACCAAGGTCGTAGTATTCACCAACCATGCAGCGGTACGATACTTGTTCAACAAGAAAGAGGCAAAGCCCAGGTTAATCCGATGGATCCTATCACTCCAAGAGTTTGATGTTAAGAGAAAGGATCGAAAGAGGTGTGAAAACTAGATCGCGGATCATCTGTCCCACCTGGAAAGTGATGCCCACATAGGGAACAATTGCAGATGAAAGAAGAGTTCCCAGATGAGCAGTTGTTGGCCTTAGGAGTGGAGGAACTACCATGGTATGCAGATATTGTGAACTACTTGGTAAGTGGGGTATTCCCACCTGGGGCGACTTACCAACAACGAAAGCGTCTGGCTCAAGACTTAAAAGCTTTCATATGGGATGTGCCGTATCTGTTTAAGCAAGGGCCTGACCGAATGGTGAGAAGATGCGTGACTGAAGTAGAAATGCGGAAGATCTTAGAAAAGTGTAATGCTTCTCTTTTTGGAGGCCATCACAAGGGTGAACGAATAGCTCACAAGGTTCCACAATCCTGGTTTTTCTGGCCCATGTTATTATGAGATGTTGTGAAATTTGCGAGAACATGTGAAGCATGTCAGAAGATGGGCACCATCTCCAAGAGACATGAAATGCCCCTCAACAACATGTTGGAGGTAGAGATATTTGATGTATGGGGGATGGACTTCATGGGTCCATCCCCAACCTTCTTTGGAAACCAGTACATCCTTGTCGCAGTAGACTATGTCTCCAAATAGGTGGAAGCGGTGGCACTACCCACTAATGACGCAAAAGTGGTGAGCAAGTTTCTGAGAAAGCAAATTTTCACCAGATTTGGAACTCCAAGGGCCATCATTAGTGACGGAGGAACTCACTTCATTAACCAGACTATAAAGAATCTGCTGGCGAAGTATGGAGTGAGACACAAAGTGGCCACAACATACCATCCGCAGACGAGTGGACAAGTAGAGGTGTTTAACAGGGAGGTGAAGCAGATTTTGCAAAAGACAATGAATTCCACAAGGAAGGATTGGGCGACCAAACTTGACGAATCCTTATGGGCATACCGAACAACATACAAAACACCTATAGGCACATCTCCATATCGATTAGTATATGGGAAGGCATGTCACCTCCCAGTGGAGCTGGAGCACCAAGCATATTGGGCCATTAAATGGCTAAATCTCGATCCTGAGCTCGTAGGAAAGAATAGGCTGAAGCAATTGGTGGAGTTGGATGAATTTCGGCTCCACGCGTACGAGAATGCCAAATTTTATAAAGAGAAAACCAAAAGATGACATTTCTAATAATATCCATCCTTGTTCCTATTTTGGCATTTTTCATTTCCAGAGTGAGCCTTCGAACCAGGTCAGCAGGTACTTCTCTTTAACTTGAGGTTAAAATTGTTTCCAGGTAAGCTACGGTCAAAGTGGAGTGGACCGTACACAATGGTGAACGTCACACCATATGGAGCTGTGGAGCTCAAAGATACAACCTCAAACCAAACGTTTTTGGTAAATGGGCAGCGTGTCAAGCACTACTATGGTGCTGACATGAACAGGGAAGAAGAGGTCATTAATTTGGCCAATGAAGAGTAAGCGATGCTGAGTTGTGTCGCGACGATAAATCAAGCGCTACGTGGGAGGCAACCCGCGGTAAGATACTAAAAAAAGGGTGCACAGATTTGTGCATAAATCGTAACAAGTGGTTGTGTGCAATGCATATGCATCGCGGACCTATCACACAAAAGGCACATCCCAGTGTTGAAATGGCCCCCACCAATTTCCGGTAATCCTTTGGTCACTATTGAATATTCTTTGCTTGGATTAACTGGTGTTGGTGTTTTGCAGCAATTGCTAGTGTCCAGTGAATTTTCGAGCCCCGTAGCACAATATTCAAAAATATTCAAGCCCCAAAATAGTGGCCTTCCGCGATGATATCGTGTCGCGGAGGGGTCACGAACTCACCACTGGTTGGACTATTTTGTGTGCAAAAGTGCATCATCAATTTCAATAAATCCGTGGGTTATTTTTGTAGTTTAATTGGCTGAACTAAATGATGTTGATGTTTTGAAGCACAGTCAAGTGTTCAAAGAATTTTTTAGGGCCCGTAGCTGAAAATTCAAAAACTTTTGGGCCCCAAAACAGTGGTTGTCCGCGACGGTAACGCGTCGTGGACGCATCGCGCAGTAGCCATTCCCTCTGGGGCCCAGGTAAGTATTTTCCCCAAGGCATTCTCCATGACGTCTCCGCGTCGCGCTTGCATCGCAGATATGTATATTTTAGTCCTCGATTTTCACATGGCCCCACCCCTATATAAACCCCCACTCCTTTTTCTAGGGTTTTCTCACACGATCCCCACCCAAATTTTATGCCCCATTCCCTATACTTTCCCTATTTTCCCCTACTCCTCAATTTGCAAACATCTACGCGACACCCTCTACATCTCACCATCACATCTTGTTCTTCTGCAATTCAAGTAAGTGTCTTCACTCTATATTTCGTATCTTGGCTTGAATTGTGCATGATATTTGCTTCTTAGGATACATTATTGCATGTGATCAATTTAGTAGGAGCATAATGTCAGGATTGGGTCATTTTTTTGCGTAGGGTAGTGCTAGATGGTCAGACATTTTGTTTAATTTTGTGGTGATGGTACCTTTTTGTGAATATTCTTGTGGAGTGCAAACCGTAGGCTGCAAAATTTGGGGGAACATGGCCATAACCGTTGGGGAAGGGGTCTTTTGGGGCAGAGTACCATAATTTGTGGAAATTCTCTAAGTGTGTCTAGTTTGTTGACCCATAATGCTCACAGCCTTGGGCTACGGATTGTATGGTGGGTAACATGCTTGCTAAGAATGACTTAGATGATTCATTGTGCTTAGGAACATTGCCCACATTGCAATATGGGGGGATCTGCGTGACATCAGTGAAGAGGAGAAGTCTAACTACCCTCTTCACCCGGTGTGGATTGGTCTACGTGTGGGGTCAGGATAACCTGAGCCTGCACAAGGTCCCCCCTTTGCTACCATTAAGCTACTAAGTTTGTCTTGCTGCAGGTATAAATGGCTTCTAGGGCACGCCGAACAAGTCAATCCAGTGGGGCGGGCACCTCGAGTAATCAAAGGCAGACTAGGGCGTCCTGGTAGTACCCCGAGCCCCAGAACAGAGAGGCCAACGACCCCGCTATGGACTTCGAGCAGTTGATAGAGAAGGGCAGTGGTGGTACCGGGCTCACAACTAGACCAAGTATTTCCCTAATGTGCCTATTGATGCTGACTCCCTGGTTCGCAAGTTCCCTCATATCTACCAGCGGTGCACGAATTACCGCCTGACGTTCCTTTTCAACGATCCATTGTCGTGCAACCTCAGCATGTTTCGAGAATTTTATCCTAATATGAAGAAGGAACCCCGCACACAGGTGGTCATGGTACGGGGGTGGAAGTCAACATCGCCCCTCTTGCCATTAATGGCATTCTTGGCACTCTTTATGTCCCTGCTGTTGCTTTTACTGACTTGCAGCTGCAGCCCCCGAATCGACTCGTCCGGCACACGCTCGCAGGGGTAAACTCCATGATGAGGTGGATTAGGCATGCAGGCAGAGGTTAACACCAGAGCTTCCCCTTTGCATCTGTGACACGAGACTGAACTTGCTTGGTGTATGCCTTCATGACGGGCATGGAGCTGAACTTTGGGGGCTATCTTAAAGTCTGCAATGCGGAAAGCAAGGTACACCGTGGCCGCAGGTATGCTTTCAGGGAACTTATAACTGAGTTGTCATCGTGCAGGTGTCCCTACAGAAGAGTTGGATTACTGTCCCCAAATTGAGGCCTCGCCCTATAATGTCACTAACATTAAAGGACCTGAGGAGGCTACTGGGCCAATCCTCACCACTGCCGAGCGCAACCACAGGGATGAGATCATCGTGGCACGCATGTACGGGTTGGAAATGCTGAGACACAGGACGGGCGGTAGCCCGTCTACGCAGCAGGAGCTAGATGAAGTTGATGCCCGTTACCCTCTCAACGCCCTTGCAAATGTTGTTCTGGGCATCGAGCCTCCATTCATGGAGCCCGTTGATGATGATATCCCCACTAACCCGGAGGACGCGAGGATAGCTTTCGACACAGATGATGATGACATTGAGGATGAGGTCCCAGTAGCTATAGGAGGGGAGCCAATCTTACCCGGCCCGGAGGAGTGAGAGCATGCCTTATCCGTTGCAAGTTTTGTATGATCAGCATTGAGGGCAGTGTTGAGTCTAAGTGCGGGGTAGAGTTGCATATAATGGCTATACATGATATGTTATGTATTAATTCGACTTGTATGATTTAGACTTTTTCTTTTCTTCCTTCTTTTTATTGTTTATCTCTTTTTCTTAGTTGTGTTGTTTCATATTAAGACAACTGTTCTCTGTTATTGCTTATTGGGGCGGTAATAAGTAAGTGCACATGTGGATGTTTTACTTGTGGCAACATGTTATTTAGAGACGAGAATGCTTATCAATTCAATTTCTTAATTAGTTTGTCGGTAGTGATGCAATCAAGCATGGTATGGCGGGCGTGTGAATCAAAGTAACTTAATCACTAGGAAGCTTGAGAAGTTGATACTTGATTCTAGCACTTTGGAATGAAATGGTGTAATCGAGGAATCATGTTAATAAGGAAACAATAATTCTAAAATCTACCTTATGAGGGGAGTGTGCCAAGAGTGGTGAGCTCAATTGTTATGAGTCTGTGTTGCAATAGTTGCTAGAACTTGCCCGGTATGTAGAATGAACTCGGTAGGAGTCGAATTCGAAGGAAAGGATCGAGGTATTTCTTTGGCAGCCCAGTAATCCGTTAGCAATTTATCCACCTAATATAATAACTCCCTAGTCATCCCTTTTGAGCTTTAGCCTTTTCTTTTGGTTATCAACGTGATAAGCCAACCCATCCAGTGGATCTCAACTAATGTTGAACCTGATTCCTGAGTGCTGTAGCATGATAATTTTGAGGTTGGGAGAGCTTAAATAGATACCTAAGGTCTAAGAGGGAGCAAAAGGGATGTATGGCCTGAAAACAGTGACGGTTCGCGACGTCTCTGCGTCGCGGACCATCGTGAAAAAAAAAGAATAAAAATAAAAAAAAAGAGCTGTGACAGTGTAAAAGCAATGCAACATGAGAATAACAGCTTTGGCAGAGTGCTGAAATATGTAATCTTTGCAGTGGAATGAAGTGTTGAGGCGGGAAGAATTAGAAGCAAGGAGGCCAAAGGTAGGGATGTGAACTTGAGCTAGGAGCGCTTGGGAATCGAGCCATTTCACTTATATTCCGTAAATGTATCCCACCAGCTCGTAGCCTACATTACAACCACATAGAAGACCTCAATTATCCTTCGAGCAGATTGCTACTAGGGTGCATTGGTATATTAAGGGCAAGCCCATGGAAACTAGACCCAACACAAGACATAAATTGGAAGAGAGATTTGATGGAGTACCCATTTTTCTTCTGTTCTCTAAGTTTTGATAGGTGTGCATGGGTAATTCTTCTGGTGAGGGCACATACTCAAGTAAGGTTAGATACTAGATGATGATGTTGACTGAATTCCTACATGATTCCGCAGTAAAGCGTGAAGGATCAGAGGAAAGTGATACTGTCAGAATCCCGTAAGGTTTTATTCTTTGGTGCATGCGACCCGTTCATATCATTCATTTGGGGGTACATACTGCCTAGTGAGTCTCATGCATGTGTTTTGCATTTGCCCGAGGAGGGACAAAGCTCTAAGTATAGGATGGTAATCTTAGGTGTATTTACACACCTAATTAGCCAAATAGACCCATAAATTGAGCTAAGTCAAAGGGTAAAAATACAGAGGGCAGTTGCTTTTAGTAGAATTTTGGTTATTTTTCTAATTTGGGGGTCAAGTACTCCATTGGGTTGTTTTTTGTAGATTTTGGTTGAATGATGTCACTCCAAAGCCATGCTCGGAGTGGGAGGATGAACACAACCCAAAATTAAGGAGGAAAAGAAGCATATAGCAGCAGAAGTGAAGGTGCATGTCGCGGACCTGGGAAAAAACAAGCAGACTGGAAAGGAGAAGAACAAGGCACGAAGATGATATATGCTGCAGAGTCCGCGTCGCGGACTAGGGCAAAATATAGGGCAAATTGGTCCAGTCAGTAAACAGGTGAATCCTGGTCAAAGTATGCTAGTCCGCGTCGCAGACCGTGAAGACACCAGAAAAAGAAATGAGTGACGGGATTCTAAATATATCCCTATTGATTATTTTGAAAGGCACTTTTATATTATTCGGTTTTTGAACGACATAGAAGGAGAAGAAGGTAGAGAACCTTACCTAGGGCAAATTTGGTTCGTTTTCATCCTTGTACTCTTGAATGTTGGTAATTCTTAGTTTAATTTTGATGTGGAAACCAACTATGAGTGGTTAGTTCTCCCATATTGTGGGATTGTAGCCTTAGAAAATGTTAACTCTTGATTTTGTTTGTGTATGATTGGGTTTGATACTTACTCCTGTGAAGCTTTTATTTATACTTCTTAGCCTGAATATTCATTCTGAATTCGAAAGATATTGGAATGATTAGAACATAGTGGAATAGGGGGCGTGTCTAACTAGGTAACTATATTGGTTTGTGTAAGGAAGACCAGTGACAACTACCCTACACCTTGCTTGGTTCAAAATACAGGAAGATAACGTGTAAGCATTTTTATTGATGTGTCTATCCCCATTCAACGATGTAGTTAGGCAGTGAGTAAAGGTAGGCCGGCAGAGGCGTACAACCCTGTTAGGTAAATTAAACCCTGTGAACTAGTAAGTATAAGCCTAAATGCATGAACGATGATTGAGAGACAACGGAGTCGCCAAGGCTACAATCCCGAAATTACTTTTAACTTTATAATTACCATTTAACAAGATTGAGTCGTGCATTAAGTCATAGATTTAATACGTAATTCTTTTCTTTTATAAATCTCGTTTCTATTTATCGTGTATACCAACTACGCATAATAACTTAGATAATTAACATTGATCTTTAAATTCTTTGGGTTCGATATCTCGGCCTCTCTCTCAAGGCTACTATATTACTTGGTTTGACCACGTACACTTGCGTGTTCTAGGGAAGCAATAACAATCTCCCACCACCCTCGTTGATGATGCACAACAATTGTGGCGGCGTTGCTCGGTAAAATCTTTACATATCATCAAGACTCTTTCTCAAATCATTATTTATGCTTAAAGCTCATATTCATGCTCGGTAAAACATACTCAAAAATCATCTATGTTTATCATGCTCAGTATGACCATCAATCTCAATTTCGGAATAATACGTAAAATCAAACAAAGTACTCAATTAGGGTTTATGTGAATGAAGATATGAACATACAACCAATCAAATACTCAACTTCAAGAATATCATCAAGACATTTTTATATACAAGGAACTCATTAGAACAATAAAACACTCAGAAATTTTATTCAAGAATTTAAGGTAAAACTCTGCTCGTACTCAATTTCAATAAATCAACATATGGGGCGCATGGATGAACTCAATCCAGTGCTATGAGTAGCCTTACATACCTGAGAGATTTAGGATTTTCGATAATTTTGTAAGAATGCTTGAATTCTGTTGAAACCCTAGTTTTCTCCTCTTGGAATCTTATTCAAAGTCTTGGATTATGTTTTGAACGCTGAATGGTTATGAATAGGGGCCTATATAGGTGTAAAAACGTCGAGTTTTGGCTTTAAAAGGGTGAAGAAAAGACCAAAATAATCTTTCTTCAAAAGTTTTCAAAAGCTGTCTACGGTCCCATCTACGGCCCGTAGGGATCCTTCTGTAAACCTCTGACCCAATTTTGGGGTCTCTGGTTGACTTTTACGTGCCCATTCTATGGCCCGTAGAAGGTTCTACACCCCTAGATGGGTTCGTAACGTCTGGGACCAAGAATTAAAATTTCAGTACTTTTTCCCATGAGTTAGTAAACGAGTCATACTATATTTTACAGCCCGTTAAGGGGTTTCATAATATCACTCTACTCTGTCAGTCTTCAATAAAATGGCCATAACTTTTGACTCCGAATTCTAAATGAGGTGAAACTAGTTGTGTTGGAAAGCTAATTCAAAGATCTTTCATTTGTAGGTGATGAGACATCTAACTCTTTGTGTGCTAAGAGTTATGATCAATTAAATTTGACCCTTGTATAATCGAACACTAGAAACTCAATTTATAGGGAAGTTTTGAACTCCACTAAGTACAAGGGGTCTTTTATGAACCTACTTCACTTCTAATACTCTTCAAACATATAGGAATGAGCCTTAAAGTAAAGGTATATGCAGCGCATCACTAGGTTTAAGCTTATATTTTTATGACGAAACATTTCGGATCCTATGAATATAGTTGTGGGGTATTACAATATCTCCCCCTTGGGATCATTCTTCCTCGAATGATGAGTGAAACAAGGATGAATTCAAGGCACAAATAACAATTGAGACTCCATTAGATCAATAAATCACACTCAACCAATCTGGACAATCACAAATCAAACTCATAATAGAAAAATCTGATCAGGTCCAGAGTAGGGATATTACCTCAGAAATTCTCATTATCGGTCACGAATGGAACATCAGAGCTCAATCAGTTCGAATCATTCAAACAACTCGGAGAACAGTTATTAGAACTCAAGAAGGAAGTCACCAACTCCAGTTCGAGAATGGGACCATTGCAATATATAAGACTATATATAACTCTCAAACTTAGCACCTTATCTCAACTATGCTCCTTTTTATGGCACCACACTCCATCACTTGAAGCTTGTATCTCGTATTTGAATCTACGCCTAACCACGTCCTCTTATTCCGTTCAAGCCTAATTTTAAACCTCAAAGTGTTATTCCTTAGATAATCATATTCAAACAAAGCTAATCCTCAAAACTCAAGCTCTTTATCTCCGCTGAGACTTTCATTGAGAGAGTACTACTTCTTCTCACCACTCTAACATATCTACCGGGTACACTCATTCGAAAGTTATCAATAGCCTTCTCCAATTACTCATATAATGACATCCATAAATTCAAGCCTATCACCCTAACCACTTTAACTATATCTAGGAATTATCAAGCCTACTTTGCATTTCTACCTCCATCTTTGAATAAGCTCTCACTCAAAGACACACCAACATGCTTTTACCTATAGACACTCCAACCTACCTTTACCTATTTATTATACCTCATAAGGTCTCATCTCTCTCTTCCTCCATATCTATAATCTAAATGAAAGGAAGACATTATAGTTATCACATTAAAGAACATCCACCCTCACTCATCAGCAATAACTCATCTGCTATCATCAATATCGCTATCAAAAATGGAAAGAAGGATCACTAGAAAGGCTTAGAGCGAAAGATCATAAACACGATACATTCAAAAAATTTGATCAGAGAGCATTCATTATGTGATACAATCTCATTAGCCTTTCAGGACCTATCATGTATTTATGGAATCGAACATATTGTGAAGCTCAAGTTGTATCTCATGTGACATAAGGTTGGGAACTCTGAGATTCATGAAATAATAGTACAATGTTCACTCCTCATCCTTAGATATCAATATGAATGTGAATCAACATCAGATGCATGGGTCTAGGCCATAGCCATAGTGTTCATACATGGAACAAAATAGAATATCACCTTAACCGAGGTACAAGGAATAGAAGAGAAAGGAAAGCATCAACACCTCATCCTGATCAACTCATTACTATCAAAAGCTCAAGACTTACTTTAGTTTATTAACTCCCATCTCCCCCATAGCTTGAAGGGCCACTCCCTAAGTATGCGAACCAATTCTCTTTACTAAGCTACACTCAAGGATATAAAATCGCTATTAGAATTTTTCGCTGACTACTCTTAGCTTTCTCCTAGCTCTATGGGCATTTTCTATACTTATTGTTCTTTGGCATACATAATTACTTCCTATAACTCTTATAATCTAACCTCTATATTTAATTTGTTAACATTCAACTTCTAAGCTCCAATATATTTGACTAAAGAAGTCTTGCATTTTGCAAGGCAAAACTCATTGTCACTTATACACAAATCCCCATCAACCCAGCTTACTCTACATTGACTACTCAAACATCACTCACTTATTCACCACACCTCCTTATCTGGCTAAATTCATAACTCTTTGAATCTCGTAGGGCTCTCACTCTGGAATTATAAACCTAGTTTAGATCTATCACCTTGAAAGCACTTTGTACCCTTCATCAAAATTGATAGAGTCATCCACGAGACCTAGTCTACAGGTCGTGGTTCAACCTGCGGACCGTGACTTGGCTCATAAAAACATGTGTCACAAAAGTTGAGCTACTAGAATTGTAGCTTCTAATTTATGAACATGCCGGATAACTCGTAATTTCTCATACGGACCGTAAGTCCTCTCGTAGAAATGTTGCAGATTTAGAAAAACTTTGGGTCTCTTAGGGCTCCTTTCTACAAAACCTTTTGATGAGCCATGATTTCTTATAAGGTTCATCCTGGTACCTCGTAGGTCAACTTCCATAAGTCCCTCAACTTTTCACTTTCATGGGTTCAATCTACGAAGCTTCTCTACGACCCATAGTATCACCTACAATCCATAGACTAGCTCTTAGGATCCAACCAACATCAGAATCATTAACTTTTAGTCCTCCTAAGCTATCAATATGCAGGGTCTTAACACATTAACACAAACCTCTTCTTAGTTTGAGCCACTCTTACGCATCCTAACAATCACTCTTTCTCCATACTTCCTAGGAAAAATCAACTAGTATTTACTATTCTTTCATCAAAACTTATGAAAATTGACTCATCACCTTATTACTTGCCTAATGGACGCATAACTCTAGTTACAGGCTTCAATCAACCACACTCTTACTATCTGGTCTCGTCATCTTTCTAACTCTAAGATGATAATTCTAGTTATGGTTTACAAGACCTCAAATCACACTCTTAGATGCTAACATTACACTTCTTAGAGACATAGGTTTCCCTCTCATAGGTGATATTAAAGGTGAGTTTCAGGTAGGAGAGCTTGGAGTGCCTTATTGGTTAGCTCAACTAAGTCAGTCATGGCATCTCTATGATAAATTAGTACAAAACAATCTCTATACACCCTCCCAAAATAGAATAGTGTCACCATTAGGAGTAGATACACTGAAAAGGTTCTCGAAGACACTCAGGACTCCAATCAAATTTACAAGCCACGTAAAAAGACACAATCGATAGGGTGTCACCAGGATCTATCCACACATAACAATCAAGAGCAAGAACTCGAATCATACCTGTCACAATGTCCAGAGTGTTTTTCTAATTTGGGCGATTACCATTGTACACAACTGGTCTATGGCCTCGCTCGTGCCAAAAGTAGCACCTCTCCGATTTTCTCTAACCGGTGGTGTTGGTGTAGAGAGTTGGTCTTTTTTGGCCTACTTTAGACAATCCCTCTGGAAGTGACTCTCTTGGCCACACTTATAGTACTCCTAAGTACCCTTTTAACAATTTTCCAAGTGAAGTTTACCACATTTTCCATATGGTGGATTTCCTTTACGACCCTGAGCCACACTTCCTCGGAATAAAGGGTTCCAGACCCTGAAAGGATGGTTCCTCCTTGTCCTTATATTATATCTTTTATTTGATATGGGTGAATTTATAGTGCAAGTGTATAACTCGAAGGTCTCTGTAGAAAGAGGGACATGTTCCCATTTCCTTGCTTATGTCCTTTTGACTTAGCCATTTTGCTCCAAGGTTCCTCCCTCTCATCCTCCTTGTTCTCTTCTACCTATCGAGCATGTACAGCAGGCTGATTAGTAGGCTTAGGATCTTCTGTCGGTATCATTGTCCTTGTCCCAAACTGGGATGGCATCTTTGGCGAGTAAATTTTGGTGTTAACGTCATTTCTCAGGTTCACAATGTGTTTTGAAGACATGGTCTGCAAATGTGTAATGCACGAGTCAGAAGAGAGCTATATAGAGTCTTAACTCTAGTGCACGAACATAGAATACAAGAATGGGTAACAATTCCTAATGTCCTATAGCCTCCTTCTTATAAAGTATGGTGCATAACACACCCATAAACAAGACTCTACTAGACACGGCTTCATAGACTCCCTAGGACTCTTGAACTTTGGGCTCTGATACTAAGTTTGTCACGCCCCGGGCGGGTACCTTTGGCGTGGCCGACACTCAGAGACTATTGCTAGTCCCCAAGTGAATCACTTGGCCTCATCATCACGTCATACTCAATAGCGGAAGAAAGTACTCAAGAAAAGCAATTAATCTAATAAACACTAGATCTCTTTCAATAATAGGTATTCAATAAATAAGGATTTAGAACATCAAACAACCAATCAACTATACTTAATGTCTATGAAGCCTGTACTCAACAATCTAGATGGTACCATGACAGGTTATGGATACCTTAAAATCAAGGAAACAAACTACTCAATCGAAAACAGGGAATAAAAGGGATCATTCGGAAAACAAGGGAGGGCTCACCAACTCTGGAAGTGCACTAAACTTGACCTTTATGAAGTGTGGGGCTGAAGTTCTCTATCACCTGTAACTGCATCATAAAATGATGTGGTCCAAGTGAACGTCTGTACATGGAATATACTGTTATGTAAAATGGTTGGAAAGGAAAGAAAACTATCGAATATACTCAATTTATCTCAACTTAGTAAATCATGCAAATTTACGAATAAAGTCATAATTTGAAAGTAAACTCAATAATATGGAATTCACGCCAAATCATTCAATTTATCTAGTAAAACAATGCTCTTAGCAGAAACTCTAGCATATAACTCATGTCAAATTAGTTATGCAAAGTTAGGGAGTTTTTCTAACCGACAATCTTCCACCACCCTTGTTGGTGATGCACAATGATCGCGACATCGTTGCTCACCTGTCCAATACTTGCAAAGGTAAGGACGCTCACATCTGCTTTCGAATTCTCAAGCCTTGTCCATCTTTTTGGGACAAGAGTTTCCAAACTATCCTACACGGGCAACGTAGTTCCGGGGTGTTCTCATCTTACCTAACTAGGTGCTCAATAATATGTAATCGTAATTTACTCAAAAATATCTCATCAAGTCTCATTGGACTTAAATTTGAACATCAACTTCAACTCAAACATCAACATTATAACCTTTATTAATGAATATATTTTGAAAATCATTTACATCATTATCAAAATACTTCCTCGAAGCATCAAATGCTTTCTTTAAAAAATATGCTAAAAACGAAATCTTTACATATCATCAACATTCTTTCTCAAATCATTATTTGTGCTTAATACTCCTATGCATGCAAGTAAAATATGCTAAAAAATCATCTATGTTTATCATGCTCAATATGACCATAAATTTTAGTTTTGGAATAATACATAAAATCAAACAAAGTCCTCAATTAGGGTTCATGTGAATGCAGACATGAACATACAATCAATCAAATAGTCAACTTCAAGAACATCGTCAAGACATTTTTATATACAAGGAACTCATTAAAACAATAGAAAACTCAGAAATTTTATTCAAGAATTTAGGATAAAACTCCAGTCATACTCAATTTCAACAAATCAACATGTGGGGCGTGTGGATGAGCTCAATACAATGCTATGAAAAGCCTTACATACCTGAGAGACTTAATTTTTTGAGAATTTTGAAGAATGGTTGAATTCTATTGAAACCCTAGCTTTTCTCCTCTTGGAATCTTGTTCAAAGTCTTGAATTATGTTTTGAACGTAAATAGACTGAATGGTTATGTTTAGAGGCTTATATAGGTGTAAAAACATCAAGTTTTGACTCTAAAAGGGTGAGAAAAGACCAAAATATGTTTTCTTAAAAAACTGTCAAAAGTCATCTACGGCCCATAGAAAGTTCTACGGCTCGTAAGGACCCTTTCGTAAACTTTGAGCCCAATTTCGAGGTCTCTTGTTCACTTTAATGAGCCCATTCTACAGCCTATAGAAGGTTTTACGACCCACAGATGGGTTCGTAAAGGGGTTTCGTTATATCACTTTGCTCTGACATTCTTCAGTAAAACGACCATAACTTTTGATTCCAAACTCCAAATAAGGTGAAACAAGTTGCATTGAAAAAATAATCCAAATAACTTTTATTTGGTAGGTCATAAAACATTAATTCTTTGTGTGATAAGATTTATGATCATTTAAAGTTGACCCTTGCATAATCCAACTCAAGAAACTTTATTTATAGGGAAGTTTTGAACTCGACTAAGTACTAGGGGTCTCTTATAAAACTAATCCACTTCTAATACTCTTCAAACGTATAGGAATGAGTCTTAAAGTATAGGTACATGTAGGGTATCACTGGGTTTAAGCTTATATTCTTATGACGGAAAAATTCGGGTCCTAAGAATATGGTTGTGAGGTATTACCCACAATACATTCGAGGAACTTGATTTGTGAGCATTTGTAATGTGATATAATATCATTAGCCTTTTATGATCTATCATGCATTTATGGAATCAAACATGTTGTGAAACTCAAGTCACATCTCGTATGATATAAGGTTTGGAACTCTGAGGATTTTTTTGTGAGATAAAAGTACAACTGTCACTCATCATCCTTAGAACTCAACATGAATGCGCATCGACATCGAGTGCATGGGTCTAGTCTGTAGCCATGGTGCTCATACACAAGATAGGAGTAAAGTATCACCTTAACTGAGATATAAGAAATACAAGAGATAGAAAAGTGTCAATGTCTCATCCTGGTCAACTCATCACTATCGAAACTCAAGACTCACTTTAGTTTATTAACTCCTCATATCCTCCTTAGCTCAAAAGTCCACTTCCTAAGTCTGTGAATCAATCCTTTTTACTAAACTACATGTATAGCTCTCCACACAATTGGGGCATTACTATCCACAAGAATATCTTACACTCTCATGTTATAGTATACTCAAAAATATAAAACCACTATTAGAACTTTTCTCTGAGGTACTAATCTTAGCTTTCTTCTACCCTATGGGCATCTTTCTATACTTACTGCTCTTCTTAGCATATATAATAGCTTTCTACAACTCTTGTCATCTAATCTCTTTGTTTAGTTTGCTAACATTCAACTTCTAAGCTCCCATATAATGGACTATAAAAGTCTTGGATTACAAGGTAGAACTCATCGTCATTTATACATAAATCCCCATCGACCTAATTACTAAGGGTGACAAGAATGCTTACACCCACTTATTCCATATCAACACTCAAATATACTATCTAGGTTCTCATAGCAAGTTATGACTTAGAGCTTTGCACAGCTTTACACTATCACGAATACACGTCTTAAGCCTCTTCTTATCTAGTGTTTTCTACTCACTTTAACTATCTCCATTTAAGGGGTACCTCTACTATACCCGTAGTATCACGCTCTTTGCTAGTCAACATATTAACATCGAACACACACTACAACAAGACTCTTAGAGCAAATCTCCAACGAAGACTATCACTATCATCATGCTATACATCACTCCCTAAAATTTAAGTTTAGGGATTAGTGCTAAAATGCGCATCACACTCCCCTCATATCATACAAACCTATAACTACTAGGTAACAATTTAGGAACACAAGCCCACTAAAGTCGCATAGCGAATACTCGATCACATATCCCATCTTCACAACTCAAGTACCATTTGTCCATTAATTACACCTCCTTATCTGGTTAAGATCATAAGTCTATGAATCTCATAGGGCTCTCACCTTGGAATCATAAGCTTAGTTTAGATATATCACATCGAAAGCACTCTATTTCCCTATTCAACCTCTATGCTTCGCCCTTTGTCATTAACCTCTTCCTAGTTTGAGCACACTCCAACTCATCCTAATAACTCTTTCTCTATACCTCATCATGAACATCAAATGGTACTTACTATTCTTTCATCAAGACTTATGGGAATCAAATTATTACTACATTACTTACCTAAAGGACACGTGACTCTAGTTACAAGCCTCAATCAACCACCACTCTCACTATCTGGTCTCCTCCTCTCCCTCGTCATTCTTCTAGCTCAGAGATAACAACTCTACTTGTGGTTTATAAGAATCTCAAATCACACCCTTAAGTGCTAACATTAAACTTTTCGAGACATAAGTTTCTCTCTCATGGATAACATCAAAAGCAAGCAAAGACTTAAATCATACCTGTCATAACTTCTAAAGTGTTTTTCTGGTCTAAGTGACTACCCACAACATACAACTGGTCTGTGGCCCTGCTCGTGCTAGAAATAGCATCTCTCTGATTTATTCTAACTGGTGGTATAGATTTAGTGGGTTGAGCTTTATTGGGCCGTATTTGACAATCCCTCCAAAAGTGACCCACTTGGCCATATTTATAGCAGCCATCAGTGCTCATTCGACACTTTCCCAAATGGGGTTTGCCATACTCTCTACATGATGGATTTCCTTTATGACCTCGAGCCACACTTTCTCGGGATGGAGGATTTCAGGCCCTGAAAGGATGGTTTCTCCTCCGCCTCAGATTTTATCTACTATTAAATGCAGGTGCACTCACTAGTGGTGGTGCATAACTCCAGGGTCTGTAGAAAGGGGGTCCTATTTCCATTCCTTTGCTTATTCTTACTACGCTCATGTCCTATTGACTCAACCTTTTTGCTCCAAGGTTCCTCCATCTCATTCTCCTTGTCCTCTTCTACCCATCGAGCATGTGAAACAAGTTGAGTAGTAGGCTCAAGCCCCTCGGTGCTGGCGACATTCCTCGGGTTCATGAAGCATTTGGAAGGCATGGTCTGTAAACGTGTAACACACGATTCAAAAGAGAGATTTTCTAGAGTATAACTCTATAACACGATTCTGAATAAGAAAGAGGGGTAATAATTCCTAATGTCCTATAGACTCTCTATTATGGATGTGGCGCGCTTCGCACAAATGATAAAGACTCTACTAGACATGGCTTCATAGACTCCCTAGGACTCTTAAACTCTGTACTCTGATACCAAGTATGTCACACTTTGGGAGGATACCCTTGGCGTGGTCGGCACTCAGAGACTATTTCTAGTCCCCGAGTGAACCACTTGGCCTCATCGCCACCTCATACTCAACAGTGAAAGAAAATACTCAGTGAAAAAAATCGTAAAGTAAGTAAATCAAGTCTTTAATAAAAAGAAATTTTCCAATAAACAAAAGTTAAAAAAGAAACAATACTCAACATTCCCTACTCAATGTCTATGAAGCCTCCACCTCTAACATCTCATGACAGGCCATAGCTACCCACTCAAAAAAAAAAAAATACTCAAAGCTAAAGAGATATAAATGGTATCCTCCGAATGTAGGAGAGGACTCACCAATCAGCTGTAGGAAGATAAAGTCCTCAAGGAAGCATCTGTTGATAACCCCTAATGCCTGCCTCTGCATCATAAAATGATGCAGTCTAAATGGAGTCAGTACATGGAATATACTAGAATGTAAAATGGCTGAAAAGGAATATGTATAATAAAAAATAATCAAATCAAGGAACTTAACTCAGCAGTTAACTCAACTCAAGAGGCTCAACTCAGTAAATGTTGACACCCAATTTTGACCGACTCATAACGTAATTTGCGTCGTCATTTGATCAAATGGGTATTTTTAAAACTTTGAGTTTATTTTTCAATTTTATCGGAGCAATCGCGCATTTTATAAAATTCTTAAGTTTTCAAAATATTAATATATTTTTTGTTAATTATTGTATCAATTTTTAAAATACTGCGATTAGTTATTACCATAGTTATTTTTGTTCAATAAGATTGCTAAGCCGTAGTAGTAATATATATTGTTATTATACTATTGTTTAATTTCTTTATCTACACTCTAATTATTATTATTATTATTACTATTATTTTTTTTCTTAAAATGTATAATATTTTACTTTATCCTTTTTTTAAAAAAAACACAAGCTTAATATGTTCGAATATTTTTTACGGAAAAATCCTAGCTCTTCGTTAAATAAAAACATTATTTCAAAGCATTCTGCATTTTAATTGTGTGTATATTATAATTATTAAGTTTTATCCCTATTCGTTTAATTCGTAGCATTTTAAATAAAATTATTTCGATTTTAATCAAATCCTTGCAGTTCATTTCAATTTTAGTCAAATGCCTTGAAATTTATTTCAATTTTGACTAATTTCTTACAAGTCTAGCCAAATTAATTCAATTTGTGGCTAATTTTTAAACTCCTACAATGTTAGGCTAAAATTTAAATTCGGGTACCCGTTTATCCGACCCGGATCCGGCCCACTTCCCCACTTTCCTTTTATACTTTTAACACTACAAACCCTAATCCTATTTTCCCTCCTCCCTCCTTCACAGCCGCCCCCCACCACTCTCCTCTCCTCTCTGCGCCGCTGCCGCACCACCGTGGTGCCGGCAGCCTCGTTCCCTTTTCCCTCTCTCTCTCCCCTCGTCCCCTTCTCCTCCACCGCAGCCCCATAAAAACAATCCCGCGACCCTCCAACAGCGGCGGCAGCCGCCTGACCCCAGCAACAAACCCCCGTCGGCTTTTTTATTTCTCGGCGAAGTCAGGAGGCGTCGCCCGCTCTCTCCACCTTGCTGCTCTCCGACGCCCCTCGCTGCCGGAAAATCCACATGCAATAACATTTTTCAGTCAAAATCAAGTCAAGTTCGGTTTGATTCATTTTATTATTTTTGTTTTATCTTACTGATCCTGATTTTGAGCCTCTAATTGTTTGATGTGTTCACCGTTAAATCAGTATCATAATTGGTTTATTACTGATGAATTTTTCTTTTAAAATTATTAGAGTTATTCCAATATTCAAGTTGATCCTCAGCAGATCTCTTTGATTTAGTATATGATCTGCTGTAAGTAATTGATTGCGTGGTTTTGAATTTCTAATATTCCATAAGTGATTATTCTCCTTCCATAATTGATGGATACGTAATTAGGATATTTTAGGATTTGTTGCAAGCTCTGGTTTTGGTAAAATATTGATTGGTTTTTTTCTTGCCATGTTTTATTTTATTTTTTGTTACTGGTTTATTATGGGATTTTTTTTTATTGAGGCAACAAATTCATTATTTATGGTAAAATTTGTAACCGAATCAAATCAGCTAATCTCGTTGTATTTTTGTTAATTTCAATCAGTCAATTAAATTATTTTGTCTTTTTATTCCTTTCCTTCCATAGCTTTTTTTTTACTATAAAAGAGGATAGTTTCAGTCATTCAGAACACACTGGAGATACGAAAACACTTTTAAAAAAAAATAAATTACTAGTACTTCATCAATTCTATGCACGAATTACTTTTCGCTTAGCATAATCTCGAAGAGAGTTGGCAGAAACTTGGATTACTTGGCTTCATCACTGAATTTCTGTCTATTTATCCCCTTCAACTGGTTAGTTCTTTTCTTTTATACGTTTTAACTTGTCTGCTCCAAAATGTGATGATAATAATATTTTCTTGTCATTATTGTGTCGGTACTGCTAGTGTTTCTTTAGTAGTATTGCAGATTTCGCCCGGGGAAGGGATTTACTCGGAAGGATTCGATTCCAAAGATTTTCTTGTTATTTCTTGTTTTCTGTTAAGGCTCATCTATTCTTTGATTTGTAATATTATTGTAATACTCTCAAGATAATAAATTTAAGTAATATGGGGGGGAGGGGTAATTATGTATTGGTTGCTTCCTTTACGTCTTGTTATTTTCTCGACGAGTGTAGATCCTGGTCATTAATTTAACCGGAGTTAAAGTTTCCACATGGTATATCATTTCATATTATTTTGCAGATGTTTACTTGGCAGTAGTCAGTTTAAAGTCTTTTTTTAATGGTAAAAATAAAAAAAAAAAAGAATAAGAAAGCCTTGGTCATGATGTACTAGTTTGTTTAGATTTTTAGATAATTCCGTAACGTGAACGTATGTTTATGCCCTTTGGAAAAAATCGGGACGCAAACTTTTAAATGGATCCAGCATGTAAGCAAATTATCAATGTTTTAATTAATTTTTTTTGAAATCATGTTGTCGTTAATTCTCTACTTTAAAAAATAAAAAATAAAAAAATCATGTTGTAGGGTATCAAAGTGGCACCCGTTTTTTTTTTTTTCCTTTCAGAAACTATTTTTTTTTTAAGAAAAAAAATCATGCCCACATGAGTTCTAAAATTTGCTTAGTTTTTTCACATGTTGCTCTAGAAATGATATTTTAAATTGTAATATTTTGCAAATCAAGTTTTTTGGATTTAATATCTTTGGAAAAATATGCTTAGAATATTAATTGCTCTCCCATGATAGAAATTCGGCCTATAGGACTTTAGTCTTGTTCTCTTTTTTTTAATATCGCGCTTATAGGGTTGTGCATATTAATAAAATTTTAGGCATGTTACACATGTATAAGTTTTAAGCAAAGTTATCAAGCTAGAGAAATTGTTTCATGACTCAAGTTTTTTTTTCTTCCCTCTTCTTCTTTTTGAGTCGCAAAACTTGTCTACAAGTTTGTTGATTTAGAAAATTTGTTCATAAACCCTTCCTCTTGAATCTTAGATATCATGCCTATAGGAGTTTAAATAATTAGATCGCTAATTATGAAATCTCAATAACTTTTTACCATGTCTAAGAGATTGTCAACTAATATCGTGTTCAAAAATAAAATAAAAAATAATAATAATAATATTGCTTAATCTCTCAGAGGAGTGCCAACTTTACTTATGAGAAGCACTGTTTTATTCTAAATATAATATTTTAATAGCATACTAAATAGAGATATGTCCTATTACTTTTTTCAACTTTTAATATCATATACAATACAAATATCTTTCACACAGATCGTTAATTTTTATATTTTTATTTTTTTTGTTATTTTTTATAAGCCCTAATATGATGATATTTTAGGCATTAAAGAAAAATCTCTTGTCAAGTTTTAAAATATGTGAATATTATTTTGCACACAATTAGCATAACACTACTTCGCACTATTTATGTATGTTTTCAAGCATGCTAGTTAGTTAGAGGCAGATATGAGACTTTATGTGCTAATTGCTCGTTCTACTTATTTTGTATTGACGCGAGTCTAATTAAGAGTCTTACATTCTTCTTAAGTCTAGAACCACCAAACTAGAAGTCCAATGCCTCTTGGACCTTAGGATGGGATGCTAAGCACTTTAGGACGTGTTAGAATTTTTCATTTTCTTTTAGTACGCTCTCGAGTTAATTAATAAAATCAACTTAGGAGGGGTAGGGGTAAATAGGACCCTCGGAAATGATGAAATATAACTCGTGCTTAAAAAAGGACAAACCTTGGTTTTGTTCCTAGGCTTAAACAAGTCATGTGAAGCTAAATCCGAAAATAAAGCCGAGTAACTGATCCGAGTAAATAACTTATTTAATTCTCATCTCGTCTCATTTACTGTTTCTTTTAATTAATTTGCTTATTTAATTTTGTCACTTAGAATAATTTAGGATTTTATTAAAAATAGAGACCCTTATTTGAAAACCCCCACATAAATATGAGACACGGTCGGGACCCGCATTTACGGACCTCGAAGGGTGCTTAACACCTTCCCTTCGAGGTAATTTGAGCCCTTACCCTCTCTTTGGTAACTTGACCTTGACTTTTAGGCTAGAATGGTGTCCTAATGCACCCAATCATTAGGTGGCGACTCTCTTTTATTAAAAATCCCAAAAGAGTCGTTGCCACGACGTCGTATAGGATCCCGTTTCTCCGCGAGGAAAAATGGGGCGCGACAGAAACATGCAAGTTTAAGAATAAAGTCATGTTTTGAAAATAAACTCAATAGTATGCAACTCACGCCAAATCATTTAAAATTTTATAATAAATAATGTTCCTCAAAAGATACTCTATATGCAACTTAATCAAATCGGTTATACAAAATTTGGGAGTTTCTCTAACTGCCAGACATCCCACTACCCTCTTTGATGGTGCACAATGAAGGCGACGTCGTTGCTCGTCCGTCCATTACTTGCCAAGGTAAGGACATCAACATCAACTTCACAGATCATGATCCATCATCTCCATCCATCTTTTTCTGACATGAGTTGCCAGATTGTGCTGCACAACTATCCTACGGGGGCAACATATTTATGGGGTTTGAGTCACTTGTACTCAACCCAAGTCGCTGCTCAATACTACTCCAAAAACATCCTCTTTAAAACTCATCTCAAATATCATCGTCATCATCTTCCATCAATAAATATATTTTGAACATTTATTTATGTCATCATCAAATATTTACTCAAAACTTCATTTAAAATCAATGCTCAATTTTATCAAAACTCATCAAAATGTCAAGTGCTTAATTTTCAAAACATACGCTTCAAAAATCTTTACATATCATCAAGTCTCTTTCTTAAATCAGTATTTATGCTCAAAACTCGTATTCATGCAGATTCAGTAAAGCAGGATCAAAAATCATCCTTGCTTTATGTACAAAAATAACCATCAAATCCAATTCGAAAAATGCATAAGAAAAGGAATAAAGTATAATCATCAATTAGGGTTATGTGAATAAAAACATGAACATGCATCCAAATTAAATATTCAACTCAACATCTTCATCAATACACTTTTGATATACAAGGAACTCAATAGAATATTATATAACTCTATGATTCAATTCAGGAAACTCAAGAAACTATACTTGAACTCAATTTCAAAGATTTAACATGTGGGGCGCATGGATGAACTCAATCCAACACTATGAGTAGCCTTATATACCTGGAAGATTTGAAATTCGGATTAGCTTGGAAGAACTCACACGATTCTCTTGAAACCCTAGCTTTTCTCCTCTTCTTCGCTCAAAGTCTCCTCTTAGTATAGCATAAAAGACTTCAGAATGGGTCTAGAAACCCTTTTTAGACCAAATACGACCTATTTTGATCATGTTTTAAGTTTAGGAGGGGTTAGAAAAAGTCTGGAATGCTCCTCACGAAAAACAAAAAAATTTCACCTTCGGCGTACCAAGTCTGCGACATGGACTTGGTCAGTTTTAGGTGTTTTCGCTAAAAATTGTCGATTGAGTTTGCTAATCCCAAGAACATTTTGACTTGGACTTGGTTCGCGTCGCACACCTGTAGCGCACTTATTCTGAAAATCATTTTCGTATCGAAAAATTATCTTTTCATTCGGTTGCTTTAAAAATCAACCAAGATCATCTTCCCACATAATTTTCATGCTGATTGTATTTCTGACCTTAGATTTGCCATCGGAGTCTGGGAAGATGCGTTATGCGCACATCTCTCATCTAGGGGTATTTTGGTAATTTTATAGGCATTACAAAAGTCAAGAATGTAAAATCTTCTTGCCATATTATTTGTCTAAAACTTTATATAAGAATATTTGCATTGATTTTGTCATATTGCTTGATGGAGTTCTATTATAGTATCTTTTAATTTGAAGCCTACCTAATTAAAGACTAACTAAAGGGTAAAGACCTAAAATCGTCCAATCACTAAAGGCCTAGGACCTAGGTTATACTTATATTTGAAAATTTTTTATAAAATAAATTTATGTATTAAATTTAACATTTAATTTTAATATATAAAATATATTTACATACATGTAAAGTTATTTGGTTCGGTTCGGGAATTTTTTGAGTTTTTTTATAAACTAAAAAGACCATCCCAATTTTTTGGGATGCTTATAGACTTAAATAAAAGTCCACGATTTTATTAAAGAACGATAAAAATCAATTTGATATGGTTAGGTTCGATCGGCTTTTAATATTCTTTTGACACCCCTACCAAGAGGTATCAATATGTAGTACATATTCATAAAGAAAATAGCTTACCTAACTAAACAATATAATTTTTAGATACTTACACCCTCCAAGTAAATATGGCTCCGGCACTGAGAATTTGTGGTACAAATTCAACTTCATTACTAACAATGTAGTTTATGTACGAAAGTTATGCAGTTTTTTCTTGCCCAAATGAGAAGGTACTTAGAGTATAGTGCATTAATTATGAAAGTTAAAAACTTAGGATAAGAAGATAAATCTTTCTCTTCAAATAAAATCTCTATATTGAATAAGAATTTAAAGATATGATAAAATATTCAATTATTAGATTCTTTCAATTTAAATTTCAAAAATAAAAAATAAAAGAATTGCACATTTCTCAAACTTCAATTATAGTAAAGTTTATTTAATTAAATTTAAGCTAATTGAAGATTATGTCATGGATTTATTATAAATTGGGAACATTCAAAAATGTATACTCCAATTATATAAAATATGAATTCAACTGGCTTTGAAGATTACTTTGCCTGGCCAGGGGTTGTAAGAGGTGGTGATGTATGTTTCTACCTAAGGTTGTTTATTAAATAATTCGGTGATTTTTGTGTTAGAAAATAAGTGATAGTTACATAGTCATGTGTGGAATTTTCATAAAAAATATTTATATATAATTTAGATAAATGTTAAGAGAGATAGAGGTGGGAATGGGAGCTAAAAGAGGATAGGAGACCATCAATGTGAAATGTTATTTATAGTATTTGTTATGTGCCTATATTTATTGAAGTGTTTTTTCTTATTTTAGCGAAATTGATTTATCAAAGAATATCATTCAAACACCAATCAAACATGTGATGATTGGAAAACACTTTTCAAAAAAATTTTTTTTTTTATGTCAAATACACCATTTCTTATAAAGATTAAAGCATCAGAAATTTACGAAAAACATAAATGTATATTAAAATTACTATTAACACCTCTAGAGGCGAAAGATATTCTAATGATGTATATTAGAGTGATAAAGAACATGTCTAACGGAACCAATATTTGGATTAGAATAGTGGGAGGAGACTCATAGCATTTTCCTATTGAGATGGGACTTCATCAAGGATCTACGTTGAGTACTTTTCTTTTTATCTTATTAATGCATGGATGAGCTGACACGGTTTACTCAGGAGGAGGTACCACGGTATATGCTATTTGCAGATGACATAGTAGTGATTGATTAGACTCAGAATAAAGTTAATGATAGGTTGGAGGTTTAGAGTCATACTTTGAAATCCAAAGGGTTCAAACTAAGCAGGACCAAACAGAATACTTAGAGTGCAAATTCACTGTTGTGAGGGATGAAATAGACATTGAAGTGAAGTTTGCCACTCAATCTATTCCCAAGAGAGAAAACTTTAAATATTTTGTGTCTATCATCTAGAGTAATGGTGATATTGATGATGATGTACACATCATATTGGATCCACATGAATGAAATGGAGGCTTGCCTCTGGAGTATTGTGTGATAAGGAGATACCACCTAAACTTAAAGGTAAATTTTACAGAATGATGGTTAGACCGTCTTTGCTATACAGGGTGATTTGTTAGCCCATAGTGGTTAGACCGTCTTTGCTATATGGGGTGGATTGCTGGCCAATAAAAAATCACATGTTCAGAAGTTGCAGGTCGCGAAGATGAGGATATTGAGATGGATGTGTGCGCATATTAAGGGGGATAAGATTAGGAATGAGAGCATTCGGGGGATGTTAGGGGTGGCCTCTGTGGTAGACAAAATGAGGAAAGCGAGACTGCGATGATTTAGGCATGTGCAGAGAAGAAGTGTTGATACTCCTGTTAGGAGGTGCGAGAGACTGGATCTACGGGTTACGCAGAGGGGTAGAGATAGACCGAAAAAGTATTGGGGAGGTGATTATACAGGATATATCACAGCTCCGTGTCATCGAGGACATGACTTTAGATAGACTGGAGTGGAGGTCGCGTATTAGGAAAGAAGGTTAGACGACTAGTAGGTGCACGATGATGTCTGGCCTTGTGATATAGTAGGTTAGTAGAGATACTCGTCTTTATATGTTGTATTGTTATGATCCATCATTTATTTTGTTACTTTATTGTCTTTAAAAATCGTCATTTATTTTCCATTCTATTGTTTTGTTTATATGTTGTATTTTCTGCTTTTTAGGATGATACTTTTGAGTTCAGGATTTTTCAGAAACAACCTCTTTATCTTTATGAGGCAGTGGTAAGATTTGCGTATATTTTACCCTCCCCAAATCTTTCTTGTGAGATTCCACTGAGTATGTTGTTGTTGTTGTTGTTTACCCTTGATTATTAATTTCAATCTAATAATAACATATTGTTCGGAAAAACCAATATAAACTAATGACTAAAATGTAATCTAAATGATTAGAATTAAGAATTTCGTAAATATGACTAAACGAGGCAGCTTTTATAGTACAATATTCAAAATTTGGTAAATTATAAAATTGCAATAAACAACTTGCTATAATGGGACATCTAAACTCATAAACAAACATCTAAATTTGTCCTCATTTTTCAAGAACCTACTTGACAATAATTTTTTTTTTGATAACTGGGAATTTCGAGAACCTACTTTAATGAAAAAAAATAAATTTTGGACCGCAACTATTTATTTTTGGCTGAAAAATAAAAAAAAACAGTACAATTAACATGAAAAAGGATTGTAGAGAGTGCCAAGTAGAATAAAAGTGTTTAATGAGATCAAATCTTAGCAGTTGAGGTGTCTATTAGAAACTTGTCTTAGTTTAAGTGTCTAAGTGAAAAATGAGGACAAGTTTAGATGTCTGTTTATGAGTTAAAGTCAAAATACATTGTTGGTAAAAAAATAAATAATTTAAATTGTCAAGAATTCTTCTTGGATCTAGTGAACTAGACTTTCTTATTTGGGGTATTGGTCCTGTTTCTACTTTAGTAGTTGACAATAAATTCTATGTACTTACTCTCTCTGATCACTTTTACTTGTTCCTATTTCACTTATTGATGTCAACTTATAAGAATATTGACCAACATTTTAAAATATATTATTTCATCATATTCATATGAGAAGGATTGCAACTTATAGCATTTTTTGTATAGTTTTAATTATCTAAATTTTAGATTTCAAATATTAAATTTAGCTACTTCAATTTACCGTTGAAATATAGTCAAGTTGACCTTGAAACACGAAACAATGACAAGTAAAAGTGAACAGAGAGAGTATAAATTATTTCTATATACTTAAGTTTGTTATTTTACTCTTAAATCATTTTTGAAGATTATGAATATCTTAATGAGGTTTCCTCAAAGATGCCACCACCTATATTGAAGATGCTAGACTGAACGTATTCAAAGAAATGAGAGTTGAGAAGTTGTCAATACATCATATATACTTAAAGCTTATGGGTACCCTGCCTAGGGTGTGTTGGAGGAAGCTTGTATGTACTAATCAAGCCCCACCTAAATGGGTGTTTATGACATATTTGGTAGCTAATGGTAAGGTATACACAAAAGAGAGGTTAATCAAATGGGAGCTTGATGTTGAACCACAATACAAGTTGTGGGAAGCAGAAGATGAAACTCCTGAGCACCTATTCTTTCATTGTCCAATGACGGCAGGGAATCATAAGGCCTATTTGGGCCTGTCCATGGATGGAACAAATGTAGCGCACTCTATCATCTATCACATGGTCTTGGCAAGATGCATATATCAAAATCATATTCTAAGGAAAGAAACCAACGTCGACTACAATTGTGAGGTTGATAATCGAAGATGTTTACTGCTGCAGAATTAAACATGAGAGTTTCTTCTCATCTAGCTCCTCGCAAAAAAAGGGTTCAAAAAAATGCAATTTGAATTAAGCTAGAAAAGTCAATCTTAAGTTAAGATATATATATATGTATGTATGTATTTACTGAGTAATACTGGGCTTTGAAATTTCATTAAATCTATTCTCTTGTTTGAATAGATGATTAAACTTGGTAGTTTTCTAAATAGAAATAAAAAATTGTATTATTATACCAAAATCCTTATTATGTTCTTTATTGGATTGTCTCCTAAATTTTGCAATAAAAAAAGTTTTCTCGAGCGAATATTTACTCTTTCAATCCCTATTTCATTTGTAGGGTTAATTCGTAACTTCTCAGATCTTAGAATACATGAATTAATCTTTGGTTCGTTCCGCCATCCCAACAAGTGAATCATTAAGATTCTCTTTTCAATAGAATCTTTTGCATTCACAAGTTCCGTCGTTCTCATCACTTCTTATTTAATGATTAAGTCCGCGCCTAAATTAGCTAGAGTTTTTTCCGGACTTAATTTCTATCCTCGCAAGAGTTAGATAGGTAGCAAAGGAGTAAAGGTGCACTCTCAGCAGTGGGACTATATCCAGTGTCTGTTTATTTATTTTTTTGGTTTTATTCTTATTTCTCACTTGGTAATAAAACTTCCTTAGTTACCAAAAAAAATCTTAATGAGGTAAAACATAATGAAAAAAAAATATATTATTTTTTATCTCATTTTAATTATCATGTTGCATTTTTTAAAAGTTAATTAAATTCATTTTTAAAATTAAATTAGATTAATAAAAAATAATACCACCTGAGATTGTGAGACGTATTAAGTGTTTAATAAAGAACCTCTCCAGATATGTTCCCCTGAAATCAGTTAATGTAGTAGATTACTTTTGGTGGCCATACTGCCAAAAATGGACTCTTCTTTTTGGGTCCAGCAATCAATTCTCTCATTAATTAGTTGGATTTTCCAAATAAGTTTATCTGTCACAACTTTATATATTATCCCAATTTACAAATGTCTATGATTTGCGAAACTGAAATTTGTTTTTCTTTTTTCCCCTAAATCCTACATTCTATCCAATTGAAAAAACTGTTGATTACTCACTTTGTTCTATATAAGTTGTTCAGTTTATTATAAATACATAATTTATTCATTTATTAAATCGAGTTAACAACAATAATAACGTACCTAGTGAAATCTCACTAGTGAGATCTGGGGAAAGTCGAATGTACGCAGACCTTACCATTACCTCATAAAGGTAATAAACTGTTTTTTGAGAACTCTCGTCTCAATAATAAATCAAAATAAAATTAATTAAAATTCACTCTAAACTGCATCTAATGCATGTTAGATTCCAGTTCTAGAACTGAAGCACTAGCTTCATTGATTTGAATTCTATAGTGTGATCAAAGGCATTCAAAACTGAACCCAACTTAATAATTCAGACCGAAGAGGAAAAAACTACTAATTTACCAGTAATGAGTTATTGATTTAGTGATTTTTATAATGATTTCAACGGGGCAAGTGTCGCCAACATATTGTATCCAAATATAACATCTTTAAAAATATGAAATTGCTCTTTTTACTAGAGGTGTGCAAAAATCGAACCGATCAAAATGTTATTGGTTTATTGTTATTGGGTTATTAAATTATCGGGTTTTTAATGGTTTTAAAAAAAAAATATTGAGTTATCGATTCGATATCAATTTTTACTGTTGGGTTATTAGGTAAACCGATAACCCAATAAGATTATAATAATTTACTATTTTACTTCTTCGTAAATATTAAATATTAGTAATTTAATAGTAATAGGACACTATAACAACACTTTACCTATTTGGATAACTTGGCTTTAACTTTAATTTTAGTTTGTAATTAACTAATTATAACTTTTGCAAATTTGTAAATATAGTCCTCCTACTCCATCTGCTTTATTAATGCAAATTCTCAATATCATTCTTATCAGATAAATTAAAAACCGAACTGTTAAGGACTTAAAACTGATAAACTGAAAACTGATAAAAATTATTTTATTGATCTGTTATTCATTTAGTATATTTAAAAATCAAAAAACGATAAATTGAACCGATAATGAATAAAACTGAACTGACCCCAACAGATGCACACCCCTACTTTTTACCCTTCAAATGGTTTAGTTACAAAAATATAAACTTATGCTCCAAAAAAATTATTTATCACGAGTGACAAAAATTAAACACCAACACAAAATATGGGCAAAAGTGTATATGACTCTTTTACAAGGTGGCAAATGAAACCTTGGGAAAGTGCATATTGAAAAACCATCCACCATAAAACAGGTTGACTATCAACACACAGCATGACAAATAGCTCTGGGGAGGAGCCAAGTAGAAGAATACAACTTTTCATAATAACTCTCAATTTAAATCTTATTAAATGTATTATAAGTTGAAGAATTATCAAGATTACATATAATAATCACTTGAGCAGGAGATTCAACAGTTATAAATTTCCCTTAGTACTCCTAAAACCTGGTTAGCTACTTCTTGCCCGAAAAGCCTAGGAAGGCTTGATTCAAGATCTATCTCAATAGTCTTATTTTTAATTATTCGATCCCTCTTAGCCAAATCTGTACGTTCATCATCTGTCAATCTTCTCTCAGTACAAGCACACAGATCCAACCATGTATCCAGCATTACCTTAGCAACAGGACTTAGGTGATCCTGAATAATCTCATCAATGCGAATGGCCTGGGAAGGTTCGGCTTCTATAGAAACCAAGATAGCAGATGGAGAGACAAGAGCTCGAATATAGAGGGACGCAGAGAAATAAGGCTTCACCTCAGGTAGCTTCTCGAGAAGTTGTCTCTGCTTGTCCAATTGTGTATCCTCATAAAAGGTCTTAAGGTAATCGAGATGTTGGACAAGGTCCTTTCGCGGAGGCAGATCAAGAATGAGGACGAGAGTTGTTGGACTGCTGCGGATAACATCAAATATGAAGTTTGGTGCATCGGTTGAAGGTCTCAAATATGCTGAAAGGCTTGTAATATTCAACGCTCCACCTGTGGGTAAGTTGCAGTGAATCCAACTACCAAGTATGAAATCAACCTGTCACAATTTAGAAAGGCAAATGTATTAACCTCGCATATACTGTTTTGATGCTATAATGACAAGAACTATGACGACTTCTCAACTAATGAGAAAGTTGAAATCGTTACTGTGTACTCCCAGTTTATCCTTTATTATACGTGTTAGAAAAAGAACATCAAAACACAAAGCGAAACAAGACTTATCGAAGAACTCTTAATGGAACTATTAACTATAAGCAGAGGAATGGAACTGGACAAAAATAAATGAACAGAAGCCAGATCCAAATTCAAGAATGAACAAGCATAGGAAGATTAGATTGATGAACCAATTAGATTTCCTCAAGACTTCCTACTCGCTATCTCCACGATGCTTATGCTATCCTTATGTATTCCCCAAGAACGCATCAGGTGAAAGCAACTTGCGGACTGCAGAAAACTACAAATTATGCACATGGATGATTCATGAATCGAGCTGTTAGCTTTATTGGATAATTTTGGATGCGTACTCCTCTCTCTCTCTCTACTATTTTCTCTCTAGCTTCTCTCTATCAATCTATTGATCTTTTTCAGCAAACACCTAAATGGCGTGTCAGACCCCACGTAAAACACTATTTATGCATCCAATCCACACTCATCTCAACCAACTGCAGCCTCTCCGACACCAACAACTCAGCAGAAGCATGCTATGACTACAGGACTGTTTACAATGGTTTCTCTGACGAAACTGACTTCAACCACTTATATTTCAAGCCATTCGTTCACATTGGGTCATACACTACGAAAGTCTTGAGATGGACACCGGATTTTAAACTAGAGCAAGAGACTTCTATTTTTCGAGTTTTGGATACTAGTTCACAAATCAAGTTGGCAACTCAGATGGGACATCATATCTAGGCTAGTTCAGTCTATTGGCACTGTTGTGGCACCTGATCAAGCCACGTACTCTAAAACTAGAGTGATGTGGCAAAAGGTCAACCAATTGGTAAATACTTTCAACTCAGTGCGTGCAGATTTTGAAGTTGGGAAAGATTATGGTGAGAATTTAGATTGCAGATAATATGAATCTTTCCCCAAGAGCTCCTCAAGCTTTGGGGGATGGGGGTGGGGTGGGGAGAGAGAGAGAGAGAGAGAGGGGGGGAACAAGCAGAGTACAAACTACTTTGACAAGAACACAATAATACACCATTGACTCTTAGTTCTTATGATTAAATTAATTATCTCTAATGTGAGAGGTATTACCTCTCAAAAAAGCGGAAATTTTCCTCCTAATACCCATTAATTTCATTGTATTGAAGTAGGAAAATGGAATGTGGAAAATTTCCTCCTAATTTCTTTTCACTAAGTAGTTGTGATGTAGTTCATAACAAATGATACAAACTATTAAAAGATAATTGGTGTGTTTTCGCAGAACATTTCACGAATTGCGTTTAACAAACGGACGTTAGGGGTCGTCCGCAAAAAATATGGTGATTTGCAATACAGTTCACGAACAACCCCTTTTGGTATATGAATTTTGTTTATTGGCTTTCAAAATGTGCCCTTTAGACAACTCAATAGGGCCTATTTTTACATTTTCCATCTGACTTCTATCACTTCTGATTACTAACAACCCATCTAAGAACCTGTTATAGAATTAGGAAGCTCTTTTTTCATCTCCAGACTTAGGGCCACATCCAATTAAAAGAAATTTTGAGATTCTTGTTTTACTTTCTTAACTCCCCTCAGCACATTACAAAAATAAGTATATGGCATTTCAATTCATGTTACTTCTAGTAAATGAATATATATTTAGCATATACCGGGAAAAATCCCGATCTACAAGCACAATTGTAATGGATTAACTCTTCTACTCAAGCCAAATCCACTACACTATGATAATCTGAGCTATAGCAAGAGCTAGTTTTCATTATTCCATACTACATAATAATTTTCTTGTTTTCTTTATTAACTTCACCATGTACAAGATAGCAGTGATATCATCCATGTTATAGGAGAAAACTGTGTGTATTTTTTTGGTCTCAGACAGGAGTGATGCAACAACATAGAATCAAGATAAATTGGGGTAGGATGGCAATAGAGAGGGGCTGGTTAAGTCTTCCCTGCTAAGATTTTGCTTTGCCCTTCCCCGTTTAACCGTGTGCCCAATTTAGACTTAGCCCTGTCCTGTCATGTCCTTATTAGCAGTATTTAGCCCCTCCCTGTATGTTTTCTTTATTTTACTACCAACATTTTAAAAAAATCAATGGCCTTTATAAAACATCTTCAATTTCTTCTCTTTTATTAAATTTTGCAACTTTCTAATTTATTGGTTACTTATTGTAAAGGTAATTTATAATGCTAATACAGTTTCATTTCATCAGGAGCATGACCAACTCAATCATCTATCACTGTTATACATCTATAATAAAGCATAAAAAAGTAAAATAAAAATTAAGTTTCCATCTGAAATTGCAAGAAAAGGTAATTAAATAGCTAAACAACCACCAAAAAATTTGGTGTCTGGATGGAGATGCTCCCTCCTTGAACAGAGCCTCGGCTCGATCCCTAGCTATAAAAAAAATACTTGGTAGGGAGCGCTTTCCTCCAAATGGAGCTCTATGCGCCACGAATTCGGATTTGTTGGCCTCCAGGTATCGAACACCGGATGAAAAATTAAAAAATAAATAAATAAAAAACCTACCTAATTACACAAATATTCCTACCATATTTACTAATTCCCACTATAGTTTGAAATAATTATATACTTTTTTGTTAATTTATAATTTTATATCAAATTTCAAGTCACATGTACCTAGATTCATGTATATTTGCTGCCAAATATACTTTAAAATACGGATACATAGAAAGAGAGGCGAGTGAGAGAGGGAGATTGGTGAGCCATATAGGATAGAGGCGAGCGAGATAGATGGTTAGTGTGTATAACCTGAAATAGAGAAACATAAAAGAGAGAGGGAAGCGAAAGAGGAAGATATTTCAGATGCCTGCGAATCCACTTGGATACAATCTATCTGATACAAATTATACCTAATTTTGAAAATTCATGGGAAGAACCCTATAATTAATGAAATTTGTGTTGTTTGCCCAAAAAGAAAACAGCTAAACAAACCCATGCTTAGACTTGCTCTACTACTTGCTTCTGCTCCATTCAATACTTGTATTAAAAAAAACATTTTTGACCCATCTTGCGCCGCCCTATTTAAGCATTGCCCAGCCCTTATTTGGAAGGACTATGCATTCACTTAAATCTCAATCTAGCTAAATATAGTTATGTGAAACTATGAAGATGGAAGGTCCTACATAACAATTGCAACATAAGGGTAACCCCAATCTGTATACTAATTCAACAAAACATCTATCCTATAGAAGAATACCTGAGAAGAGGAGTTTCCAGATCTGACGTGGAGAGAACCATGAGCAGTAGCAGTTTGATTCTCAAAATACTGCACATGAGAAGGCAAAGTACAAGGAAGCAGAGATGTTCCAAGCCGATTCTCCAAAGTCGATACAAGTTCCACCATTAACTCCTTATGCGGAGCAGATACATAAGGAAATTCCTTGAATTTTGATTCATGATGTTCCATGGAAGTTGACGACGAGCAACAGAACTGTTTTCCGAGGCGAAAAGAGCGAGAAGAAGAAGAAGGGAGTGGTGGTGTGAGAATTGAATTGAAAACTTGTGAAGAGAAGAGTGGAACAGCCATAGCAGGAGGACTGCCATGTCTACTGCAATCTCTTTTGCTTTTTGGGAAAAGGAACGTGACGTGTGGGACTCCTTTTCTACGTAAGGGACATGAAAGTAACGTATCTCAAAATTAATTACTTCACAATAATTATTCATGAATTATTATCATTATTAATATAAATAAATATTTAATAATTTTTTCTTTTTCAAAGAATCCAATCTTTAAAAGTTTATTTATTTGAAAAGAGAAGCGGGAAATATATTCATCAACTTAAGAATGTTGAAAACTCGATGTAAATTTATTGATTTGATGCAAGAGCAAGTATAAAAGTAAGACATGATATACAAGTTATATTCAAGAGAAAAAAAATTAAGTATCGTGAGTCTTTGATCCTAAGAAATGAGGAAATCGATGATGATGTCACACATAATCTTGATGCAATAAAGATGAAGTGAAAGTTTATATTGTGTGATAAGAAAGTACTACCAAAACTTAAAGGTAACTTCTATAAAGTGGTGGTTAGATCGACTTTGTTGCAAAGATAAATTGTTGGTCGGTCAAGTACTCCCACATTCAGAAGATACATGTGACAAAATAAAGATGTTGACATAGATGTGTGGACATACTAGAAACAATAAAATTAGGAGTTGGGATATTCATGACAAGTGAGAATAGCCTTCGTAGTGGACAAGACGAAGAAAAGGGGATAAGATAATTGGAACATATGTAGAAAAGATGTCTCAGGAAATGTGAAAGGTTAAATATAGGGAGGCAAAAATAGGCTTAGAAAGTATTGGGAAGAGGTAGTTAAAAAGGATATGACACATCTTCAACTTAGTGAGGACATGATTTTAGATGAAAGGGAGTGAAGGCCACAAATAAAGATAGAATGCTAGTAGGTAGTTCAATATTGCTTATCATTATCATATTCTTGTAGTCTTTAGCTTGATAGTTTATAGCATTATTTTTGTTGCAATCTTAGCCCATTCATGTAGTGTAGTCTTTGACTTTTGGTATTTATTATCATTTGTTGTTTTCTATATTTGGGTAGCTGTATATGTTGTCAATTCGTTCCTCGCATGTATGCCACACTGCTATTCTATTCGTTTTCATGTTTTTATTCAATGTCATTTTTTTCAATACTGCTTTGATCTGTTTCACTTGAGCCGAGAATATTTCGAAAATAGTTTGTCTATGTAAAAGATAAGATAAAGTATGCATACGCTCTACCCTTTCTACCTTTCACCTTATAAAATTTCACTTGAAGTATTGTTGTTGTTAACTTGAATTGCTATAAATAATGTAATTACACTGTTAATTTTAAACCTTGATTACTCTAGAACTTTCACTTGTACTTTAATTGAATATTATATTCTACTTAGAATTCATGAATTCTTAATCATAAATAACTGATATATTGTTGATTCAAATGTGTTTTAAAACTAATTCTAAGCATCATTTGCTTAAAATATCATTAAACAGTTAGAAAATAGTGGCCTAATTTTGCCAGGAGGTTCATCGATTTTTTTAATCAAAAATTATATTTTTTTCTAGCCAAATTAATATGCTTAAAGTACTATTAAAGTTTTAAACTTATTTGGATAATTTTACTTCCAAGAAAATCTTTTAAAAATCACTCCAAATGAACAAATTATAAATTGATTTTATTTTAATCAATATTTAATAATTTTTAATTAAATTTTACTTAATTTCTTCGTGATAATCACAATTGATTATATGATTTTTCTCAATCACATATGAATAATAGATTACCTAGCTCAATTTGTTCAAAAATTGTACAAAACACACTATATTGAATTTTTGAGACATCTGGCATGATCCAAACATGATTGTTATGGCACTTGCCTTATCTTACCAAGTCAATTTAGCCTAAAACTTGATTATATAAATATAATCAGAAACAAAGTAAAAATGGAATCTCCAAAACACAAAATATGCAGATAGCTAAATCAAATTTTTAATAATCTCAAAATTTAATCATCACGTGTACAAGCCTCAAAGTATTACAATAGATTCAAAAGAAAAACAAGCTTCAAATGTCTTTATTTCTAAAGTAAAGTAGAACATAAATAAAGAGTATGAGGTGTTTGCCGAAGTGACAACAAGCAACCACTTCACTAACTCTTCAACTGAAGCCTCAGACGCAGAAGGGTAGAAGGTGAAATCTTGAAGATTTGGGCTCATAACCTTCATAAGTAAAGAAGCAAGAAGTGAGTATCCAACAACACCATACTTACCAAGCAAACTACTAAATACAAACTAAAGCTATGCATAACATAAGTACTTTTATCACTCCAATCGAACCTCCATATTATAACCTGCATAAATCAACCCAAACTAGGAATTCACAATCAATTCAGGCAGCCCATAGTTCAATAGTAAATCATCAATAGTACATGTAATGACCCTATAGGTCATTTATGTACTTCTCTATTTTTCTGTTGTTTTGAGCTTTGGTACAATTACCTTGGACCTATGGTGAATTGTTGGACGGTTGGAATGACTATTGGTTAGGTTATTTAGGTGTCATGTGGATTTTCGAGTTAATTGGAAAGTTATTCTCGTAAAGTGAATTTTCAATAAGTTCTAGTAAACGACCTCGAAATGGGATTTTGACAGCTCCATGAGCTTTGGAACAGTCGAATTAAGCTAGGAGCATGCATGTCCAGTATATTTATATCACGACTTGCAAATTTAACTGTCGGAGCCGGTTAATAGTTGAGTCGGTCAACGCCCTCGAGAACCATATCTCGAATGAGAATTTTAATAGCACGGTTAACTCTAGAACATTGATTTTGCTATAGGAAGACCCTTCGTTTGATACCGGGGGACGTCCGGGAGTGATTTGACATCCCGGTGACTTCCCTTTATAAGTTGCATATAAAGATATGGGACCCTCACTTTATCGTGGAAAGCTCCATTGGAGCTTTCCATTGGAAATTCCGTTTATATTTTTGGATCCAGTTCATCAAAATTTGTATGATTACACAGTTCGTTTGTGAAAATTAGAGTCCAAATGAGCCCGAAACGACAACAAAGGAAATTGAAAGAGTAATGAAGGGTTGATGATGTGACATGTGGACTTGTTGCCATGTGGCGCAATCCGAAACTGCCACATGGCAGCAATGTGTCAGCCATATGTATGTATTTTACTATAAGTGGCTACGAAAGAAGCTAAAGCAGGTAGCTCTTGGATGACATACTTAGTTCAGCTGCTTGCTTAAGCAGACAGTTGCTGTTCAACGTGTCTTCTTCAGCTACTATAAAAATATTTCATAGATTTTTTAATTTAATCTTTTTAAGGTAGTTGCTTACTTCAATTCTAATTTTACATTTTTGCTCTTAATTAATAAATTTCTCAATTGCTTCAACTATGATTTCAGTATTATCACCCTAATCAGTTATATTAAGTTAGGTAAATATTGAAATTACAACAATTTTCTTCAAACTGGATAAATGAAACTAAATAACTATTTTAATATCTTCTCATCGATGTGGTTGCTTCAGCTGCTACAAAAATATTTCGTGAACTTTTTAATTTAATCTTTTAAGGCAGCTGCTAACTTTATTATGATTTTTCAATCAACTATGATTTCACCACATCACCCAATCAGTTATTTTAAGTTAAGTAAATACTGAAATTAGGATAAAACAAATTTCTCTTTAAACTAGACAAATAAAATTAAATAATTATTGTAATATCTTTTTGTTGCTTGCTTCAGCTACTTGCTTAAGCAGATAGCTGCCGCTCAACGTGTCTGTTTCAGTTGCTGTAAAAATATTTTCCGAACTTTTTAATTTAATTTTATACGCAATTACTTGCTTCAATGATGATTTTACAATATTACCCCTAATAAATATTTTTTTCGATTACTTCAACTATGATTTCACTATATCACCCAAATCAGTTATTTTAACTTAGGTAAATATTAAAATTAGGATAAATCTCTTTAAACTAGATAAATAAAATTAAATAACTATGTTAATATCTTCCCGTTGCCTGCTTCAGCTACTTGCTTAAGCAGAAGAATGCCGCTGAACGTGTCTGCTTCAGCTATAAAAATATTTCCTGGACTTTTCAATTAAATTTTTTAATGCAGTTACTTGCTTCAATTATGATTTTACAATAATACTCGTAATAAATAATCTTTTTGATTATTTCAACTATGATTTCACTATATCACCCCAACCAGTTATTTTACGTTAGGTAAATATTGAAATTAGGATAAAATAAACTTCTCTTTAAACTAGACAAATAAAATTAAATAACTATTTTAATGTCTTCCCGTGATTATATTCGTGTCAAAAAGGAAGTACTACAAATTTCTACTATATATAACAATTTAAAATCACTTAATCATAAAATCTAAAATTTAATCAATATTAATAATATTAGATACTAATCTTACAATTAACGAGAAAATTTATGTCATGCCCCGGGAGGGTCCCCTAGACGTGACCGACACTTAGAGACTATTGCTAGCCCTAAGCGAACCACTTGGCCTCATCACATTCATTCAATCAACAATTATCATATCAACGGAAGACTAAAGATGAATAAAGGTGAACAATCTCAAATAAAGACAATCATGACAAATCAACAGGACTAGTGTTAAAAAAAAACTAGTCAGAAAATATCCAAATCATCAATTCCAAATCTAGTCTATGAAGCCTGTAACTAAACTGTCTAGATGATACCATGATAGGCCATGGCTACCCAAATCAAAGGAAATAAAGTACTAACTCAAGCTAGATAAAATCTAAATGAGCATCCTCCAGAGGTAGGGGAGGACTCACCAATCAACTAGGTATGATTAGATCCTCAATGATGCACCTGTTGATGATCTCTAACACCTATCTTTGCATCATGAAAAGATGCAGGCCCAAATAAACGTCTATACGTGGAATGTACGAGCATGTAAAATAACTGAGTGAAATAGATATAGATAGAATAACAAATCTCAAAGATGCTCAATCAAAACGTCAAATGTCTATCTAAAGCAAGAATAAAGAATAAACAATGACCCATCAATACTAATCCAAATCAATTCGATCCAATCAAGTCAGAATGCTATCAGTTTGGGACCTATCTGGGAGTTTGTCTTATCCGACAACAATCACTTATGAGCTTGTGATTGTACAACAATCTCGTTGATGTTGCCACAGTCGCTCAGTACTTGCCAGGGTAAAAAGAAAATCAAATTCATAATGGATCCGGTCAATCAAGTCTGCTATTCTTTCAGGGGCTTCAAATCAAGAGGGAACATCAAATTTAATATTTCAATCCTCACCTACGCTTGGCGACGTAGTTAATGAGTTCATGTTGGGCTTACTCTTACTCATTTCGGTGCTCAATACTCTTCCCAAGACTCAATGCTCATAAAACAATCATTCTCAATCAACTAGTCTTATCTTGACATTTGTTAACTCAAATCATCATATCAACTATCAACTCTTTTGTTACATTATTTTAGGGTTCAACTCTTGTCTCATAGAGACTCTATCATGCATTCATACTAACTCATAGCATTCAGGAAACAAAAGTGGAGTTAAAGCTCTCAGGAATTTCATAGGGTCTCTAGACTCAAATCATACTCATGCATGTTCAATTAAACGCAATTTATAAAAATATTAAGAATTCATGCTAGGGTTCATATAATATGGAAAAATAATCTATTTCTAGTATTTAATTCGTAAAATAGTAATTCATGCAAAGCAAGGTAAAAGTACATTAGAATTTAAGAAAAACCCTTAAGAAATATGCATTAGAGACTCAACTCACTCACAACTCTATCAATTCGGGGTATGGGGCACATGGATGAACATAATCCATGTTTTGGTTAGCCTTGCATACCTAGAGATAGAAGGACAATCAACTTCTCAAAAAAAAAAAAAATTTCACTCACGTGCCTAGAACCCTAACTTTTTCTTTTCCTTCAATGGTCTCTAGAATTTCTAAGTAGTTTTTGAGGAGTAATACCATTAGGATACTGATAAGGGGTCTAAAATAAGTCCAAAATATCGTGGGTTTTAATTAAAAGGGATGTGAAAAGATAAAATCACCCCTTGAGAAAAGCTGTCGAAGTGGACCACGAAACTCCTTTTATAGCCTGTGAAACAGGTTACGGGTTGTGGTCCTCTCTCGTGGAAAGTTAATCAAAATTATCAGTTTCAGATTCTCATTCTACGATCCATCAAAGACTCGTAGAACATATTACGAGTCGTATTCTCTCTCATAAAACCTGAGCCAAAATTATAGGTTTCAGAACTTGTTAAACAACTTGACAAACAACTCGTGGAACGTGTTATGGGTCGTGTTCCCTCTCGTAAAACCTCTTTTATACTCAAAATTTTCAACTCTGGAACACCTTTTATGACCTGGTTTACAGGTCATACTCCAGTCTAAGGCTCGTAAACATTCTCGTAGAACCAGGTTTGATGACCTGTTTCACTTTCAAAATTTCAAAGGTGTTACATTATCTCCCCTTGGGATCATTTGTCCTCGAATGAAAAGTATGGATAGACTCGAGGCATGAATAACATCAAGGATCCTCTCACTACCCGATCAACTAATCAAATTATCAACAATCTAGACAATCGCTATTCAGACTCAAGAAATAAACAAATCAACTCAAGTTAAGAGTAGGATATTACCTTTAACATTCTCATCGTTAGGCACGAATAGATGCGGGTATCTAGCCTTTATATCCTCTTCAGCTTCCCATGTTGACTCTTCAATGGATTGACTCCTCCACAACACTTTCACAGAAGTAACCTCTTATCATTCTCAATTTGTGAACTTGACGATCATGGATTTGGACCGGAATCTCTTCATAACTCAAACTATCTTTCACTCTAATGCTTTCAACAGGCACAATCAAGAACGGATCTCCCTAACACTTCTTAAACATAGAAATATGAAAGACCAGATGGATGGCTGACAGTTCTAGTGGTAAGCTATATTTCTCACTCTCTTTACAATTTGGTAGGGACCGATATATCGAGGACTCACCTTTCCTTTCTTCCCGAATCTCATTACACCCTTCATGGGTGACACTTTCAAGTATACCCAATCATTCAGCTATCCCTTCTCCTTACATCAGTCTCGGACACTTTTAAGTATACCCAATCATTCACTTATCCCTTCTCATAACATCAGTGTAGGACTTTTGATGACTCTGATCGGTTCTCAGTCTCTCTTGGATAATATTCACCTTCTCCATAACCTGGTGTACTAAATCTGGCCCAATCAACCCTGCTTCACCTACCTCAAACCATCCAATCGGTGATTGATATCTCCTACCATATAGGGCCTCATAAGGAGCCATTTGGATGCTCTAATGAAAGCTATTATTGTAGCCGAACTCAATCAGAGGAAAATGGTCATCCCAATTACCCTTGAAGTCGAAGACACAAGCTCTCAACATATCCTCCAAGGTCTGAATTGTTCGCTCTTCTTGGCCATCAGTTTGAGGGTGAAAAGTAGAGCGAAAATTCACCTTTTGAGCCTAAGCCTCTCTAGAAGGACTTCCAAAACTAAGAAGTGAATTGAGCTCCTCTATCTGAGATAATAGACAAGTGAATTTCATACAATCTAACAATCTCCCTTATGTATAATCGGGTATAATCTTCTGCAGTATCAGTTGTCTTTACTGCCAAGAAGTGTGCAGATTTTGTCATCCGATCAACTCTCACCTAAATTGAATCATGTTGTCTATGGGACCTCGGTAAACTTGTGACAAAGTCTATATTGATCATCTCCCACTTCTACTCAGGAATCTCAAAGTTCTGAGCTACTCCACATGGCCTTTGGTGCTCAGCTTTAACTTGTTGGCAATTTGGGCACTTGGAAACAAACTCAACAATGTCTTTCTTCATCCCACTCCACCAACAAATATCTATCAAGTCATGGTACATCTTAGTTGAGCCTGGGTGAATGGAATATCTGGAATTGTGGGCCTTAGCCATGACTCATTGTCGAACACCATCAACATCTGGGACACACAATCTGCCTTGGTACCTCAATACTCCATCTCCCCCTTTGGCGAAAGCCATTACTTTATACTTATGTACAACTTCCTTCAATTGGGATAGAATAGGATCTTGGTCTTGCTTCTCCTTTACCTCTACCACAAGGGATGATGTAGACCAATTATGCATAAGTATCCCACCTTCACTAGATTTATCGAGTTGAACTCCCAATTGCGCTAGTCTGTGAACCTCTTTAACCAACTCTTTCTTCTCTCCTTCCACATGGGCAGTGTTCCCCATAGACAACCTACTAAGAGCATCAGCACCCACATTAGCTTTACCTAGATGGTAGAGGATGCTCATGTCATAGTCTTTGAGTAACTCAAGCCATCTCCTCTACTTCAGATTAAGCTCCTTCTGGGTAAAGACATATCATAGGCTTTTGTGGTCTGCAAATGCATCAACATACGCTTTGTATAAGTAGTGGCACCATAGCTTGAGAGAAAATACTACCGCTGTTAATTCCAAGTCATGAGTGGGATAATTTTTCTCATACACTTTGAGGTTCCTAGAGGCATAAGCAATAACTTTTCCGTTCTGCATCAATACACATCCCAACCCCGCTCTTGAGGCATCACAATAGATAACAAACCTGTCAGCTCCTTCGGGCAAGGTCAATACTAGGGCAGTAGTCAACCTCATTTTCAACTCTTGGAAACTCTTCTCACACTCATTAGACCATTGAAACTTGACATTCTTCTGAGTCAGTCTAGTCAATGGTGCAGATATGGAAGAAAATCCTTCAACAAATCTACGGTAGTAACCAGCCAAAACCCAAAAGCTTCTTATTTCAGTAGGAGAGGTAGATCTAAGCCAATTCTTGACCGCCTCAATCTTTTGAGTATCAACTCAGATGCCATCGCCCGAAATTATATGGCCTAAGAATGCTAAAGACTTGAACAGAAACTCACACTTTGAAAACTTTGCATATAACTCATTATTCTTGAGTGTCTGCAAAGCGATTCTAAGGTGATTAGCATGCTCCTCCTCATTCCTGGAATATACCAAAATATCATTAATAAACATGATCATGAAAATGTCTAGATACTCTCTGAAGACTCTGTTAATCAAATCCATGAAGGCTGCAGGTGCATTTGTCAACCCAAAGGACATCACCAGAAACTCAAAGTGACCATATCGGGTTCAAAAAGCCATCTTCGGAATTTCACATTCTCTCACTTTCGGCTAGTGATAGCCTAACCAGTGATCTATCTTGGAGAAAATAGTGGCACCTTGAAGTTGGCCTAACAAGTCGCCAATCCTCGGAAGGGGATATGTGTTCTTAATGGTCACCTTATTCAATTGGCGATAATCTATGCATATTCTGAGGGAACCATCTTTATTTTGAACAAATAGGACAGGAGCGCCCCATGGAGAGACACTCAGCCTAATAAAGCCCTTTTTTAATAAATCCTTCAGCTGCTCTTTCAATTCTTTCGACTCAGTAGGAGCCATTCTATATGGTGCAATAAAGATAGGCTAGGTGTCGGTAAGAACATCAATTCTGAAGTCAATCTCCCTATTGGGAGGGACTCTAGGAAGATCCTCAGGAAATACTTCTAGAAGCTCATACACAATCAGAACAAACTCAAGGGTTGGAGACTCAACGTCGTTAGACTTGACTCGCATGAGATGGTAGCTACATCTCTTTGAGATTATCCTCCTGGCCTTAAAGTAGGAAATAAACTTACCCTTAGGCACAATAGAGTCACCCTTCCACTCTATGACAGACTCATTCGGGAACTGGAATTTGACAATTTGATTTTTACTGTCAACAGAGGCATAACAGGCATGAAAATAGTCTATGCCAAGAATCGCATTGAAGTCAACCATCTCTAACTCAATCAAATCAGCAAGAGTATTCTTACGATGGACAAACACTACACAATCTCTATAAACTCTTTTAGCTATAATAGACTCACTAATCGTAGTAGAAACATCAAAAGGTTCAAGAAGACACTCAGGAGTTCTATCAAACCTACTAGCCACATAAGGAGACACAAACGACAATGTGGCACCAGGATTCATTAAAACATTGCAATCAAGAGTAAAGACTTGAATCATACCCGTCACAACATCTGGGGAGTTTTCCTGATCTTAGCAACTACCCATGGCATACAAACGGTTTGTGGGCCCACTTGCGCCAGAAGTAGCACCTCTCTGATTTTCTCTAGCTGGTGGCATTGGTGCAGATGATTGGGCCTTGTCAACCTACTTTGGACAATCTCTATAGAAATGACCTATTTGGCCACACTTATAACATACATCACCTCCCTTACAACACCTTCCCAAGTGTAGTTTGCCACACTTGCCACATGGTGACTTACCTTGTAAGACTAAAGTCACACTAGCCTACGAATGAGACCCCTGGGCTCTACAATTTTGAGACTTCTCCTCATTCCAATTTCTGAGTGTCAGTGCACTGGCAGATGAAGGCGCTGACCCGGACTGAAACTTCTACCATTCCCTCTCCTCCCAACCTCATAGATGGAGGTTTTAGCCCTCTTATTCTTGATCTCCTCCCTATATTGTTGCCTTTCCTCCTTAGCCTACTGAACACAGACCATCAATCTACCTATGTCCATGTCGCTCACACGTATAGTTCCTCTCCCATCTTTCTTTGGCCACTTGTTTAACCCATCAACATACAAACCCATCTTGCTTCTCATGTCCACAACCATCTCAGGAGCATAGAAAGACAACTGCATGAACTTAAGGACATATTCCTTCACCGTCATTGAGCCTTGTTTCAAATTCAAGAACTCTATTACCTTGGCCTCCTTCAACTCTCTCGGAAAGAAGCGCCCCAAGAAAGCTTCCTCAAACATTGTCCAAGTCAGACTAGGGCACTCTCTCCTTGGCTCTTCTTCCAATGATCATACAACAGCCTGGCAACACCCTTGAGCTGGTAGGTATCCAACTCCACCCTATCAAATTCAGTCACATGCATAACTTGGAACACCTTCTGTAGCTCATCAATGTAGTTCTTCGGATCCCTAGTGGGTGTAAACCCTATGAACTCCGGATGGGTTCAACCTTAATAATTCTTGGACTCTGGATGTGTCCTTTGTATCCTATCTACTCGCTCCTTATCTAGCAGTAGGTTTTGTTACAACCTGGGGTAAGATCTGGATGGTCTAGCGGAGCTCAGCATTCGCGATGTCCGCCTGTGGTGGATGTTCAGGGACGGCCTGACTTATGGGTTCATCCCGATTACGAGGCTCATATTGGTTGACATTCTGTCTAGCGGGACACCCTCTTTCTCTAACGGCTCTTCTTGGAGGCATGGTTGTAATTCTACAAACGCGCAATGCATGGATTAGAAGAGAGATTTCATAGAGTTTAACTCTATAGCATGAGTCAGAATACGAAAGTAGTGTAACTTTTCTTAATGTCCTATAGCCTCGTGCTTATGAAGTGTGGTGCATAACACACCCATAAATAATACTCTACTAGACGCAGCTTCATAGACTCCCTAGGATACCTGAATTCTATGCTCATATATAATGTTTGTCATGCCCTGGGAGAATACCCTAGACGTGGCCGACACTCAGAGACTATTGCTAGCACCTAAGCAAACCACTTGGCCTCATCATATTCATTCAATCAACAATTATCATATCAACGGAAGACTAAAGATGAATAAAGGTGGACAATTTCAAATAAAGACAATCACGATAAATCAATAGGACTAGTGCGAAATAAACTAGTCAGACAATATCCAAATCATCAATCCTAAATCTAGTCTATGAAGCCTTTAACTAAACTGTCTAGATGGTACCATGACAGGACATGGATACCCAAATCAAAGGACATAAAGTACTAAATGAGCATCCTCCGAAAGTAGGGAGGACTCACCAATTGATTGGGTGCGATTAGATCCTCAATGATGCGCTTACTAATGATCTCTAACACGTGTCTCTGCATCATGAAAAAATGCAGGCCCGAATGGACGTCAGTATGTGAAATATACGAGCATGTAAAACAGCTAAGTGAAATAGCTCATAGAGACTCTATCATGCATTCATACTAACTCATAGCAATCTAGAAACAAAAGTGGAGTTAAAGCTCTTAGGGATTTCATAGGCTCTCTAGACTCAAATCATACATATGCATGTTCAATTAAATGAAATTTATAAAAATATTAAGAATTCATGCTAGGGTTCATGTAATATGGCAAAATCATCTATTTCTAGTACTTATTTCATAAAACAGTAATCATTCAAAACAAGGTAAAAGTACATTTGAATTTAAGAAAAACCTTTAAAAAACATGCATTAGGGACTCAATTCACTCACAACTATATCAATTTGGGGTTATGGGGCACATGAAGAAACATGATTTATGTTTTGGTTAGCCTTACATACCTGGAGATAGAAGGACAATCAACTTCTCAAAAAATAAAACTCTACTTATGTGCCTGGAACCCTAGCTTTTTTCCTTCCTTCGATGCTCTCTAGAATTTTGAAGTAGTTTTTTGAGGAGTAATACCCTTAGGGTACTGATAAGCGGTCTAAAATAAGTCCAAAACATCTTGGATTTTAATTAAAATAAATGGGAAAAGACAAAATTACCACTCAAGAAAAGCTACAAAGTGGACCACGAAACCTCTTTTACGGCCCATGAAATAGGTTACAGGTCGTGGTCCTCTCTCGTGGAAAGTAATTAAAAAATTATCAGTTTTTGATTCCCATTCGATGATCCATCAGACGACTCGTAGAACATATAACAAGTCGTATTCTCTCTCGTATAACTTGGGCCAAAATTACAAGTTTCTGAATCTTGTTTCACGACTTAACATACGACTCGTGCAACTTATTACAGGTCGTGTTCCCTCTCGTAAAACCCCTTCTATACTTGATCAAAATTTTCAACTCTGGAACACCTTTTACGACCTGGTCTATGGGCCACACTTCAGTCTTCGACTCGTAAACCCTCTCGTAGAACTAGGTCTAATGACTTGTTTCACTTTCAAAATTTCTAGGGTATTATAATGTGATAGCGTTAAATTATATCATTTAAAAAAGAAATTTATAAATAACTATTGGGCATGCGCATTGCATGGGATCTTCGCAACTATTATTTATATATGTGTCCTTTCCCAGGAGATTGTTTATATTTTCACTTCCAATTTCACATCGTATTTTTGAGCTCATTTTTCATCCAATTTGAGTGATTCAAAAGGCTAAGTTGTACAGATTTTTGCGAGGGACACTACGGTGGTTTCAGAATTTGATTTTGGCAAGTATTTTGAGGTAAAATGTTCATTTTTACTGGTCATATATTAAAAATGAGTGAAAACTTTATATTGCGATATCTTGGCCATTTCTTAACGGAATTAAGTGAAATTTGTGTCTAAATTGCTCTATTTTCTGCGAGAAAGGTTGTGGTATGCTTGGATCATGTTAATTTAGCTGTATTTTTTGAAATTTGACCAATAAAATTTTTAAAAGAATGATTTTCCCGGTAGAGCACCCAACTCTGTCTTTAGACCTTTTCTAGATCTTTTGGGGCTCATTTTGGGCTGAATTTTTGGTTGTAGGCTTGGGGCGATGCGGGGGTCATTTTTGGAATTTTTGTTTGGGTTTTTAGGCATGGGGCCCACTTTTTTTGGCTCCTTTTTGCCTAATTGTGCCCATTTATTAAGATACAACAACAACAACATACCTAGTGGAATCCCACAAGTGGAGTCTGTGGAGGGTAGAATGTATGCTGACCTTACCACTACCTCATAGAAGTAGAGAGGCCGTTTCCTGGGAACCCTCGTCTCAACAACCCATAGGCGGACTAGACTAGATATGGCAAGATGAAAGGAAAGAAAGGAAAAGGAAGAGCAACTACTACTGAAAAGCACATAAGATTATGCAAATACTATAAATTTAATACATATGATACAGATAAAGACTACACCCTACACTACCCCACTGCTATACATCAACCTAACCTTGCTAACCTATTAGCCTTCTACTCTAATATGCGACTTGCACACCTTCCTATCTAAAGTCATGTCCTCAGTGAGATCAAGTCTCGCCATGTCCTGCCTAATCATCCCTCCCCAGTACTTTTTCGATCTACCTCTACTTCTCCTAGCGCCTCCTAAGTCCAACTTCTCGCATCTCCTTACAAGAGCATTGGTACCTCTTCTCTGCACATGTTCAAACCATCACAGTCTCGTTTCCCTCATCTTATCAGCCACCGAGGCCACCTCTAGCTTCTCCCGAATAGTCTTATTCCTAATCTTATCCCTCTTTGTGTGCCCACACATCCATCTCAGCATCCTTATCTCTCCAACCTGCATCTTCTGGACATGTACATTTTTTATTTAAGATAATACCACCAAACTGATTGTGTTGATATTGTGAATTATATTGTGGGAGCTGCGGCTTTGGGAGATTGCCAGGAAGGGAAAAATATAATAGATAGACTGACTCGGAGTGCAGGCGGAATTTTCCAAGTAGGCTAAGCTTTCCCAAAACCTCAGATTGAGTAGAATTACATGCATGTTGAGACTTAAATGTGTGTGGAATGCTAGTAGCTCCAGAATTGTGTAGTGTTGTGCTCATGATGTGTAATTTCCTTGGTTGGCTGCAATTACTATGTATCGATGCATGTATATATGTATATATTGGTACTATTGGGCTGCAAGGAGGCAGTATAAGGGACGTATCTGGCGATGCCATGAGCAAGTATGTATTCTGATCTAATTGATGCCTATAGGTCTATGTTGTCTGATATTAATGTGACATGATGATAGGAGGTCTACTTGTCGATTTTTCCATATTATTACTTGAATTCTAGCATATTGTGACCTTGCTGGGCCTATCTGTTGTGGGTGCTTATGATATTCCTGTAGTTACTGCATGTTTATTACTTTTATTGCGGTGGGTCAGTTGATAGTTCTATTTCGGCTATTAAATTCCACACTTCATTATACTGTTATGAGCTAGTAACCTACGTTCTTTCCGTGCCCTGGAGTGAGATGTTATTGTGACAACGAGAGAGAGAGAGTGGGGAGATTTTTCTGATGTTATGCTCTGAGACCTAGATGACACACCTTGTTGTTCAAGTCTTTGATGGTCACGTCCGAGTGTCTAGATTTAGGTGATGCTCCTTGTGGTCCTAGTCTCCGGTGGTCATCTCCGAGTATCCAAGATCAGGTTATCGATTCTAAAGAGGTCCGAGCATTGACTGTTCCTTTAGGCCTGGGGCCCTGTTGATTGACATTCTATGGGGTGGGTGTGAGACCCCGTGTTTCTCGTCTTTTATTATTTAAATAGTGTGGCGTTATATAAGGCACATGTGATTTTTGCTAGCACCTAAGGATAATACCGTTGTAAATAAGTGTTAATATCAAGGACCTGAAGTTTTAAGCCAAAGGAATACCCTAAATGCACGTTCGGGATTAAAGAAATGAACCGAGTGGCACCTTACCCCTTTTCGGAAGGTTTAAATTAGGTTTCACTTTTCGAATAGGACTAAAAGTGTATAATTTGCTAATAATGAATTTCTTTAAGCTATTTTAATAGCACAAAGTTCATACATTAAGTTTTGGAATCAAGAAAGTTGCAAGATAAAGGTTGGCCAAAGTTACCGTAAGTTTCTTTATGAAATCCTGCTTAAATTTCGGTCAAATGTATTAGCTCATATCTCCCAAAATATAAGAAATTAGAAGGTCCATGACCTATCAAATTACAGATCTATGAGTCTAGTTTGCAACGCACAAAACCGCACCTCAAACCGACCTCAGAATAAATGGTTATGACCTTTACCGAGACTGCCCAAGCTGAAAACTGGGTCATGGGTCGAGTCGGGTTGACCCAACTTAATGTCGGCTATTTTGACACTTTAAAGCTCAAAAATGAGCCATTTTCGTCCCAAACCAGTATGAAACTGAAGAGAAAGCTCCCAAAAGTTCTCTAAGTGATTTAGGTAAGTTCTTTTGCGTTTTTACCGCTAAAATTTTTCCCCGTGCCTAGAAATGCATGCCTTATGCTTTGCAATTGTTTTTCCCTTGTATTAGCTGTGTTTGGAGCTGTTTTTGGGTTGTAAAAAGAGTGGTGTTCTTGCTGGTATTGTTGGTTTGCATCTGGTGTGTTTAGGTAATAATTTTGGATATCTTTTACGGTCATTTTTACGACGTTTTACAGACATTTCCTCGCGTAAATGCTCCTTGTCGAATCTGATCATTAATGCTGAATTTTTGACTGTTTATATGTGTCTTTAAGCTGTGTATATAGAGTCATTGTGAAGCTTAGGATGTAAGGAACAACTTTCGTGAAGGAACTTTTTGCAATCGGACGTTCGTTGGAGAAGTATGTTAAAGCTAAGCTCCGTCCCTCCTTTTAGCACAAAATCTGGGAAGTTTCCCAAAACGTCAAATGTGATATCTTACTATTCTGTTGCTAGAAAGACCTTATGTGAAAGGCATTGGGATTGTAGTTGAGTTATATTCACAATGGTATTAGGTTGAAATTCCATTCATTCGCTTAAACTGGACATTCAATTTCTATATATCATTTGGTCAGTTTTCCAGCTACCTATTCATATCTTTGAGACGTTTCACTTCTTGGTGTAGTGCCATTAAAATAAATGTAAAATGCAAAGCGAATGTAGTATTCAAAATCAGTCCTTCTTCCATACAAAAATATAATTGAAGCATTTAGCAAGTAACACGTTGGCTTCCAATATTCTTCCTTAAAATGTTCCTATTAAACTACTAAATCGCTTGATCCTATTAAACACTTTCTTTTACTAATTGACATGGGACCAAATATAAGCATTATATAAAGAACCTTTATGAACATTTTCAAAGTTAAGGCTTCACTCTAAAAGTTGGGTTAAGTTCCCAAACTTATTAAAAAGACATATAAGATCTCACGGGTCATGTGTATATGCTATTACAATGATTATGATGCTATGAGAATAAGTGTACCGATGAGCCAAGATTGGCTAAGTTTTTGCTATGGTCTACTATGTGCATTCAATATTCATATCATACATTGCACGTTATGCATGGACTTCGAGCTATAATGAAGGTATGGGGCATATTTACCCAACTATATATATATGTATATGGTACAGATGGCCACAGGTTAGCAGATATGATGCCGGTTAGCTACCGGAAAGGACCACCAGTGCTAGCATTTGGTTGGGTATGTCATGCATTTGCATATATATATATATATATATATATATATATATATATATATATATATATATTCATGACATGCGATACTCGAGCATACCATGCATTTTTTATCACTAGGAGATGGCTTATTGGCCATTAAGGCTACTTGAGTTTTGGTTACAGGTGGTATTTCTATTAACCTTTTTACTACGGTTACCTATGATTTTACTTCCTACCTTACATACCAGTACATGTTTATTCGTACTGATGTCCCTTTGCCAGGGGATGCTACATTTTATTTCGTGCGTGCAGGTTCATGTAGGGGTTTTGATTTACCCCTCCACTAGGATCCCCATTCAGCTATGAGTTGGTAAGCTCCACCTTTTCCTGGAGCTTTCACATGATGTTTACTTTTTGTTGTACAGTTGGGTATGTTTGGGCCCTGTCCCGACAGTGTTAGTGATTCTCATAGAGGCTATTGTTGACATGTTATTGTGGGTTGGTCCTTTTGTGTCTTTTAGACTCCAGTCATAAGATTGGCATGTATATATGGTGTGTGCCTGTACCTCTATGGTGCCAGCCTTGTCGGCTAGCTAGTACTTTATCATTTGGGTTTACTTATCTTAATGTACGTGAATTACTATTGACCAGGTCATGACCTAAAATATCCAGGCTTAGTCTTTCAGAGGTTATACTGCTCGATTTTCTTTTGGTCCCTAGTTAGTTCTCTAACATGTTTAGTGGCTTATCCGACCAATAACGGTATCGGGTGCCAGTCGTGCCTTCCCTCTCTTTGGGGCGTGACAAACATGGTATCAGAGCAGGTCGTGTCCTAGGGAGTCCACAATGCCGTGTCGAGTAGAGTCTTGCTTATGGGTGTGTTTTGCACCGCACTTATAATCAGGAGGCTATGAGGCATTTAGGATTGGTTACCTTTCTTTCACTTAATAGATCGTGCTATAGAGCAAAGCTATAGGAACATATGAAATGTATATCATGTTATGTTGTTCTTATTTAATGGGTTACATATGCTCAGGAGATGGCACAACATGAGATAAGTATGGATCCGAGAGAAGGTACCAATCATGTCTTACTTGGTGAGGAAGATATATTCCCTATTGAGGCACATAAGGAGCCTCCAATGCCCACATTACCAGATTCACCAGCACCTATTGGGGCCCAAGGAGATCTAGTACCCCAAGCCCTATTAGAGACAGGGGATCAGGGGATGAAGGAGGCTATTCAGCTACTAACTATGATGGTTTCTATTCATGAGAGACAACTAAAGGTAAGAGCAGATGCCAGAAGGGATAAAACAGAAAGCTCAAAGGTACAAGAGTTTCTTCACATGGCCCCTCCAGTATTTACAGGGTCCAATCCCACTGAGGATCCACAGGACTTTATAGACCATATGTATAGAGTATTGAGGGTGATGCATGCCTCTGTCACCGAGGCAGTGGAATTGGCTTCTTTTCGACCACGTGATCTTGCCATCTTATGGTACGAGGTGTGGGAGAGATCTAGAGGGCCTGATGCTCCACCAACACGTGTGGGAGGACTTTTCTAAGGCATTTTTAGCCCATTACGTACCACGGGAGGTACGGGAGGCTCATGTTGACCCGTTATCATTTTGAGAAGAGGGGTATGAGAGTAAAGGAGTACAACCTTAGGTTTAATTCTATGGCTAGGTATGTACTTGATATTGTACGTACCATAAGTGCTAGAGTTTATCGTTATATGGATAGTTTGGGGGATCATTTGATCAGACTGTAAGATAACCTCTTTACAAGATGGTGTAGATATTTCTCGTATTCAGGATTTTACTTAGACTACAGAGGATGTTTCTCATTGAATGTGGGATACCCGTAGGGATAGGGAGAAAAATAAGAGGGGTCGTACTATGGGGTCCTATAAGGAGCTACGGGGTGATTTTAGGCCTCCTTTTCACCGATATCAACCTCCATCAGCGGGTAGTTACCCGCTATAGATACAAGACCAGTGATTTGATCATTATATTCAGTTAGGGTCGGGGAAGAGTTTACCCCAGCCTAAGAGCCATCGACAGGAATTCTTGGCAACAATGAGACAACCTACTCCCCTATGTACACAATGCGACAAGCTTCATGCTAGGCAGTGTAGAAAGGGTTAAGGTGCATGTTACCATTACGGGAAGACAGGATATTTTATTAGCAACTGGCTCTTTAGCCAGTCCATACTGTGAATAAATTTATGATAATATTCCCCAATGAGCTTCCCGGGATCCCCCGAAAGGGATATCAATTTTTCTTTAGATTTTCTCTCTGATATGCAACCTATACCCATTCCTCTCTAAGAAAAATGACTCCTATAGAGCTAAGAGACTTGAAGGAACAACTGAAGAGCTTACTTGATAAAGACCTTATTAGGCCAAGCATATCTCCATGGGGTGCTCCAATACTCTTTGCTTGGAAGGAAGATGGCTCTTTACAGATGTGTATCGATTATAGATAGCTAAAAATTTGCTATCAAGAATAAGTATCTTTTTATGTGGATTGATAGTTTCTCAAAGATTTACTTGTGACCCAGGTACTACCAACTACGAGTCAGGGATGTTGATATTTGAAAGGCAATATTTAGGATGAGTCAGAAGCTGCACATGCAAACCACTTGCGAGTTATATTACAGACTCTCCTGGACAACAAGTTATAAGCTGAATTCTCCAAATGTGAATTTCGGTTAACTTCTATAGCTTTTCGTGGACATGTTATTACTAGCAATAATATCAAGGTCAATGGCTAGAAAATTGGAGCAGTAATGGCCTGGTCGAGACCCTTGAATTTGACAAAGGTCCATAGCTTTTTGGGCTTGGCAGGATATTATGAGGTTTGTTAAGGGATTCTCCACTACCTATACTGACGAGGTTGGCGTATAAAAAAAATAAGTTTTAGTAGACTGAATCATGTGAACAGAGTTTTCAAGAGCTAAAGAAAAGGCTTACCACCGCACCTAGTCTAACTCTTTCGGATGGAACCAAAGGCTACATTGTATATTATGATGCCTTGATAATTGGCCTAGGTTGTGTTCCTATGCAGCATAGTAAAGGTATTGCATATGCTTCCAAACAGTTGCAAAAGCATGAACAAAACTATCCTACCCATGTCTTGAGTTCGCCGTAGTTGTTTTTGCCTTAAAAAAATTTGGTGGCATTATCTATACGGAGTTCATGTTGATGTTTTTTTACCGACCACTAGAGCCTCCAACATTTATTCAAGCAGAAGGAGTTGAACCTATGACAAAGAAGGTGGCTAAAATTACTAAAAGATTATGATGTTGACATTTTGTACCACCTCAATAAAGCTAATCATGTTGTTGATGCACTTAGCTGAAAGTCCATAGGAAGTCTAAGTCATGTTGAAGCTGATAAGATTGAAATGACAAAAGATTTACTTCAGCTAACTAGTTTGCAGGTGCGAAAGGTGGAGGTGTGATTTTTCAAAATACAGTAGAATCTTCCATTGTTAATGAAGTAAAAAAGCGATAGCGCGAGGATCCTGAGCTTAGGACACTGAGGGAGAGAATTTCACAACAACAACATTCTTCATTTGAGCTGACTGGAGAAGGAGTCCTTAGGTACCAAGGCTGCTTATGTGTGCGAAACATCGGAGGCTCCGTGCCGAGATTCATTTTGAGACTTATTATCTTAGATATTCGTCTCAACCTGGGGTAACAAAAAAAGGGATATTGAGACCTACAACAAAGCTATTGGTGTAATGACATAATAAAAGTAATTCCAAAGATGGTGGCCAATGCCCCAACTACCAGCATGTTGAAATAGAACATTAAAGACCTGGAGGCCTAGCTAAGTATATTGATTTTCCAGTATGGAAATTTAGACATGATAAATATGGGCTTCATCACTTGGTTGCCGCATACTTCGCGCAAGTCTGACTCTATTTGGGTAATCATTGATAGGTTGATAAAATCTGCTCATTTCTTGCCAGTAAGAATGACATATTTAGTGGAAGATTATGCTAAGCATTGCATTTAAAAGATTATTCGCCTTTATGGAGTTCCATTATCTATTATCTCTGATCAAGGGGCTCAATTTACCATATATTTTGGAAGTCTTTTCAGAAGGGTCTAGGCACTCAGGTAAATCTCAGCACCGTTTTTCATCCATAAACTATTGGGGAAAGTAAAGCGTACCCTCTAGACTGTTGAGGATATATTACGTGCCTATATGATGGACTTTAAAGGAAACTGGGATAATCATCTACCTCTTATTGAGTTTGCTTATAATAATAGCTTCCATGCTAGTATTCAAATGGACCCTTAGGGAGCACTATACCGACAAAGATGTAGGTCACCAGTTGATTAGTTTGTAGTTGGGGAGGAAAAGTTGCTAGACCCTAATCTAGTTCAGCAAGTGATGGGCAAAGTGAAACTTATTAGAGATCGATTGCAAATGGCCCAGAATTAGCAGAAGTCTTATGCAGATGTTCGACCACGAGACTTAGAGTTTGATGTAGAAGATTGGGTCTTCTTAAACTTATCACCTATGAAAGGAATTATGTGGTTTGAAAAGACAGGAATGCTCAGTCCTAGATATGTTGGACCATATAAGGATATTAGAGAAATTAGCAAAGTAACATACGAGCTTACTTTTCCTTTAGAATTAAGGGAAGTCCACCCAGTGTCTCATGTTTCTATGTTGCAAAAGTACATTAGGAATCCTTCGTGTATTACTCATATTAAGGATACCCCCATTGCTGAAGACTTAACTTGTGATGATGTACCAGTGGCTGTTTTAGATTGACAAATAAGAAAGCTTCGAAATGAAAAGTGGCCTTTGTGAAAGTGTTGTGGAAGAACAACAATATTGAGGAAATGACTTGGGGAGCCAAAGAATAAATGACGAGGAATCACCCCCAGCTATTTATAACTTATGGAGGTAAAACTTGTATGTTTTGTCGCGGGATAGCTATACAAAGCTTAGAAATTAGAGTTTTTGGAAATTGATTTATGGTTTGCAATGGTAATAAATGTATCCAAAAAATAACATTTTAGTAGATGGTAATGCAACCAAGGGATTGTCTTGACACATTCGCAGACGAATGTTCTTAAGGGCGGAGACTGTGAGACCCCAGGTTTCTCGTCTTCGATTATTTAAATAGTGTGGCGTTATATAAGGCACATGTGATTTTTGCTAGCAGCTAAGGATAATACCGCTGCAAATAAGTGTTAATATCAAGGATCTGAAGTTTTAAGCCAAAGGAATACCCTAAATGCACGTTCAAGATTAAAGAAATGAACCGAGTGGCACCTCGCCCTTTTCGAAATGTTTAAATTAGGTTTCACTTTTCGGATGGGACTAAAAGAGTATAATTTGCTAATAATGGATTTCTTTTAGGTATTTTAATAGCACAAAGTTCATACATTATGTTTTGGAATCAAGAAAGTTGCAAGATAAAGGCTGGCCATAGTTACCGTAAGTTTCTTTATGAAATCCTTCTTAAATTTGGGTCAAATGTATCAGCTCATATCTCCCAAAATATAAAGAATTAGAAGGTCTATGACATATCAAATTGAAGATCTATGAGTCTAGTTTGCAACACACAAAATCGCGTCTCAAACCAACCTCAGAATAAAGAGTTATGACCATTTTACCGAGACTGGCCGAACTGGAAATCGGGTCATGGGTCGGGTCGGGTTGACCTAACTTAATGTCGGCTATTTTGACACTTTAAAGCTCAAAATGAGCCATTTTCGTCCCAAACCAGTGTGAAACTGAAGAGAAAGCTCCCAAAAGTTCTCTAAGTAATTTAGGTAAGTTTTTTCGCATTTTTACCGTTAAAATTCGTCCTCATGCATAGAAATGCGTGCCTTATGCTTTGCAATTATTTTTCCCTTGTATTAGCTGTGTTTGGAGCTGTTTTTGGGTTGTAAAAAAAGTGGTGTTCTTGCTGGTATTGTTGGTTTGCATCTGGTGTGTTTAGGTAATAATTTTGGATATCTTTTACGGTCATTTTTACGACGTTTTACAGACATTTCCTCGCGTAAATGCTCCTTGTCGAATCTGGTCATTAATGCTGAATTTTTAACTATTTATAGGTGTCTTTAAGCTGCGTATATAGAGTCATTGCGAAGCTTAGGATGTAAGGAACAACTTTCTTGAAGGAAATTTTGGCAATCAGACATTCGTATGAGAGGTATGTTAAGGCTAAGCTCCATCCTTCCTTTTAGCACGAAATCCGAGAAGTTTCCCAAAACGTCAAATGTGATATCTTACTATTCTGTTGCTAGAAAGACCTTCTGTGAAAGGCATTGGGATTGTAGTTGAGTTATATTCACAATGGTATTAGGTTGAAATTCCATTCATTCGCTTAAACTGGACATTCAATTTCTATATATCATTTTGTCGGTTTTCTGGCTACCTATTCATATCTTCGAGGCATTTCTCTTCTTGGCGTAGTGCCTTTAAAATAAATGAGAATACAAAGGGAATGTAGTATTCAAAATCAGTCCTTCTTCCATACAAAAAAATAATTGAAGCATTTAGGAAGTAACACGTTGGTTTCCAATATTCTTCTGTGAAATGGTCCTATTTAAACTACTAAATCGCTTGATCCTATTTAACACTTTCTTTTACTAATTGACATGGGACCAAATATAAGCATTATATAAAGAACCTTTATGAACATTTTCAAAGTTAAGGCTTTACTCTAAAAGTTGGGTTAAGTTCCCAAACTTGTTAAAAAGACATATAAGATCTCACGGGTCATGTGTATATGCTATTACAATGACTATGATGTTATGAGAATAAGTGTACCAATGAGCCAAGATTGGCTAAATGACAATGATTATGATGCTATGAGAATAAGTGTACCGATGAGCCAAGATTGGCTAAGTTTTTTCTATGGTCTACTATGTGCATTCAACATTCATATCATACATTACATGTTATGCATGGACTTCGAGCTATAATCAAAGGTATGGTGCCTATTTGCCCAACTATATATATGTATATGGTACAGATGGCCACAGGTTGGCAGATATGATGTCGGTTAGCTACCGGAAAGGACCACCAGTGCTAGTATTTGGTTGGGTATGTCATGCATTTGCATCTATATATATGTATTCACGACATGCGATACTCGAGCATACCATGCATTTTTTTATCACTAGGAGATGGCTTATTGGCCATTAAGGCTACTTGAGTTTTGGTTACAGGTGGTATTTCTGTTAACCTTTTTACTATGGTTATCTATGATTTTACTTCCTGCCTTACATACCAGTACATGTTTATTCGTACTGACATCCCTTTGCCTGGGGATGTTACATTTTATTTCGTGCGTGTAGGTTCATGTAGGGGTTCTGATTTACCCCTCCACTAGGATCCCCATTCAGCTATGAGTTGGTGAGCTCTACTTTTTCCTGGAGCTTTCACAGGATGTTTACTTTTTGTTGTACAGTTGGGTATGTCGGGGCCCTGTCCCGACATTGTTAGTGATTACCATAGAGGCTATTGTTGACATGTTATTGTGGGTTGGTCCTTTTGTGTCTTTCAGACTCCAGTCATAAGATTGGTATGTATATATGGTGTGTTCCTATACCTTTGTGGTGCCAGCCTTGTCGGCGAGCTAGTATTTTATCATTTGGGTTCACTTATCTTAATGTACGTGAATTACTGTTGACCAAGTCATGACCTATAATGTCTAAGCTTAGTCTTTTAGAAGTTACGTTGCTCGATTTTCTTCTGGTCCTTAGTTAGTTCTCTAGCATGTTTAGTGGCTTACCCGATCAATAACAGTATCGGGTGCCAGTCGCACCTCCCCTTTCTTTGGGGTGTGATAGTGGGGCCTCGTAAATGATACACTAATGATGAGACACTTATGATTGTGATGGGAGGATTCTTTCCTCCGCGGGGAATACGTTCCATTGTTACACTTATGGTCAGACCACTTGGCCTTGGCTGACTGCCCGACTAGAGGCCAGGTTGGAAGAATGAGAGGTTAGAGTCCTCGGGTGATATTAGGAGTTTGAGTCCCCGTGTGACACTATTTTCGCTAGGTCAAGGATTCAGTTATTGTTGTGATTTGGGGGGAGCGGGCAGGGGCTTGATTGTTTACCCGTGGATCCACTCACCTTCTCACACCCTGATTGTGCGTGGGTGTATCTTATGGGCTTATGGGGGCTTAAGAGGCGTTCCAGCTTAGACACTAAGGCCTTACACCTATGGACAACTGACCCTTGACCTTATGATATGGAGAGCTGGGCTCTGTGATGGTTTTGCGGAGGTTTCAGTGAATTTATGTCTGCTATTTTGTGCGCTGGTGTACCTCACAGGCTTATGGGGTCCCAGGTGGCGTCCAAGTATAGATCTTAGGGAATTGCATCCGTGTACAGTACTATGCTTCTGTTTTGGTGACAGTTATGAGATAGGTTCAGCCTGTTCTGACAGACGGTGTGTTTTGTATTATCGTGTTTGGGTTCATTTGATGTTCTGGGGTGCTTTGATGAGTTACACTTTTAGATATATTTAGATATATTTGAGCTTCCTTATGCATTTATTCTACTCAATCGACCAGTAATGCCTACTGGGTGCCTTTTTTCTAGTATTCACCCCTACTTCTGCATTTTCCCATGGTGCAGGTCCAGGTACCAGTCGGGGACGCTGATTCTCAGGGGATTTTAGAGTGAAGGGACTTCTTTTGGTGAGCATCGGCAGCTCTAACTCGTCACAGTCTCCTTTCTTTTGAGGGTCGTCTTTTGTTATCAGACTCTGGCCATGTATAGTAGATTATGTATTTTGCAGGCATCCTCGGGTTGTGTGTGTATATATATTTATACTATTTTGTTGGTTATATATCCATTTGCTTATTGTGGTTATGTAGAGGTTCTGGGTAGATTCTGTGTTTTGCTATTATTATGTTGTTCGGACTTGACTACATGCTAGGAAAGGTACCCTTGGGTTAGGTTCTTGGCTTGCCTATAGGTGGGACCCAACAGGCGCCATCATGACCGGAACTAGATTGTGACAAGTTGGTATCAGAGCCTAGGTTCACTGGTCTCAGTTGTACATAGTCACCGTCTAGTGGAGTCCTGTGGATGGGTACAAAGACGTCCGTGGCTTATCTCCAGGAGGCCGCGGGTTATTTAGGAACCTTCCTGTGTTGGTGACTCTTGTTGTGCATTTTGTCAAGTGATCTTCTAATTTTTAGAATCTGACCCTGTCTATTTTCACAGAATTGCCGCGTGGAGGTCCAGGCAGAGGCCGGGGGCAAGAGTGAGGCAAGGTTGTACCATTAGTCCCGGATAGGGAGCAGCCACCCGATCCCGAAGAGCAGATATCGGAGGCCTCAGCTCCATTGCAGCTAGAGGCACCAACTCCCCCAGCCTCTTTTGCAATTTGTTTGAGGTGTAGGTGGTCCTTGGATAGTTCCTGGCAGCGCCTTGGATCCTTACAGCAGGGTGCAGCGCCAGCTCCAGCCCCTCCGGTTCAGGCGTCAAGAGGGCCTGTTGTTCCAGAGGTCCTAGCCCAGCCGGAGGGAGCAATGCAATTCCAGGACCAGCGGTTGCTTGGATATTTCTTAAGATTGGCTGAGCCAAGATTTTCAAGAGCGAGGGGACTTCTTTTAGTGAGCATCGGTAGCTCTGATTCGTCACAATCTCCTTCCTTTTGAGAGTCGTCTTTTGTTATTGGAATCTGTCCATGTACAGTAGACTATGTATTTTGTAGGTATCCTCAGGTTATATATATGTGTTTTCGGCTATGTTTCTGTTTGCTTATTATGGTTATGTAAAACTAATTTTCAGGTTTTGGGTAGATTCTGTGTTGTGCTATTATTATGCTATTCGGAATTGACTAGATAATAGGACAGGTGTCCTTGGGTTGGGGTCTTGGCTTGCCTATAGGTAGGACCCAACAAGGTGCCAATATGACCAAAATCGGGTCGTAATAGTACATATCATCATCAACAAGTTCATCAATTAAAAGATCATTGAAGGAGTAATTGTGATTCACTAATGGCAAATGATGTGCCCTGTATTGCAATGAGATGTCAAGTAAGGTAATGCATGTATTACCTAACAATACACATTCGTTGAGATTCAAACCGAAATTCATGGGTGGTCTTAGAAGGTCCATATATTCATCAAAAGAGATTTTGACATCAAACCATCCGCTAGAAGAGACTTTGACATTAACACCATTCATCTGAAAAAATCTCGACTACTATATCTTCCATTTAAAGAGACCTCAACATCTACACCATTCGTTAGAAGACCTGGATACCATCACAAAGGGTTCCATCACAGTGCTTTAGAATTGATGCAAATAAGAATGTTTACACAATAATGATGATATAATAATGTCCATAACACAATTCATTTCAAAATAATCACGAAATATTTCTACCAAGGAGTCAATATCATTAGTCAAATTATTCACAACATAACACACATCAATATAAGTCATCAAGTTGCATTTTTTATTACCTTTTCTTATCATTTAGGCCAAGTATTTGAAAAATTCACTCCATAACCAATTCTCCATTACTCTCCAATGCACATAGTAAGAAAATACAAGATTCAACATACTCAACAAGGATTTAAAAATTCACTTGTTTCAAGTTGATCAAAATACAAGAGCTACATGATCGTGATGCACAAGGGACCACACCCTATGCAAATGCGATAAAAATCTCACAATTGTGATGAAGAGCAATCACCAACGAAGCCAACAGAATGGCTATCTCGAAATTGCAAAAGAGATGCATTAGACACTAGACATAGCAAAATACTAAGGCATAAAAACTCTCCAGATGGACCCTCGAGATACAGTTGGAATCCCGTGAACATCTTCTGAATTCACCAAATTTCCCTCAAACCCTCTAAAAAATAAAATTAAACTCCCTCTAGGCCTAAAGTCATCTCCTAAATTCAATGAAGTCATCGAAAATCTATTCCAAGTATCCGGACTTTGAATATTGACTAAAGTCAATTCTTGATCTGATTTCACTTAAACCTCTAACTTGAGGGCTTAAATTCATAATGCAACTCCAAAATAAAAGATGACGACACTCCAAGACCAAATTCCATATTCCGAAGTTGATGGAATCGACGAATTCTATTTTTAGACTTGTTGTTTTAGTTGTTACCTAAAATAATATTTAAATAATTTAAGACCTCCAAAATCCAAAAGCTTCCAAATTTCAAAAATATTTGATAAAACTCCAAAATCAAATTTACAAACTGATCAAACATGACTTGAGGTAACTATCAAGAAGGGTAAATGGTAATTTTCTAAAAAAAATTAAAAACTTAACCTTCATATTCATTACAACATCTTCTCTTCAACCTGAATATTTATTTATTCATTTTTGTTCATTTTATTTTAAATTTTAACTTACTATAATTTGTGGTATATATACCAACACTTGCGAATTTTCTCCTCACGAAAGCGAGTTGTCTACAGCTATGACTTAAATTATTGTTCATCTAAACTTCTCACATAATATTGAATTTTCATATTAAAAATAACCTAAAAGTCTTCTCTAAATAGATGCAAAAACTCATTCTTAGTAAACCCTAATCGTTGTATTTGTTGAAAGGATAATTTGAGTTTTGGAATGAAGGTTTGAGTTTATTCAACAATGGAAGAAAGTAGTTTGGCAAAAACCTTCTCTGTGTATAATTGCAAAACTGACCCAAAAGAATGTACAATATGTCTTATATACAAAGTATTGTGAGCTAAGAATCTGTTCCTAACTAACTCATCATTAGAGCTCAAGTCTCACTAATCAACTGACTACACTTCTAACAAACTAATTGATTATGTACAATTCTATTATGCATTCATAAAATACTACACAAATTAGCATATATTTCTTTCGCCCCCTCAAGTTTAGGGATGAAACACATCTAACATTCCCGACTTGCAGATCATGTCATTGTACAACTAGCTACTTTCTCAGTCCTGTAATAAGAATATTAGTGACCTGCTCTTTGCTTGATACATGTGTTGTCGTAATGATGCCTTGTTGTATTATTTCCTTAATAAAATGACAATTTATGTCTCCTTGTTTGGTTATCTCATGATACATACAATAAGAGACCATTTGTAGGGTTGCTTTTCTCTCATAATTCAGCTCTATCGGCAGACTAGTCTTCATTTCCAATTCATTGAGCAATTCTTCCAACCATACTAATTTCACCATAGTTGTGTCCATACTTCAATACTCAGCTTCAACTAAGCTTCTGGACATAGTGCTTTGTTTCTTTGATTTCCAGGAAATCAAAGAATCTCCTAATGTAATGCAAAAGTCAGTCACTGATTTCTTGGTCATTAAACACGAGGCCCAATCTGCATCACAGTATGCGATTACCTTATTAGATTGTTTACTGCTCATCAGTAGTCCAAGACCAGGGTAACTTTTAATGTATTTTACTACATGCAAAGCTGCCTGATAGTGTGATTGCTTTAGTGCATGCATGACTTGACTCAAGTGGTGTAAAGCATAAGAAATTTCTGTCCTTGTGGTAGCCAAATTCAGCAACCTACCTATGAGTCTCTGACAGCTTCAAATATTATCAAGCTCCTCATCAATTCCTACATAAAAAGCTTTGTCATATTCTACACTAGTCAGTTTATGGTTAGGCTCTAAAGGAGTTGAAGTTGGTTTGGCCCCTCCCAGTCCATATTCTGAAATTAGCTCCAAAGCATATTTCCTTTGATTCATAAGTATATCTTTTTCTGATTTAGCAAAATTCAATGCCAAGAAAGAATTTTAAAATTCCCAAATCTTTCATCTTGAAACTATGGTTTAGGATGTCTTTGGCTTCTTTGATCAGTGAGGTGTTACTTCCAGTGATCAACAAATCATCCACATAAACTAGGATAATTACTATGTCAGCACCAAGCCTCTTAGTAAACAATGAGTAGTCTGACTTGCTTTGTTGGAATCCTGATTGCACTAGTGCATTAGTCAACTTCATGTTCAATTGTCTATTAGCTTTTTTGAGATAATAGAGTGATTTGAGCAGCCCCCCTTGGCAACCAAATCCTTAAGGTAAAGACATTTACACTTCCTCATGTAAATCGCCTTGTAGAAAACATTATATACATTTATCTGAAAGAGTGGCCAGTAAAATTGGGTAGCAAGATAGACAACACATCTCACCGTGACCATTTTGACTATAGGAGAAAAGGTGTCAGGGTAGTCAAGACCTTCTTGTTGTGTAAAATCCTTAGCCACAAGTCTAGCTTTACACCTTTCCACAGTTCCATCGGATTTCTAATTCACCTTGTACACCCATTTACAGTCAATAGGCTTCTTTCCTATAGGTAAGTCAACTATATCCTAAGTGTGATTGTCAATGAGAGCCTACAACTCAAGGTTCATTGCCTGAACCCAGGTTGGATCCTGAGAGGCTTGATGAAAAGAAGATGGTTCTGGGACTGAAGGCATAAGGGATAAACAGGAGGCATAAATAAGTGATAGAGAAGAGTAGGACAAGAAATTTGAAATAGGATAAAGACATGAGGTAGAGTTTAGGTAGGCATAACCATTGAGCTAACCAGGAATCTCGGTATGTATAGAAGACCTTCTAAGAGGTGCAATGGGATCTGGGAAAGAATTAGGAGGGATAGAAACACCAGACGAATGAGTATCATGAAGGTGAGAAGGATTTGCTAAAAAGGGGTTAGAAATAAGAGTGGATATGGTAGTAATAAAAGAAGGCAAGTCAATTAATAAACAAAGTTAGAGTCCATGGGAGTTGATTTGGGATTAGGGGAATTTATCTGTGAGACTAAGGGATTAGTAATCACCACAGGGTATGAGAATGGAGCAGGTCCAAGGAAAGTATGCTTAGAGAATTTAAAAGGAAAAATAGATTCATGAAAAGTGACATCTCTACTAACAAATAAGGAACCAATGGATATGTTGTAAATTATGTACCCCTTTTGGGTATTAAAATAACCAAGAAATATTGACGAAATAGCCTTGGTAGAGAATTTGTCAATGTGATGAGTCTTAGTGGAATAGCAAAGACAACCAAATACTCTTAAGAAATCAAGGGAAGATTTAGTACCATGAAAAACCTCATATGATGATTTTCCTCCTAATACAGTAGTGTAACCTATTGATTAGATGAACAGTAGTAAGAATGCATCCCCCCTCTGGGAACTTTAAGGGCACAAAAGCTTGAAATCTAACAACTCTGGCCAAATCAAATAAATGTTTGTGTTTTCTTTCAGCCACCACATTTCATTGAACGGGGATATAAGCACAAGAATTTTGATGAATTATACCAAGAGAAGAGAAAAGAGTGGTATGATCAATATTAAAAAATTCATAACCATTATCAGATCTAATGATTTTAATGGAAGTAGAAAACTATGTATTAATGAGATAAATGAAATTTCAAATCAGTATAATAGTACCACTTTTCAATTTCATAAGGTAAACCTAAGACATCCTAGAGAAGTCATCCACAATAGTAAGAAAGTATCTAATACCATTGTAAGTATTGTTTCTATAAGGACCCTATATGTCTATGTGTACAAGATAAAAAACACATGTAAATTTCTTAGCAAAACTAGGAAAAGGGGGTCTAGTACGTCTAGCTAAAAGGCAAACAATACAAGGTATTAAATTTGTTGAAACTAAATGTCGAATGGCTAGAATCTTGAGAAGTACTGTAGAAGGGGCATGGCCTAGTTGTTGCTTCCATGTGTGGCTGGAAACCTATTGACCAGAAGAAAGGTAGTGTAAAGGTGAAGAACTAGAGCAGTAGTTGAGAGGATCAAGAACACTAACAAATAGTGCAGATGATTGAATAGATTGAAGAAGGTAGAGACTATGTTTCTCCTTACCAATCCCCTCCACTTTGACAATTCATAGGTCCTGAAATAGGAAAAAATTAGAGTAACAAGAAATACAACAGTTTAGAGCTTTAGTGATCTTGGCAACAAACAACAAGTTATATTTGAAATTAGGCACATAAAGGACATTGTGCAAGATATCATTGAATAAGGAGATAGTTTCAACATGAGTTACAGAAATGTTGTGGCCATTTGGAAGATGAATTTTACTAGATTAAGATGAAACAAGAGTGGAGTTAAGTAAATAATTCGGGTTAGAAATCATATGATTGGTTGCTCCGAAATCAATTAATCAGGGAGAATTATCCTTATCTTCAGGAGAAGAGAAAGAAGAGATTGTCATGTTAGCTAATGAACATTAGGGATTGTTTCCTATTCAGAATCTTTATCGATAAGTCACAAAACATGCTGATACTGTTTAGGATTAAATTGAGGCATTCCAGGTATATTGTAAGGTGGGAATTGACCTATAAGACTACTAGAAGGTTCTGGATTATTGACAAGGTTTACATTGTTGCCCTATGGGTTATTTGGATAGCTATGCTCATGACCAAAAGATTATTGTTTGAGTGACGACTTCTTCTTATGGTTGTATTAGGAGTATATCCTACCAAGCGATGAGAAATGGCTCTAGTATGGCCATGAAGTTTACAACGATCACAGTAAATATCCATGTTTTTCTTGTACTAGTTATGATGTATAGATGCTATGACAATTGGATCATTTAGATTAAGGTGCTGCAAGGAATGAGATATCATGTTCGACAAAAATCTGTGGCTTTCATCTCGCATGATTATGTTGTGAACTTGTGTAACAACCCATCTTGAGATGAGAAGCCCACATTGAAAAATACAAGATGCTGGGTATATAAGTAAAGAACTGGTTTATATACTGTTAGGCCCCTTTTGGGGTGAGCCAAAGGGACAAATCCGTGATGGGCTAGGCTAAAGAGAGGACAATACTTCACAGTGTTGGGCCAGGTCATTACAGGTGGTACAAGAGTCAATCTTGTGTCAGCCTTTGCCATGCCTCAGGAAGGTACCCTAGACGTGGCCGGCACTCAAAGACTATTGTTAGTCCCTAAGCGAACCACTTAGCCTCATCACATCCATTCATTCAATGACTATTCAAATCACGGAAGACTAGAGAGTATAATGGGCACATCTAATTTCAAATAGCATAATCAATAAAGAGGGCTAGTTAGAAGGATACTAGCTCAACAAGTCTCAACATCAATACTCAACTCTAGTATATGAAGCCTCTATCACTATTAATTGGTGCCAATGATAGAACCATGGCTACCTCAAAATGAAATAAACTAACTCAAAGTCTAACTCTAATAAGAAAGATAAAAATAAAGAATGATCCTCTAAAGTAAAGGAGGCTCACCAACTCAACTGAATGCTCAGATCCTCATCGATGCACCTGTTGATGATCTCTAGTACCTACTTCTACATCATAAAATGATGCAGTCCAAAAGAGACATCAGTACGTGGAATGTACTGATATGTTAAATAGCTGAATAAAACAGAAGTAGGTAGTGTCTATTTTGGAGAACCAGTTTGGATTCATGCCGGGGCAGTCGACTACTATAGCAATCCACCTTATTCAGAGATTAGTGGAGAAATATAGGGAAAGAAAGAAGGACCTTCATATGGTGTTCATTGATCTCGAGAAGACCTATAACAAAGTACCGAGAGATGTCCTATGGAGGTTCCTAGAGGCAAAGGGTGTCCCAATGACATATATCAGGGCGATTAAGGACATGTACGACAGAGCCAAAACTCGGGTAAGAACGGTGGGAGGAGACTCAGAATATTTTCCTGTTGAGACGAGACTTCATCAAGGATCTGTGTTGAGCCCTTTCTTGTTTGCCCTAGTGATGGATGAGCTGACGCGATCTATCCAGGAGGTTCCATAGTGTATGCTATTTGCAGATGACATAGTATGGATTAATGAGACTCAGACTAAAGTTACTGATAGGTTGGAGGCATGGAGACACGCCTTGGAGTCCAAAGGATTCAAATTGAGCAGGACCAAAATAGAATACTTGGAGTGCAAATTCAGCATTGTGAGGGATGTAGCAGACATTAGGCTTACCACTCAACCTATCCCCAAGAGGGAAAACTTTAAGTATTTGGGGTCCATCATCCAAAGTAGTGGCGATATCAATGATAATGTCACACATCGTATTGGGGCATCACGGACTAGATGGAGGCTTGCCTCTGGAGTATTGTGTGACAAGAAGATACCACCTAAACTCAATGGTAAGTTTTACAGAGCGGTGGTTACACCATCTTTGTTGCATGGGGTGGAGTGTTGGCCAATAAAAAATACACATGTTCAGAAGATGTATGTCGCAGAGATAAGGATATTGAGATGGATGTGTGGGTATAAAAGGAGGGATAATATTAGGAATGAGACCATTTCGGAGAAGCTAGAGGTGGCCCTGGTGGCTAATAAGATGAGGGAAGTGAGACTGCGATGGTTTGGACATGTGCAGAGAAAAGATACCAATGCTCCAGTAAGGAGGTGCGAGAGGTTGGATTTAGGAGTCACTAGAAGAAGTAGAGGTAGACCAAAGAAGTATTGGGGAGAGGTGATTAGACAGAATATGGCAAAACTTGATCTCACCAAGGACATGACCTTAGATAGGAAGGAGTGGAGGTCGCGAATTAGAATAGAAGGTTAATAGGTTAGCAAGGTTAGGTTGATGTCTAGCCTTGGGGTATTATAGGGTAGTGGGTGTTGTCGAGTCTGCATAGCATGGGTATACATAATATGTATTAAATTTATCGTATTACATAATATCAGGTGTTTTTCATTTAGTAGTCGCTTTTCCTATCCCTATCCTATCCCTATCCCTTTCTGATCCCTTTCTTTTCCTTTCCTTTTTGTCATATATAGTTTATTCTGCCTATGGGTTGTTGCGACGAGGGTTCTTAGGAAATTGCCTCTCTACTTCTATGAGGTAGTGGTAAGGTCTGGGTATATTCTATCCTCCCTAGACCCCGCTTATGGGATTTCACTAGGTATATTGTTGTTGTTGTTAAACAGAAGCAGGTAGAATAATATAGAAACAACATCAACTAAAAATAATACTTAATCAGACTATCAAATGTCTATCTAAAGCAAGAATAATGAGTAGGCAAGTGACCCATCAACCAATCAACCTCATCAATCATATCAGACTCATCTCAAAGGAACTCAACTCAACTCTTCACATCTCATCTCATCTCAACTTAGAGTACTTAATGTGAAAACTTTATAGGAGTTTCTCTTATCTGACAACAATTAGTTATGAGCCAGTGATTATACAACATTCTGCTGGTGTTGTCACAACCGTTTTATACTTTCTAGGTAGAGAATGAATCGAAACCATAATGGATAATGCAAAATGGAGACGACAATCTACAAGTCCTCTATTGTTTTAGGGACTTCTATCCAGAGGGAACCTCAATATAATATAGTGGTTCTAACTCTCACCTACGCTTGGCTACGTAGTTAATAAGTGCGAGTTGGTATTACTCTTACCCATTTCGGTGCTCGATGCTCCTCTCAAGACTCAATGCTCATAAGATAATCCATCTCAATCAAATCATCTCAATCAGCCTCGTGGAGACACTCATCATTCAATTAGTCTCATAGAGACTAATCATCTCATCAACAGCTCAAGACTTAGAGTAATCATTAGGGAACAACCGAAAAGACAATTCATGGGAGTTCATTTATGGAGACCCACAGGACTATCAAGTTCTTTCAATTCCTCATCATTCTCACATCACAATCACAATCGACCTTTTCAAATCAAGGATCTAGACTCAATCCCTAAGTTCATTCATGCATTCTTTAAAAAATAATCATGTAGGGTTATCAATATCTCATGAAAAGTATTCAAATCAAGAAAACAAGTTTATGATCATCATCAACAAAGGAAATACATGTAATTAATATGATTTTCAAGAAAAAACATCAAGAATCATGTATGTAAATTCTTTAGACTTTCAACTCTTGTATGACCATCTATGGAGCACATTACATACCTGGTGTGATACTTTTGACAATCAATCCTCAAGAACTCTCCTCGACTCCTCAATTTTACGCTCCTCTTAAATACTAGCTTTTTCAAGGACTTAGAAAGGGGTTTAAAAACCCTTTTTATGCTTAAAATGACCCATTCTGATCATGGTTTGGTCCTAAGAAGGGTTTGGAAATGTCTGAAATGCCCCTCACAAAATTAAAAAAAGGCCATCTCGGGACATGGGGTCTGCAATGCGGACAGTGTCAATTTTTAGTGTTTTTCGCTTAAAATTCTCTGAACGAGATTTCTAACCCCATAGAAATTTTTTAAAATAAAACCAAGTGTTGGTACGCGGCAGGTGCGCATCGCACACCTGTCGCACACCCTCACTCGTTCGTGTTTTCCCATCAAAAAATTATCCTTTGATCCGGTTGCTTAAAAAATCAACCGAGACCATTTCTCTACTCAATTTTTTATTCTGATTGCATATCTGGCCTCGAATTTTCCATATAGGCATGGAAAGACGCGTTATGCACACATCTCTCCTTTAGGTGTATTTTGATAATTTTATCGGGTGTTACATCATCTCCCCCTTGGGATCATTCGTTCCCGAATAATGGGTAAAGATGGATATCAAGGCACGAATAGACTCAAGACTCATCTCAATATTTACTCAATAACTCTGAACTCAAACTCTCGACTCGTCATCAACCTCAACAATTTCTACTCAGACTCGGGAACAGATATATCAACTCAAGAATAGACAGATCAATTTAAGTCAAGGGTATGGACATATCCATAATACTCTCCTTGTTAGGCACAAATAGAACATCGAAACTCAATCCGTTCGAATCATTCAGACACCTCGACAGTCAGTCATTTGAACTCAAGAAGGAAATGATCAACTATAATCGAGAATGGAACCATCGTAATATACAAAACTCTATGGACATTCTCAAGCTCAACTCTCCACCTCAATTGTGCTCCCTTTCATGGCACTATACTCCATCAACTTAAGCTTATAGCTCCTATTCAACTCCCTACCTATCGACAACCTCTTATTCCATTTAAGTCTACTTCTGAGCCTTAAGGTGCTAATGCTAAGATGATCATATCCATACAAGGCTAACCTTCAATACTCAAACTCTATACTCTCACAGGTTCAGTACCTCACTATCCATACTTGAAACCCTCATCACGAAGTCTTCAATAGTCAATCATCAATACTCGTATAATAACAACCACGCATTGAAGCCTATCACTCTAACCACTTCAACTGTATCTAATAAATTTCAAGCCTACTTAGCACGTCTACCTTCGTCATTCAATGAGCTCCCACTCAAAGACACTCTAACATACTCTTACCTATCTATTGCATATCTTAATGTGTCATCTCTCCCCTCCTCCCTGTCTCTATCCTTACATGACACAAATACAACACCAATGTCATAATAAGGATACATTTGCTCCTCCTCATCTACCCTCATTCTCCATCTACTACTACCAGCATCACTACTTTGGCCTAGAGGAACTCCTCATCTCCCCCTTTGGCAAAACTCTAACTACTACCTCCTCATGCCAAATAAGCATGATTCTATATCCAAAACTTGATACTCCACATCCTACCAGCAACAATGACATAACGTACCAAAAGTCGGGGCATGCATAAGATGACATCAGAATAAAGAATCCTCTCTCTCTCTCATCAACTATCACTCCTCTATTCTCATCAACATTTCTATCAGGATTGGCAAGACAGGATCATCCAAAGAACTTGTAACGAAGATCATTAGAATGATTCAATCAAGAAATCACATTTGAGAATGTTCATAATGAAGTACAATATCCCTTGTCCATCGAGACTCATTTTGGGTTCACAGAACAATCCATAGTATAAAACTCAAGTCATATCTCATTCAATATAGGAGTGGAAACCCTTACATATCCACGGGGTAAGATCAAAATTAATGAATGAATTCATCGCTTTTAATCCTCACAACTCAACATGAGTAACAATCAACAAGTGGTATATGGGACTAAGCCACAGGCATGGCAGTCATATACCAAACGGGAATAAAGTGTCATCTGCACTAAAGTATAAGGAATATATAAAACAGCAAGGAATGGACGCCTCATCCAAATCAACCTATCACCACAAAAAACTCAAGATCTACTTTGGTCCATCAAATCATTATCTCCTCTTTATCTCATGGGTCATCTCTCAAGTTTTGCGAATCAATTTCCTCTACTAGGCTATAAGCATGTAACTTTACATGATCGAGGAATCACTATCCACAAGAATAGGCATCTGAAACTTCTTCTATCATACTATAGTCACATATAAAAAAATAGCCTCTAAGACTATCTTCAAAGATATCACTCTTTTCTTCCTCCTGTCTCTATGTAATTCTCTCTATATTTGCTGCTCTTAATGGGATACATGACCACTTCTTATAACTCTTACAAGCTAACCTCCTCTTTTGCCCGTAGACTCCCAACTTCTGTGCCACCATAGACTCATCTGTGTAAGACCTAGACTATCGTGGAAAATTCATCATCATCTATCCATAAGCCCTAATCGACTTAGCTACTCGTGATGATAAGGAATGCTTACATCAACCTACTCCACATTGACATTTCAAATATACTATCTAGATTCTTATAGCAGTCATAACTTAAAGTTTCAAACATCTTTACACAATCATGAACACACGTCTCGAGCTTTCTCTTATCTATTGGACTATTCTCATTTCACTCATCTTACCTAAGAGGCAATTGTACTCTACCTGTAGCATCACCTTTCCTTACAAATCACCATCTTTCTTTCGAACACACACTATGACACCCTTTTAAAGCGAATCTCCCACTAAGACTATCACTCTCATGATGTTGTTTCCTGTTTACTACTACTCCTCAAAATTCAAGCTTAGAGTCTAGTACTAACACGTGCATCTATCACACACCTCCCCAACATCACACCATCTTACAATTACTAGGTAAATTATCACACACCTCCCCAACATCACACCATCTTACAATTACTAGGTAAATTTTGAAGCATACGCCCATTAAAATCTCATAGAATGGTATTCAATCAACACATCCCCTCTTCGCAACTTAAGTATCATTCCTCCACTCACTATACCCTTTTACCTGGCTAAGATCATATCTATATAAATATCATGGGGCTCTTATGTCAGAATTGTAAGACTAGTGTAGATCTATCACATTGAAAGTACTTTTTCCCCTATTCAACATCTACGTTTCACCCTCACAATACAAATATCTGGATATGTTAACATAGGACTCTTTCTAGTTTTGAGCATGCTCTAACACATTCTGACACTAACTCCCTCTCTATACCTTATTATGACAATAATAGGGTACTCACCACTCTTTCATCAAACTTATGGCAATCGAATCGTCATCTCATTACTTACCTAATGGGTATATAACGCTAATTACAAGCCTCAATCGACTATCACTCTCACTATCTTGTCCTTTCCTTTCTATCACCACCATTTTAGCTCTGGAATGACAACTCTACTTAGGGTGGTATAAGACCTCACATCTTACTCTTAGGTGGTAACACTAAACTCTTAAAAGACATAAGTTTCTCTCTCATGAATAATATCAAAAGTGAGTAAGGACTCGAATCATACCTGTCCAACATCTGGGGAGATACCTGGAGATCTTTCCTGATCCTCTCTAACTATGGGTGCTGGGGTAGAATCTAGGGCTCTTTTGGCCCACTAATGACAATTCCTCTGGAAGTGACCCATTTGGTTACACTTGTAACATCCATCACTTCCCCTACGATATTCTCCCAGGTGACGTTTGCCACACGTGCCACAAGGTGGCTTGCCTCGGGAACCTCAAACTGCGCTGGCTTGTGACTTAGATCCCTAAGCTCTAAAGTTATGAGGCTCTACGTGAAAGTGACTCTTGTTCCTATTCCTCCTCAACTTCTTAAACTCAGGTGGGTTCATCGTCAAGGACTCACGAACTTTGGATGTATTTGGAACACCTCGCCTGCCTGCTTCTTGTCTAACAACTAGCGCTGTCACAGCTTGGGCCAAGGTCTGGATGGCCTGACAAAGCTCAGCATTGTTGACGTCAGCCAGTAGTGGCTGCACGGCTAGGACGACTGGGCCTACGGGTTCATCCTGGTTCTAGGGCTCGGGTTGGATGATATTTTGTCTACCTGGACTCTCTTTCACTTTATCAACTCTTCTTAGAAACATGGTCATAATTCTGTAAACGCGTAACACATGAATTAGGAGGGAGCTTTAAAGTTTGACTCTATCGCATGAATTTGAAATGAGAAAGAAATGTAACAATTCCTAATGTCTTATAGCCTCCTACTTATAAAATGTGATTGACAACACACCCAAAAACAAGACTCTACTAGACACGACTTCATAGACTCCATAGGACACTTGAACTTTGGGCTCTGATACCAAGTTTGTCACGCCTCGAGAGGGTACCCTAGATATGACCGGCACTCAACGACTATTGCTAGTCCCCAAGAAAACCATTTGGCCTCATCATATCCATTCATTTAATGACTATTCAAATCAGCAAAAGGATAAAGAGTATAATGGGCACATCTAATTTCAAATAGCATAATAAATAAAGAGGGCTAGTTAGAAGGATACTAGCTCAACAAGTCTCAATATCAATACTTAACTCTAGTCAATGAAGCCTCTATCACTATAAATAGTATCAACGACAGATCCGTGGTTACCTCAAAATGAAATAAATCTAACTCAAAGTCTAACTCTAATAAGCAAGATGAAAATAAAGAATGAGCATCCAAAGTAAAGGAAGCTCACCAACTCAGCTGAATGCTCAGATCCTCAACGATGCGTATGTTGATGATCTCTAGTACCTGCCTCTACATTATAAAATGATGCAGTCCAAAGGAGACATCAGTACGTGGAATGTACTAGTATGTAAAATAACTAAATAAAACAGAAGCAGGCAGAATAATATAAAAACAACATCAACTCAAAATAATACTCAATCAGAATATCAAATGTCTATCTAAAACAAGAATAAAGAGTAGACAAGTGACCCATTATAAAGACCCAGATTTTTCTCCCACCGGCATTACCTTGAGGTCTTGAAATCTTCCCTAGGAAAACTGTCAGGCATCACTTCACAGAGGAGCCTACACGGCCCGTGTAGAGCCACACGGTCCGTATGGCCTCCCATGGAGTGACACAATGTGAAGGTGCATAGATCTTCACACAGTCCGTGTGGTAGCAAACGGGCCGTGAAGCTGAAGTCACATACGATTATTTTTGCCAAATTGTGTTCTAAGTGTGTCTCCTTCCTTGGTACCTTCATACTGACCTTTGTACGGCCTATGAAGCATCACACGGTCTGTACGACCTTTTGATTTTGGTTCCTATGTAAATATAAATTGGTTTGAGGGTGTCTTGGGTATTTTCCACCCCTCCTAAGTCCCTAAATCAACTGAACTTCTTCAGTTTTCAGCCATTTCTTCATTTCCTCTCTATCTCTCTCTCTCTAAAATTACTCCTACAAGATTTCTCCAACTTCTCTCTAACACCTCAAGTCAAGACCTTCAATTTGGAGTCCGTTTTCTTCTCAAGTTCATCCTCAAGATATAGGTATGTGGAATTGACTCTTGGTCCCTTTCAACCAAGAAGACCCAAAATTCTTTCAATTGATTTCATGAAGTTGTAGTCACCTTAAATGTGAATTTTTACTATATGATCTTATTAACTTCGATCAATGCATGGGCTGTACATTACTCCGAATTTTAAGTTATGTTAAGCTTTATTATGATGAATCACCTTGAGTTATGCAATTATGAATACGCATGTTGCCTTAAAGATGGTATTACGCATGGGTGATCTATACTACGATTTTCATATGACTTTTATTGTGGATTTTCTAGATTTTATATTACATTGCTGATTTTCGATTTACTCTACATTAGCCATGCCATCCCTACATCATGCATTGCACTGCATTTATGAGCATCGGTTTACATGCAAAATTATGAAGTGGGTTAAACCTAATTATGTTATATGAAATGATTTTGATAAGGCATTGGTTATGACAAGAAGGTGATCACCGGTATGTCTATGATTATGGTTCTTTGAGCATCTTGGGTGCTTGCACCATCTTGTATATGTAGATGAGCTATTCCTTGCATGAGCATTATGATTATGATCTTGTGATTTGGCATTGAGCCTAAATGTGCATTGAACGTTTTGAAATGGGTACTTGACTCTCTTGAAAGCACGTATATACATACATACATATATATATATATATATATATATATATATATATATATATATATATATATATATATATATATATATATATATATATAAGTATTCTTATGGGATGTGGTTGACTTAGCACCGATGGATTGGGGGCCCTCCCCCTTTCCTTGAACTATGTGCCAACATAGGGACGAATGATATTCGTCTATCTTGCTTATGCTATGGCATGTTTTGATATGCTTCCTGTAAATCCTTCCGAAAAGTATGGTCGTAAGGAAGGTGACCATCCACCAAAAAGCGTGGTCGTAAGGTGTGATGTAGATTACCTTTAGCAAGTAATTTTTTCCCTACCGGTGGGAGGTCCAAATCGGTCTAATTCATGTAATAGCTCGCATGGATTTGGCTTGTTAGTTATAGTCCATCCCCGTTTTATAGGAGCATTATCGCATTACACGCATCATAAATTCCATGACATCTTGTATACTGAATTTCATTGCTTATATGATCTTTATATATTATGTGCCCTTGTCATCTAACATTGGAATGCAGGTTCAGTAAGTCATATGCATTGCATGCCCGCATACTTGGTACATTCAAATGTACTAACTCATACTCTATGCCTACATGATTTTACCATGTAAGGACCGAGCAGTTTGGGTACCAGCCATTGGACGAATAGTCCGTTCTTGAAAAATTTTTGCGGTGAGCCCCGTTTTCCGAGGGTGAGCTAGTTATTTCTTATCATTGTTATGTATGTTCTTTTGTTGAAGGTGAGCCCGAAACTTGTCTTGGCCCCCATTCCTTGACTAGAGGCAATGTTGGGCACTTTGTAAATCTTTCTTAGACAATGCTATTATGACTGTCGTGTTGCTTATTTATCAATGAATAGATTCCTTAAATTTGATTTCTGCTATTTAGTTATATGTGTTTAGATGCTATTTGAATCGATGATGTGGATACTGATAATTGAGGCTTGTTTGGGGACTCTCGGGTCCCTATTTGCTGTGTCACATCTAGGCCCTAACCCTGGGTCGTGACACCCATCAACCAATCAACCTCATCAATCACATCAGACTCATCTCAAAGGAACTCAACTCAACTCAACTCAACTTATCTCATCTCGACTCAGAGTACTTAATGTGAGAACTTTATAGGAGTTTCTCTTATCTGACAATAATTACTTATGAGCTAGTGATTATACAACATTCCGCTGGTGTTGCTACAACCATTCTATACTTGCTAGGTAGAGAACGAATAGAAACCATAATGGATAATCCAAAATAGAGACAACAATCTACAAGTCCCCTATTGTTTTAGGGACTTCTATCCAGAGGGAACCTCAATATAATGTAGTGGTTCTAATCCACACCTATGCTTGGCTACGTAGTTAATGAGTGCAAGTTGGTATTACTCTTATCTATTTTGGTGCTCGATGCTCCTTTCAAGACTCAATTTTCATAAGATAATCCATCTTAATCAAACTATCTCAATCAAATCATCTCAATCAGCCTCGTAGAGGAACTCATCATTCAATCAGTCTCATAGAGACTTTAATCATCTCATCAATCAACATAATTAATCGCTCAAGGCTTAAAGCAATCATTAGGGAACAATCGAATAAACAATTCATGGGAGTTCATTTATAGAGACTTACAGGACTATCAAGTTCTATCAATTCCTCATCATTCTCACATCACAATCACAATCGACCTTCTCAAATCAAGGATCTAGACTCAATCCCTAAGTTCATTCATGTATGCTTTAAAAAATAATCATGTATGGTTATAAAATATCTCATGAAAGGTATTCAATTCTTGAAAACAAGTTTATGATGACCATCAACATAGGAAAATACATGTAATAAATATAATTTTCAAGAAAAACCATCAAGAATCATGTATGTAGACTCTTTAGACTTTCAACTCTTCTATGACCATCTATGGGGCACATGAGAGAATAATCTCATGCTTTTAGTTTAACATTACATACCTGGTGTGAAGCTTTTAGACAACAGTCCTCAAGAACTCTCCTCGACTCCTCAATTTTATGCTCCTCTTTAACCCTAGTCTTTTTTAAAGACTTAGAATGTGGTTTTAAAACCTTTTTTATGCTTAAAACGGCCCATTTTGATCATGGTTTGGGCCTAGGAACGGTTTGGAAAGTTCTAGCATGTCCCTCACAAAATACAAAAAAGTCCATCTCGGGACATGGGGTCCGCAACGCGGACAGTGTCAATTTTTGATGTTTTCATTGAAAATTCTCCAAACGAGCTTTCTAATCCCATAAAATATTTTTGGAATAAAACCAAGTGTTGGTCTGCGGTAGCTGCGAATCGTACACCTGTCGCGTACCCTCAGTGGTTCGCGGTTCGCATAAAAAAATTATCTTTTGATCCGGTTTCTCTAAAAATCATTTGAGACCACTTTTCTACTTAATGTTTCATGTTAATCGCAAATTTTGCCTCGAATTTGCCATCGGAGCATGAGAAGATATGTTATGCGCACATCTCTCCTCTAGGGGTATTCCGATAATTTTATTCGGTGTTACAGTCTTATCGATGTGGGTAAGAGTTCAACTAAGTTTAGGTGAATCCCGGTGAGGTAGAGCAAACCTCAGTGCTGAGTCTAGGCGAATCCTATGCAGTGGGGCAAACCTCAGCGAGGACGCTGAGTCTATAGAGGGGGTGTATATAACAACCTATCTTGAGATAAGAAGTCCCACATCGGCAAAAACACAAGAGAGATGCTAGGTGTATAAGTAAAAGACTGATCTATATTTTGTAAGGCACCTTTTGGGGTGAGCCCAAAGGGATAAATCCTTGATGGGCTAGGCCCAAGAGCGAACAATACTTCACGATGTTGGGTCAGGTCGTTACAGCTTAATTTAACAAAGGGCTAGGAGCGGTCAATAAGATTTGGCTTCATGATTGTGCATAAGTTTCATTCAAGCCCATTAGTAACTGCATCAAACGTTGCTCCATGTGAGATGCATATTCTTTGTACTTATCACATTAACAAGCCGGCAGAGGAATTAGAGATATATATTCATCCCAAGCATTCTTCAATCTGGAAAAAAAAAGTCAGAACCAGAGTGGTACCCTGATTCATTGTATAAATTTCACGATGTAGTTAATATATCCTAGTGAGGCTACGTTTTTCAAAATGCTCTTTCATCTCCATCCATACATTGTAAGCATTAGAAGAAAAACAAATACTACTTCCCAACTTTGACGAGATAGAATTAGCTAGCCATGATAGAACAAAAGCATTACATCTATCCCATTCATGCTCCGGATCACCTTTATATTGTTCACGACGACATTTTCCCTCAATGAAATCTATCTTATTTTTTGCTAACGAAGCAACTCGCATTGAATTACTCCACACACTGTAGATATTAATTGCTGTGAGTTTTTGGGGAAGTAGAATGCTACTTGAAGTATCCAATGGATGGAGATAGAGAGGGCTTCGTGGATGAATGTCTGTAAATCGTTCAATCTGTGAAGTTTCTGCCATTGTAGAGGCATTTCCTATATCTTCATTGTTAGCTTTGCGGAATACAATTCTACGTTTTGCCAAAGATCTCACCAATATTATCCTAATGATGTTGAACTTATAATTAAAACTTCAGGTCAAAAGGAAACCGTCGATGTGTGGCTCTAATACCATGTCGAAGGGATAATCTGAGCTTTAGAATGGAGCTTCGAGTGTATTCAACATCGGGGGAAAGTAATTTGGGGGAAAATTTCTCTGTTTTACTGTAAAACTGACTCGGGAGAATGTACAGTATGCCTTATATATAGAGTATTGTGAGCTAAGGATTTGTTCCTAACTAATTCATTATTAGAGCTCAAGTCACTAATTAACTGACTACATTTCTAACAAACTAACTAATTATGTACAATTCTATTATGCATTCATAAAATACTACACAAATTAGCATCTATTTCTAAAACTAGATACGAAAAGGTCCGTTAACGGGCCCAATGTTACAATCTTAAATCGTATTTGTATGTGATTAATCATATTTTTAAATAATTTATAACTTGTTTAAGTTGTCACAACCAACATTAAAAGATTATCTAATCCAATATTCATTTAATATTATATCAGACACAAACATTGAATTGAACAGACATATATTGGATATAAAATATCACAATTTCTTTAATTATATGTATTTCAAATGAAATGAAATATTTTATGTGGTTAACATAACTATATAATAGACGTTTGTGAACATGCATACAAAAAAAAATTATTTTTCAAAATTTGAACAAAAAACGTCTCATATGAATATATATCATGTATTTACGTGCTCATTCGGGAAAAAATGTAGCTCAAGTGTCAAAATAAATTTTATTAACAATTTTAATAGTGCTATTAATATATTAAGCCAAACAAAAATTTATTTTATAAAATAATACCAAAATAATATTTTTATCCGACACACAACCACATTTTCATTTAATTTTGTTGTATATCACAAATTACAAAATATTGGAACAAAAATATATTTATTTTGGCTATCTTAAGTAAGAAAAAAAATTATTGGAACGCTATTAATTTTTACTTTGTTAAAAATATTTAAAAATTATATTGAAAAAGCTAACTTGATTTTAAATAGTGAATGCTAAGAATAGGATTGATAAAAAATAGAGTAAAAATTGAATAACAACTGAGGTCAATGAAGTTGGTAATGAATAGTAAATTTATAATAGACAATAAAATTAAAATGATACAAAAATAATAAGTCAATATGTATTACATTTGTTTAGAGAGTATTGGTGGAGAAATAAGATAATGCCAAGTATATAGTACAATTTATAATGCTCATTGTACAACTCTTTATAGCCATGGTTGTCCTTCCATTGGCTCTTCTATATAATAGAAAAATATTGGTTGATATGAACTACCCGGTGCAACTATATAAATGTTAGTTAATTTATGTTACTTTGTTCCAACTTATTATACAAAATGTCAATTTCCCTGTGTTGAACTCAAAATCATTATGCTAAATTAAAAAGACTGTTCGACCTCTACTGGAGATAAGCTCTTTCTAAAAAATTAATATTATTCTTATATTCTTTCCTTTTTAACAATTGATAGACACAAACTAGAAAAAAACAAAATGAGAAAGAAAAAAAATAAGAAAGCTAAGTTACATGCATTGCACATATCCAATATGAAGTACAAAATGCAATGCATCCATTTTGCAAGAAAAGGTATAATTCTCAATGATCCACTTTTTTATATCAACAACAAATAAAAGAACAGAAAAAAAATATTAAAAAAAGGATAAGAATAAAGTTTAACACCTCCACGTATTACACAAAATTGATTGGTTTCCATTAATAGGAGCAATCCATGATTGTCAAGTCAATTATGAACAATTTCTTTATTTGTAAAAAGTCCACATTTTGTGACACTTGTTATCATCACACACATTTTGTACTTCTTCTAGAATTAATGTACCTTTTGTTTTCATTAAAATATAGGCTAATCATCAGTGAACTCACATCCATCGCGTATAAGGGGCAATTCTGTCTCCACGTTTATTATTGGTAGACAGATTATAATGCATTACTTCGATTCAGCTCAGATATCACTAATAGAGTTTAAAATTAAAAAATATAGTCATAAAAATTAGTCAAAGGGAGATCGACATCTACTATATACATATAAAAAATTATTTTAATCACATATAAATAATATAATTTGTAATATAATTTGATAATCGAATTATCATCAAAAGAAAAAAAAAACTTATGATTAATTAGCTTTGTGGGGAAAAAATAGAAAAATTAGTAACAGGGTGTTAAACTAAACACTCAATTATCAAAATAATGATATATTGTTTTATACTCTAAGCATAGACCTTCTAACCTTCTTGATAAATTGAGACAAAATTAGTTTATTGAAAAAGATTAATAATAAAGGAAGCTTATCATTTAAAGTTAATACTGAGATTTTTGAATGGTAAAATCTCTTAATCAAAATCTGTATATTAAGTGGATAGAGTCTATTGCCAAATTCTACTGAACATGAGAAGAAAACAATGTAAAATAAACCTAGACGTATTTGTATTGACTTATTTTAAGTAGATTTTTATTTTTAAACTTTTATTTTTATTTTTTTAACGTGTTTGGTAATGACTAAAAATGCTTTACCCGCTTATTTTTAGGTCAAAAAAGTACAAAAATAAGCTAAAAATCAAAAGTTGAATATGATCAGCTTATGATTTTTAGCTTTTAGCTTATAAGTTGCTTAGAAAAGACTAATCCAAACACCCCGCCTTTCCTCAATATTAGTTGTTTGATGTATTGTTTTATAATTGAGTCAATAATAGAAGTGTATAGGATGATAAATAATATACATTAATCAAGAGTGGATGAATCTATAATAACTTATTAATTTTATCCAATCTTAAAGTAATTTTAAAAAAAGGTTGGGAAATCGACATTTCTAAATTCAAAAGGAAATTAATACTTGTCCGTACGTAAAGCCCACATTATCTTTACTATTAAAGCACTAAATTAATGAACATAATCATGATTTAGATACACTCTTTCACTTCCCTTTATTAGTAGTAATAATAACTAAGTTAGCATTTGAAATAATGTGGAATACATTGAGTAGTATTATTATTGTGGTTATAGCAAGCAGCAAAGGAGTTAATTTGTTTCTTAAGAAACTTAAGATAATGGACCGCCTCATCCAACATAGAAGCTGTATCCATTTTAGTTCCTCCCGGAACAAGTCTCTGAAGAATCCTTATCCTTTCCCTTATTTTTTCCCTCCGTTGTCTGGCTGCAATGCTCTGTGGGTCCTTCGATATCTTCACGTTCTTTCTCTTAGGCGGTTTCACTGATTCCGGATCAATGTTGATGGGCTGCATCATTGCCACACGAAATATCATCTCCCTCATGGAACTCCCTTCATGAATTGATGGTACGGGCACGAAGGCAGGTTCATGATGATCAATTGATGATGAGTTGTGGATTGGTAGCAATTGAATCATTTCAATGTTGTTGATGGACTGTGTAATATCATTTAAGTCCATGATTTTTTATTTTTGTTTTTTGACAAGTATGGTGAGAAAGTTGGGAATATGATCAATTAAAGTAATATTAGAAAGACGAAATTCTCGTATGGGGATGTTAATGAACATATATGTCTATTTATACATGCCAACTTCTGCCCCACTCCTATGTTTTTATATTTGCTAAATCAATTCCAATAGATATGTGAAATAATAAAAAACTTTATGTTTTCAACATTATTTACAATATAAGCATTCAGGTAATATTTCAATTTGATGATACTTTCTAGCCATACACGTTACTAAAAGGGATATAATTCTAAGAATTTATTTATCGAGTTTTGAAAGTCAAACAATTTAATTTTGATCATGAATTCAGGTATTCAATTGTTAATTTTTTTGAAAATAAATTTTATTTATTTGAAAACTAATGTAAAAAAAACTCTGAGTTACAATAATTTACCCTTGAATCTTGTAATTTAAAAAAAGTACCACATAAATTGAGGAGGGAATAATTATCTTTTCGGTGATATCCAATTATATAAAAATATATTTGCAGTGTAGTATTTAAAGTTGTATTCTGAATCCACGCATAATTGGAGAAATACCCCAGAGATCTTAATCAAAGAAGGGAAAACAAATGAGTAAGATGGGTAAAGGGTAAGCCCGGATGACTTAACCTTCCGCTAGGTGCATTTCTATCAAATATTATTTTCAAGGCTTAAATCTATGATCTCATAGTCACATGATAATAACTTTACTGGTTAGTCCAAGGATTCCTTTCCAAATACAAGATGCATGAACCAAAATCCGCCCATCACTCAAAGAGTTAAACTGAAAAGCTATAACTTTGCATGAAAAATCAACTTGAGGGAACTCCAAAAGTAACCCCACCATCACATGACAAAAGTCAGACGGATAGCAACTCTGATTTTCACAACTAGAAAGGTGGAGAATATATATTTAACGTGGTAAAGTGTTTTTATTAGATATTTTAAATAAGGATTTTGAAAAAGATTGTGCATGTATTATTAAGTATTTGTTACGTAGATAAGTTAAATTTGTATGGATATTGGGCGTAGTTCAACCGTAAAAGCTAGCATACAAAGTGAGGATTGCCCAATTCTATATAAAAAAATATTAATCACTCATCTTATTCACGAGTGATGTGGGGTTTTGTCATTATTCAATACCCTAACTTACGCTAAGGACTGAACATCTATGATCCCTAGCATGAACAATTTAATTTGTGAGTCCAACAAACTCAGAAAGAGAAAGAAGATTCAGAATCCCTAATTTAGGGTTTTGTGTTAGAGAAAAAGCATAGGAAGTGATCACAAAAATATGTATTGAAACAAATGTATATTGTATCTGACTACATTGCCTTATTTAGTAACAAATAACTAATTCTAATTAATAACTAATTGTTATAACTGTGTATACTATTTACACAGTTATAAGTAATTAATGGGAGTCTAACTGACTAATGGAAATGACACTTCTGCCTTTCATTAATTAATCTTTCTTTTTGCTTTCTCAACAATCTATTTCTTTACATGGCATCAAAGCTCTCGAGTTAGAAGATTTGATTTCAATCTGGAAAATCCTTTTGTTCCGCAAAATAAATCGTTGTTTGTAGCTAGCATGCCTTTACAAGTTCATGAGCTATAGAAATAGTAGTCGAGGAAGACTAAGTTCTAGTAATGACTTTTCAGGTCATTTTTGTGTAAATGCCTTTTTTCCATCGTTTAGAATATTCATGTAGAGATTCTAAGTCATTTATGACTTACTGGGACTGACAGTTTGGTCGCATGGTCGTTCAATTGGATTCTGTGCAACATTCTGTGTTTTGGAGCTTTTGAAACTTGAAAAGTTGAGTTTGGTCAAAACTATAAGTAAATAACCTCAAAATAGAATTTTGCTAGCTCCATCAGCTCCACAAGGGTCTTTTAAGACTAGTGGCATGGTCATCTTGGTTCCTGAGTTTTTTGGTGCGAATTTGTGCCATTAGGAGGTTTAGCCTAACCTAATTGGTTATTTTCAATTACGTAAAAACAATAGTTCAAATCACACTCAAAGGTAGAGCATTTTCCATTTTATACGAACTTCTATGCCAGAAAAAGTTTTGATTTAAGTTTGACTCCTATCAATATTTTTGTAAAACATGTCCGAATGAAAACTCCGTCAGTGCAATTAGTTCTAAAATATCGAGTTGGTCTAGAATAGCTTTTAATACAGTTTTCAGGACTTTCAAACTAATCTCGAGTGCCTTGATGGGTTTTAACTAAAAATAACATGTGGGAGTGAGATTTATTTTTTGTTGAAACAACCTTCATTGGAAATTTTGACTTTGTCATTGAATCTGTAATGCCAAATTTGATGGGGGTAGTATAATTCATTTACATGCATGAAATTTTAAACGAATTTCGAGAACCTCATCGAAGTTTTTCAATTTGATCAAAGTAAGTTGAAAGGCATCAGCTAGTGCAAACCCTTTTTGTTGTTTGCATTCATACCCTTGGCGTCTCATTCACAGAGATCTGGATCCATGGCCTTCGGGATCATGGGCTAGGAGTCGCATATTGGAAACCAGATGATTTAGGCACCACAATCGCAAATCAGGATCCACGTTCACGAGGCACAACGTCCCTAGCCCCCTATTTTCGTGAATCCTCCTAGACTCATTCATGGAGCTTATTGTTGTCTGGTCTTATATTTTAAAAGAAAAAGATAGATGATTCAACTTATTTTTAAAATTTCACAAGTTGATATCTTTCTCATTTTAGTTCCATTTTGGGTGATTCAAAGTTCGGTGTGCGTGAAATTTGTGTGGCTACATGAATTAGTATTTGGAGAGTGTTGAAACTCATTATATTGAGGTAATTATAGCCCCAAAGGGACTACAATGCGACGTTATTCATAGTATAACTATTTTGTGTATCAATCATGCTTATGTGGTCCATTCGATTTTTTACTCAAACTTGGGCATAAATGTACCTTCTGGACTTATAAAAGACCAAATAGGTTTAGTTAGTTATAAGTATTTCTTTTTTGTCCCTAGTACACTCATGCACATCCCATTCTTACTTTTCGTTGTTGACCTCTATTTGTGTTGGATTTTAGCATTCTATAGTACTTCTACTTTTTCTTCTCAATTGACTTATGATGCCTACTGAAGTACCTATTATTTTGATACTCATACTATAGTCTGCATCTATTATTCTGATACAGGTATGAGTAGTAGCTATCAACATTGACATCGAGCTTATGCTAATCTGATTTTGGAGGTAAGGGCGAGCACACAACGTCCTAGATTATTATCCATCCCCTTCTAGATTTTGTGGCTCGTCTTTTATTTTAAGGCAAGTCTATCTTTATATTGTGTATATTTTGGGTCCACTTTTGAAACATGTACTCTTTTATTAGCAGTTTTGTACTTGTAACTTCTAGATTTTTGGAGGGTTCTTTATTGTATAGTTTTTTGTTTGCTTTTGGTTTATCTTGAATTATTCTTAATTTATAACTACCACTTAGTTTCTACCCCTAACAATCGTTACTTTCAGTTCCAGATTACGAGTTGTTGTACCTACTGAGGGGGTCATAGGTGGTACCATCATGGCTCGAGAAATCGGATCATGAAACTTTTGGCTGAGGATGCTTTTGAAGTTGATTAATGCAATAGTACTTTCTTGGATAATAAATCTTGTTGCAAAAGGTTATCTAGGTAGCATGATATATGCATTTAGTGCCCAATTGTGTGACAAGAATATTCAATATCCACACTATTGTATCTATACATACTAGTCTAGGCTGAAGCATTTGTGGAAAGAATTTGAAGCCTTTGTTCCTGCAACAATTTGTAAATGAGAGAAGTCTAGACATTTTTTACAACATTTTTAAAAATTAAAATTTGTTTCAATTTTTAATGGTATTTAAGGACTCCTACCTGCAAGCTAGGAGTCATATTCTAATGATAAATTGAATGTTCTTAGTAAATCATGTCTACTCTTTGATAATCAATGATGAGAATTAGAAATATATGAGATCTTGTTCAGACATATTGAAGTCAAATATTGCTATTATACAACGTATATATCGTGCATTAAAAAACTGAAGAAATCAAAGGTATGCAACGTCTGATTTTATATATGTTCCTAGCATAAATATGGATATTGACACTAGGTATAAAAGATATGAACATAGTTATAGTACTATTTATTTGAATGCAAAAGTAGATATTACTGTTGAATGTGTGAATAAATGCTAAATTTATCTTTAAGCTAAATAAATCAGTTATCTTTTTCAATTAGCAACATTAAAAATACTAATATATTTTCATTAGTTCATAAAAATCTACAAAGAAGCTATCTTTGATGGCAACAAGTCCTTAAATATATGGGAAGAATGCTTAAATACCCCCTAAACTTGAAGCTTTTTATGAACACGTAAGCTATGACCTGTTTTAAACACACCTCTGAACTCCTTTAAAGCTTGATCAAGACCCCCTCCAACGTCCACCTGTATCTATCGTGTATGCACGCACATGACATGGTGGAAGTTCAGTTGATGTGGATGTCTAGATGAATTAAAAATATGCTTTATGTAGATAAATAATGGACCCCAGGTAAATGATAATAATTTTCACTACACTTTTTTTTTAATTTAATTGACCGGCCAAATTGTCCAATGGAAAAGTCATTTCCATTTCTAGACTTTTCATTTTCTTGTTTTATTTTTCATACTTCTCTTAGAAGTCCAAATGATAACGTCTCATTTTCAATGTTTTGGGACTAAGAAAAGGATAGATTTTGAAGGGTTTTGACTCATTAAGAAAAGGTAATCGGGGTTTGGGTTAAGATTTTACTTGATTTGGGAAGCTTTTTCTCGTTTAGATTTGGCTGAAATTCTTACCAAGTAAGTTATTATCCACTATTTCTGTAACGCCCGCGAAATTATCGAAATACCCCTCAAGGAGAGGTGTGCGAGAAACGTGCCTTCCGATGCTCAGATCGGAAATCCGAGAGCGGATTCATGATCAGCACTGAAAATGGAGTGGGGGAAAGGTCTCGGTCGAATTTTAGAGCAACCGAGTCAAAAGATAATTTTTTGTTCCAAAACGAAAAACAGTGAGCCTCCGCGACGGAACCGCGACGCGGATTGGTCGCGGAGACACACTTATCTTTTCCTAAAAATTTCGAACGGAGTTGAGTTTCCGAAAATACACTGTCCGCGACCAGTCCGCGTCGCGGACTGTGTTATTTCAGGACGGGATTTAATTTCTTAAAATTTCCAAGGGCATTATGGTCCAATCCCACCTATCCTAAACGTACCCCTATGACCTATATAGGTCGGTTTTCACGAAAAAGGGTTGAAAAACCCCATTGAAGAAGTCTTCCCAAGGTTCTTAAGGCTAGGGCTTGAAGGAGGTTGAAGAGAGCAAGAGGAAAGAAGGTGCTTTAGTGTGACTATCTTCTTTCAGGTATGTAAGGCTAAACTTAAAACATGGGAATGTCCTCCCATGTGCCCCATGAGTAAGGTATTAAAGTCTAATGGTGAATGATGTTAGGGTAATGAAGTGAAACATGTTAATTCATGTAATGTAATGAACAAATGCCATTATTTTATGCATAAACCTACATATTTTCCTGCATTGATGATGACCCTCATAAAAACCCTCATGCATCCTTTTTAAACTATTTTCTTGAAAAACATTTAGTTAAAAACCCCATATCTATTGTATATGTATCCTAAAAAAGCATGCATGATGAACATGGGTGTGTGTGTAGAGTCTAGAGTAATGATAAATTAATGAATGATGAATGTTGAGAATGTGAGTGTGGGATTGTCTCTAAGTTGAGAGTCAAAGTTCCTAAACGAGTGTCCCTAAAGTCGATGATGTTGATGTTAATGAGATGGAATGACAATGATGTTAATGTTGATGTAAAGAAGATGCTAATGATAATGTAATGTGTCCCTATGGAACAAATGAATGTTGATGCCAATGATAATGTATTAGGCCCCTATGGGGACTAATGATGATGAAATGCGTCCCTATGGGACTAATGAATGTTAATGTTTTATGAGCAAATGTCGAGTCCTGAGAGGAGTATTGAGCATCGAAATGGATAGAAAGGTGAGTCCCACCTGAATCCATTAACTACGTGGCCCGCGTAGGAAGAGAGGATTGAACCTCGACGCGGATGGCACCTTTCTTGTCCCAATGAGGACTAATATTTTCTAATGAATGTCCTTTGCCCCGGGCAGGGTATTGGACGGATGTAGCAACGGCATCGCTTCGTTGTATCATAACTGGCTCATAAGTGATGGTTGTCGGTTAAAGAAACTCCCAGTTAGGCCTTCTTGAAAAGGGTTCTCTAAGGGTACTCCAATGCAATGGTCAATGTTAATGTAAAGGTCAATGTTAAGGTTTCCCTGATGTAAATGTTAAGGTCTCATGATGATGTGCGTTATGTTCGTATATTCCTAACAATGTGTTTCAGCTATTTTACATGCCAGTACATTCCACGTACTGACGCCATTTGGCGTTGCATCGTTTCATGATGCAAATACAGGAGCTAGAGGACTTCAGCAGCCGCCCCGTTGAGGTCAAGTGTTTCCAAGTTCTGACGGTGGTGAGCCTCCTTGTTTCCGGAGGAAACCTTTATTTATGAATGTTATCCTGTTCTTTGAGTCGAGTAGCCATGGTATGTCATGGTCCTCTTCCTAGACGTTTTAAGGAATGTTAGAGGCTTTGTAGACATTATGGTGTAGTCAAGGCGAATGTTATGATACCTGAGCAATATTCCTTTGCTTGGTGTAATGAACAGTTTTGATGTTTGGCCATTGGCCCACTATGTTTAAGTATTATTTTCTATCTCCTTCCGCAATGTTTATAATGAATGATGTGATGAATGCTAAGTGGTTCGCTTGGGGGCTAGCAATAGCCTCTGAGTGCCGGCCACGCCTAGGGTACCCTCCCGGGGCGTGACAAACTTGGTATCAGAGCACAGAGTTCAAGAGTCCTAGGGAGTCTACGAAGCCGTGTCTAGTAGAGTCTCGTTTATGCGTGTGTTGTGCACCATACTTCATAAACAGGATGCTACAGGGCATTAGGAAATGGTTCCACTTCTTTGATGTTCTGAGTCGTGCGCTAGAGCTTGACTTTAAGCAAACCTCTTTAACTCGTGCGTTACGCGTTTGCAGATAATGCCTCCAAAACGCACTGCTGCCCAAAGAGATGGTTCTGTCCCAAGTACTGAGAACCCCTTGCCAGAACGTGAAGTAAGGAGACGGGGACGACCAGCTAGAGCTGCTGAGGCTCCACCAGCACCCCCAGCACAGTCAGCCCCCACTTCAGAGGCAGACTTCAGGGGAGCCATTGCCATGCTCACCCAGTTGGTGGCCTCGCAAAGTGGAAGTCGTGGTCCCCAGGCCCCGAGCTCCAGTTCCTCAGAGCCAACTGCTGCTTCCAGGCTCAGAGATTTTTTGAGGATGAATCCGCCAGTCTATACGGGTTCTAAGGTTGAGGAAGATCCGCAAAACTTTATTGATGAAATGTGCAAGATCCTAAGGGCAATGCATGCAAGTGAGATTGAAGGAGTGGAGTTGGTCTCATATCAACTTAAGGATGTGTCCAACATTTGGTACAACCAATGGGAGGATGTCAGAGGTGAAAGTGCTGAACCAGCCGAGTGGAAGAGTTCGAGAGTGCTTTTCTCGATCATTTCTTTCCCCAAGAGTTAAGGGAAGCCAAGGTTGAAGAGTTTGTGAACTTAAAATAGGAGGGTATGACCGCCAAAAAGTATAGCCTAAAGTTCACCCAGCTGTCGAGGTATGCTCCGGAGATGGTTCTTGATATGAGGGCCAGGATGAGAAAATTTGTGTCTGGACTGGGCAGACATGTGAAGACGGAGTGCAAGGCAGCATTGCTGATCCCAGACATGGATATTTCCAGGCTGATGGTTTACGCTCAACAGACCGAAGAGGACAAGAAGAGGGACAGGGAGGAACAACAGAGCAAGAAAGCCAAGGCTGCGGGCCAGGAACAAAACCAGCAAAAGGGGGACAAGGGCAGCAAGAACTTCTTTCAGAGGAAACCTCCTCGCCATGCAACACCGATGGTGAATGCACCTGTTCAGCAGCACAGGTATGACCAAAGGACCCAGGGCCATCAGAATTTCAGAGCACAGGTATCTCAGTCCTAGGCCAGTGTCGCCCAGGGCCCCAGAGAAAAAGCAACTTGTGGCAGATGTGGCAAACAACATCTTGGTGCGTGCGGGGAAGGCACCAATTTATGCTATACGTGTGGACAGCCTGGCCATATCCAGATTGAATGTCCTATGAGGAGCCAGAGGGGAAACGACAGAGATAATAGAGCCCAGTCATCTACAGCGCCCCCTGCGGGCAGTCAACAGAGGGCTACTGCTACGAATGCTGGGGGCGGAGCGAACCGCCTGTATGCTATGGGAAATCGGCAGGACCGAGAGGCTGCCCCAGATGTTGTAACGGGTATGCTTCAAATCTTCTCTTATAACTGTTACGCATTACTTGATCCGGGTGCCACCTTATCCTTTGTGACACCCTATGTGGCTAATAAGTTCGAAGTTGACCCAGAATGTCTACGTGAGCCATATTCCGTTTCAACTCCTACTGGAGAGTCTATTCTGGCAAAAAGGGTCTATAGAAACTGTGTAGTATCCATTTATTATAGGGATACATTGGCTGATTTGGTAGAATTATAGATGGTGGATTTTGATGTGATCCTTGGGATGGATTGGCTTCACGCTTGTCATGCATCCATAGACTGTAGAACCCGAGTGGTTAAGTTTTAATTCCCACTTGAACCGGTCTTAGAATGGAAGGGAGGTTATGTTGCACCCAAGGGTATAATTATTTCTTACCTAAGGGCAAGGAAGTTGATCTCTAAGGGGTGTATCTACCACCTAGTAAGAGTTAAAGCTGATAATGTTGAGACCCCTACTCTTGAGTCGGTCTCAGTTGTTAATGAGTTTCCTGAGGTGTTCCCGGAGGATTTACCTGGAGTCCCTCCTGATAGGGAGATTGACTTCGGTATTGATGTACTCCCCGATACGCAGCCTATTTCAATTCCGCCATATAGGATGGCCCCCGCTGAACTGAAGGAGCTGAAAGAACAGTTAAAAGACCTGTTAGAGAAGGGTTTTATTAGACCCAGTGTTTCCCCATGGGGTGCTCCAGTTTTGTTTGTGCGAAAGAAAGATGGGACGCTTCGAATGTGTATAGATTATAGGCAACTGAACAAGGTCACAGTCAAGAACAAATATCCTCTTCCTAGGATTGACGACTTGTTCGACCAACTTCAGGGTGCCTCATGTTTTTCAAAAATAGACCTCCGATCGGGTTACCATCAGTTAAAGATGAGGGAGTGTGATATCCCAAAGACAGCTTTCAGGACAAGATATGGTCATTTTGAATTTTTAGTGATGTCCTTTGGGTTGACCAATGCACCAGCAGCCTTTATGGACTTGATGAACAGGGTATTTAGACCCTACTTAGATATGTTTGTAATCGTCTTCATTGATGATATTTTGATATATTCGAAGGATGAGGAAGAGCATACTAGACATCTCAGAGTTGTCCTTCAAACTCTTAAGGACCACGAGTTATATGCTAAGTTCTCCAAGTGTGAGTTCTGGCTTAAGTCAGTGGCTTTCCTAGGCCATGTGGTTTCGGGAGATGGTATTCGAGTGGATAACCAGAAGATTGAGGCGGTGGCAAGCTGGCCAAGGCCAACCTCTCCAACTGACATAAGAAGCTTCTTGGGGTTGGCAGGCTACTACCGGAGGTTTGTGGAGGGATTTTCTTCCCTATCTGCACCATTGACCAAACTGACCCAGAAAAGGGCTAAGTTCCAATGGTCTGACGAATGTGAGAAAAGTTTCCAAGAGCTGAAGACCAGGTTAACCACTGCACCTGTTTTGACATTGCCTGATGGAACAGATGACTTCGTGGTATACTGTGACGCATCTAGAGTTGGGTTGGGGTGCGTGTTAATGCAAAGAGGAAAGGTGGTAGCCTATGTTTCCAGACAGCTTAAGGTTCATGAACGAAACTATCCTACCCATGATCTTGAGTTGGCAGCCGTTGTGTTCGCACTTAAAATCTGGCGCCACTACTTGTATGGAGTGCATGTGGATGTGTTCACAGACCATAAGAGCTTGCAGTATGTATTCAACCAAAGGGAGCTCAATCTGCGACAGAGGAGATGGTTAGAGTTGCTCAAGGACTATGATATGAGCATCATGTACCACCCAAGTAAAGCTAACGTTGTTGCTGATGCTCTTAGCAGGTTGTCTATGGGTAGCACGGCCCATGTTGAGGAAGAAAAGAAAGAACTGGTGAGAGAGGTGCACAGGTTGGCCCGATTGGGGGTCCAACTTGAAGAGAATGATGAAGGAGGAGTTAGTGTTCAAAATGGGTCTTCATCATCCCTGGTGACTGAAGTTAAAGAGAAGCAGGATCGAGATCCCATTATACTCCAACTAAAAGAAGATGTTCAGAAGCAAAAAGTGATGGCCTTCTCCAAAGGGGGAGATGGGGTACTGAGGTACCAGAACAGATTATGTGTCCCTAATGTTGATGGTGTTCGAGAAAGGATTTTAGTTGAGGCCCATAATGCTAAGTACTCCATCCATCCAGGTTCCACCAAGATGTATCACGACTTGAGAGAAGTCTATAGGTGGAGTGGAATGAAGAGGGACATCGCAGAATTCGTTTCCAGATGCCCCAACTGCCAGCAAGTCAAGGTTGAGCACCAAAGGCCAAGTGGTCTGGCTCAGAATTTTGAAATTCCAGAATGGAAGTGGGAGATGGTGAACATGGACTTTGTCACGGGCTTACCGAAATCCCGGAGGCAACATGACTCCATATGGGTGATTGTAGACAGAATGACGAAATCAGCACATTTCTTAGCAGTCAAGACGACTAACACTGCCGAAGATTATGCCAAAATATATATTCAGGAGATAGTGAGATTGCACGGAGTTCCCTTGTCTATTATTTCAGACAGAGGAGCCCAATTTACCTCTCACTTCTGGAAGTCATTTCAGAAAGGGCTGGGTACTAAGGTGAACTTGAGCACGACCTTTCATCCACAGACGGATGGCCAGGCAGAACGCACTATCCAGACGTTGGAAGACATGTTGAGAGCATGCGTTCTTGACTTCAAAGGAAATTGGGACGACCATTTACCCTTGATTGAATTCGCATACAACAACAGTTATCATGCGAGTATCCAAATGGCCCCTTATGAGGCCTTGTATGGGAGAAGATGTAGATCGCCCATTGGGTGGTTCGAGGTTGGAGAGGCCGAGCTGATTGGGCCAGACCTGGTCCACCAGTCCATGGAAAAGGTGAAGACTATACGAGAAAGGTTAAAGGCAGCCCAGAGCCGCCAAAATTCGTACACAGATGTAAGGAGAAGGGATTTAGAGTTTGAGGTAAATGACTGGGTTTATCTGAAAATATCACCTATGAAAGGCGTCACGAGGTTTGGGAAGAAAGGGAAGTTGGGTCCTCGCTATATTGGTCCCTACCAAATTGTGCGAAGGATTGGAAAGGTTGCTTATGAGCTGGAACTACCCTCTGAATTAGATGGGATTCATTCAGTGTTCCACGTCTCAATGTTGAAGAAATGTTTAGGGGATCCTGCCTTGGTAGTGCCTGTAGAGAGCACAGGAATCAAGGACAGCCTGTCCTATGAGGAAACCCCAGTCCAAATCCTTGATCGACAAGTTCGCAGACTAAGGAACAAGGAGATAGCTTCTGTTAAGGTTCTGTGGAGAAATCAATTCGTTGAAGGATCCACATGGGAAGCTGAAGAGGAGATGAAAGCAAAGTACCCGCACTTGTTCGTGCCCGAGGTCGATGGAAGCATCGAAGGAAATGACCCTACTTAATGTAAATTAATGTATATTACATGAATTCCATGTGAAATTGTTAATGTTGAATAAATGAGCTTAAAGACCAATGAAAGATGAAGGTAGTAGGTTATCAAAGTAATATTGAGGTGAGTCGTAAGCCTATTCGTGCTAAAATACTTCGCTACTTATCATTTGAGGACGAATGATCCCAAGGGGGAGATAATGTAACGCCCGCGAAATTATCGAAATACCCCTCAAGGAGAGGTGTGCGAGAAACGTGCCTTCCGATGCTCGGATCGGAAATCCGAGAGCGGATTCATGATCAGCACTGAAAATGGAGTGGGGGAAAGGTCTCGGTCGAATTTTAGAGCAACCGAGTCAAAAGATAATTTTTCGTTCCAAAACGAAAAACAGTGAGCCTCCGCGACGGAACCGCGACGCGGATTGGTCGCGGAGACACACTTATCTTTTCCTAAAAATTTCGAACGGAGTTGAGTTTCCGAAAATACACTGTCCGCGACCAGTCCGCGTCGCGGACTGTGTTATTTCAGGACGGGATTTAATTTCTTAAAATTTCCAAGGGCATTATGGTCCAATCCCACCTATCCTAAACGTACCCCTATGACCTATATAGGTCGGTTTTCACGAAAAAGGGTTGAAAAACCCCATTGAAGAAGTCTTCCTAAGGTTCTTAAGGCTAGGGCTTGAAGGAGGTTGAAGAGAGCAAGAGGAAAGAAGGTGCTTTAGTGTGACTATCTTCTTTCAGGTATGTAAGGCTAAACTTAAAACATGGGAATGTCCTCCCATGTGCCCCATGAGTAAGGTATTAAAGTCTAATGGTGAATGATGTTAGGGTAATGAAGTGAAACATGTTAATTCATGTAATGTAATGAACAAATGCCATTATTTTATGCATAAACCTACATATTTTCCTGCATTGATGATGACCCTCATAAAAACCCTCATGCATCCTTTTTAAACTATTTTCTTGAAAAACATTTAGTTAAAAACCCCATATCTATTGTATATGTATCCTAAAAAAGCATGCATGATGAACATGGGTGTGTGTGTAGAGTCTAGAGTAATGATAAATTAATGAATGATGAATGTTGAGAATGTGAGTGTGGGATTGTCTCTAAGTTGAGAGTCAAAGTTCCTAAACGAGTGTCCCTAAAGTCGATGATGTTGATGTTAATGAGATGGAATGACAATGATGTTAATGTTGATGTAAAGAAGATGCTAATGATAATGTAATGTGTCCCTATGGGACAAATGAATGTTGATGCCAATGATAATGTATTAGGCCCCTATGGGGACTAATGATGATGAAATGCGTCCCTATGGGACTAATGAATGTTAATGTTTTATGAGCAAATGTCGAGTCTTGGGAGGAGTATTGAGCACCGAAATGGATAGAAAGGTGAGTCCCACCTGAATCCATTAACTACGTGGCCCGCGTAGGAAGAGAGGATTGAACCGCGACGCGGATGGCACCTTTCTTGTCCCAATGAGGGCTAATATTTTCTAATGAATGTCTTTTGCCCCGGGCAGGGTATTGGACGGATGTAGAAACGGCATCGCTTCGTTGTATCATCACTGGCTCATAAGTGATGGTTGTCGGTTAAAGAAACTCCCAGTTAGGCCTTCTTGAAAAGGGTTCTCTAAGGGTACTCCAATGCACTGGTCAATGTTAATGTAAAGGTCAATGTTAAGGTTTCCCTGATGTAAATGTTAAGGTCTCATGATGATGTGCGTTATGTTCGTATATTCCTAACAATGTGTTTTAGCTATTTTATATGCCAGTACATTCCACGTACTGACGCCATTTGGCGCTGCATCGTTTCATGATGCAAATACAGGAGCTAGAGGACTTCAGCAGCCGCCCCGTTGAGGTCAAGTGTTTCCAAGTTCTGACGGTGGTGAGCCTCCTTGTTTCCGGAGGAAACCTTTATTTATGAATGTTATCCTGTTCTTTGAGTCGAGTAGCCATGGTATGTCATGGTCCTCTTCCTAGACGTTTTAAGGAATGTTAGAGGCTTTGTAGACATTATGGTGTAGTCAAGGCGAATGTTATGATACCTGAGCAATATTCCTTTGCTTGGTGTAATGAACAGTTTTGATGTTTGGCCATTGGCCCACTATGTTTAAGTATTATTTTCTATCTCCTTCCGCAATGTTTATAATGAATGATGTGATGAATGCTAAGTGGTTCGCTTGGGGGCTAGCAATAGCCTCTGAGTGCCGGCCACGCCTAGGGTACCCTCCCGGGGCGTGACAATTTCTCTGTGTTATGTTTGTCTTCTTTACTGATTTTTTGACTGGGATTTTGTCACATTTCTTTGCCAATTTTTCCTTCGACTAGAACATTGATTTCGTCTTTACTTTGTGTTATTGTTTATTTTCTTTGCTAATTTTTTTTACTATGGTTTGGTCACCTTTTTATGCCAATTTTTCTTTTGACTAGGGCTTAGATTTCATCTTAGTTATCAACTTACTAAACGTATTATTGTTAACTTGTTCAGTTTATGCATGAATGGGTACTAAGGTTTCTGGTAATTAGTTAAAAAAAATTAGGACCTTTTATTAATATTGAGATTCTAGGGTTCTGATTCCAGTATTCTATTTTGGTATTGTTATGCATTAGTGTATTTTGTAAAATTCCTTTATATAATTGAAAGCTTATGATTAAATCATTTTTAGGGTTCTAATTCATATATTTTTATGGTACTATTCTGTAAATTTCCTTATAATCATGCTTCGATTATTAATGCTTGTGAATATGATTGTGGTTATAGGTGGGCACATGGCTTCTAAATTCCATAACTTAAGGTACAAATTTGGGGGCATGTTAGTGAGTGAGGTAGGTTTAATATATGTTGGGGTAGGACTAAACATGTGTTCAATGTGGATGAAGACCATTTGTCAATTCCTGAACTTGCAGACTGTGCTAAGTTTTTTGGAATTACTAAATTAGGAAAGACTTATGCAGTTCCATCTGTAGGGGGTGATCTAGTTGAATTGAAAAAAAATAAGGATATTTATGACATTGCATTGTTTTTGCATGACAGGGACATTATTGATATCTATGTATGTGATGATTCAGTTATAGAATATGTGGGTCTTTCCGAAGGGAAAATTAGTCAATGTCCAAGTCAAATTGGTGAGTTTTTTAATGCCCTTGGAGATTGTACTAGGGATTCTTGTGGTTCTTTGACTATCCAAGAAAAAACCAAGATCTAGGATTAGGTTCTTCTTCTACTTCAATAGATTGGACTGATTTTGAAGATGAAGTTGAACTTCCTGTCCCACAAGAAAATCAACTTTCTCTTCTAGAAAAAGTTGAACCTTCTGACAATGATGATGAAGATTCTGACCATTCTATTGACAATGGAAGAGATGTACATGAATAATTGAGGGTTGTCAAGGAAAATGTGAGAAAGTTTAATAGAGAAAATAGGAGGAACAAGAATAAGGAAAAAATGAAGAGTTTTTTTGGGTGAAGTGGGGATGGATGAAGGGTATGATGATATTGATAAGGGAAAGAAAAATTTCAAGCTTAAGCTACCACAGGATGAGCCATACTATGACAGTTGTGATTGTGATAGTTTTCAATGTAATGATGAGTTATTGCCTATTTCTGATGATGAACTTGAAGGAGGGAGTTTAAGGGGAAGAAAAAAAGTAATAGAGTGATATATGATTCTACTTGTGATGTTATAATATGTCATTGTGGTTTGGTATTTGAAAGTGTAAAGGAATGAAGGGGGTTGAGTTAGAGAAGTATGTCAACGAGTAATAGGGTAACAGTGAAGTGTAAAGATGGTTATCCATGACTATTGTATGCTAGCAAAAAAAGAAAAGGGGGGGGGGGGGGGAGAACTTCACTATCAAGACATACAACCCAAGGCACAAATGTACCGGAACCAACATTAACTTTTTATGTGATTCAAAGTTTTTAACAAAGCATCCGAAAGATAGGATCATCTCTCAACCTAGAATCAAAGGGTGAGAAATTCAAGAATGGGTAGGGAAAGAATTGAAGGTTTATGTAGGCAAGGCAATATGTTTAAAGATAAGAAAATTAGTTTTACAAGAAGGTATGAGGGACATGTGGCAGAATTTAACAGAATCTTAGACTACAGGTGTCACGCCCTAAGTCCCATTAAGGCGGACTGGCACCCGTTGCCGACCAAGCTCGGGAGAACCAACATATAACCATACACTTTCTATGAACATTATAAGAGGTTTTCATACTCAACATGCTTTAAAAAACAAACAATATTAATAAGTCAAAAGGAAATGCATAAGACTAGGCCGTAAGAGCCACGATGTCTAAAGTACGATACTTGACCACACTTTACTTTTCATAGTCTACAAATCCTCTAGATAAGGAACAATATATATTAAAAGTCGGGACAGGCCCCGCCTCATGACCAACCAAACAGTATAAAAATATAAGCTCTAGACACACAAAGCCCCGAAGCAACCTGGAGCTCAGTAACAACAGATAGATGTCCTGTACTTCTACTGGGAAGATTTACTAGCTCCTATACCTGCAGCATGAAATGCAGGTCCCCCGTAAGGGATGTCAGTACGAGATAATGTATTGAATATATATGGTAGGAAGTACTATATACGAAATAAGAACTCAAATGAAATCATACACTGGTGTATAAAAATAAAAGACCACCTTTAGTCATACTGTGGAATCATGTACTTTATGTCCTTTCTATTACTTTACCTTTCTTTACAGTATAATCTGTGCACAATATATCATGTAAATGACCAACTGATCAGTGGTGAATTAATATTGGGATCGACCCATGCTAAACTTTTCTTTCACCCCTGGGATACCCCCTGTAATATGGGATCGACCCATGCTAGGTAATTCTTCCACCCCTGGGATACCACCCATTAATAAGCAACTTTGAGTTATCTTTTATTTACTTTTGAGATGATTATTTTGGTGGTCATAACATTTAGAGCTGTAGGAACATAGACATGACATGTGACATATAAACAACTATAAAAGATGATACCACAATGAAAAGAGAGTTACACAACTAATGAAACGTGTAGGAGATTAAACAACACATGGACTCTACTTGGTAAAAAGGAACTCATATATCTTTGCTATCCAAGTATGTATGCAGATTTGAAAATGGCTATGTATTGGAACATATGAACATGGTAAGGAGTGGAGACACAGTTATTAGTTATGCCGGAGTCGGTAAGAGCCTTTATGTGCCAAGGAAGAACCTAGATTTCATGCCAAATAATAGGAAATCAAGTAGCCTTACATACCTCGTTGTACTATGTCGTTATTACCTCAGAGTAGTATCCTTTTCCTCCAAATACTTACCTACAATATAGTAGGTAATAAAACTAGTATTAGCAGCTAATAAACACATCTTGGCAGTCCAATCTCATAAAAACAAACACTGGGGCAGCGAGCTTTTGACTATCAATCCATGAGTATTCTTTCAACCTTTCCACCTCTAATCATATTTTTGTTTAGCATACATTGTCATATACATATTACATCCAACCTGTTTTAGTCACATAACAGGCCTACAATAGCTCATCAAGTACAACATACAACAACTCTACACAACACGCAAGTAAGCAACGTAACATTACGTTCTTTTGCTACATTTCAGCGTTAACCATTCCAAATCTGTTTCAACCTCAACCAAACTGTTCTCAACCTATTTACATACAAAGATAATCTTAAAACATTCCAAAAATAGTCCCAAAGTAGATGAAAAACGTGAGACAACAATCACAAATTATCCGCCCACAAGTTCCTACTAAGAGTACCATTAAGATAGCATACAAGAACTCATTTTTTCCGGAAGATAAAAATGGTGCAGCAACCTTGTTTCATCACTACAGAATCAATCCTTTTTAAAAACATAAACCTTACTTCATAATTCAGCTAACCAACAAGAGAAAAGCCTCTTAATAAACAAGAAAAGTGTACAACAACCTTCGGAACACATGCTGTCCAAAATTCCTGCACAAGTGCAACCAACATAATCTTCATGTTTTTCATGGAAAATTTATACTAAACCATAAGTATTTTTACTTACCTTATCCCTCAAGGATCAGATCCTCTTCAAGAACCCTAAAGGTGTGCCTTGGTTGCTTTACAAAGTGAAGAGAGAGTAAGGAGAAACTTTGAAGAAAATCTGATTTTTGGCTAAGTGAAAATGATTAACGTTGCTGGATTTTAACCGCTTTTAAAGGGACACTTTTGGCCGACTTTCTTTTATATTTGAATCCTTATTTTATTAAAGTGGTGATGCAGCAACTTGGCCCCTTTCACTTGGGCCTTATTGGGCTTCAATTGGATGGGCTTTGCTGCAAAGATTTCTCTTTTACATCCACTTAGTTTGGGTCCTATTTGTGACTTGGATTGTGAATGTAATTTGGCCCTTTTCCTATTCATCTTGGGATGTCTATATTGTCCCTTTATAATGCTAAACCATGGGCCCAAATTACTCCCTTAACTCAGGGTTTATTCTTTATCGGACTTGAACAAATTCAGTGTTGGGCCTCGTCTCTGTCTATCTAGCCTATTTAAGCTAACCACGTAGATGACTCACTTGCTATCTTCCTAAGTCCCACAAGCACCTCACTTCTTTCACTCCATTTAAGGCTACGACCTCCTCAATTTGACTTAAAACTTATATACACTCGGTCCTTTGAGCGTTAGACGTACATATAGCCCTCTAATCTAAAATTCAAGCACTTTTAAAATGTGTGCTGGTTTGACCCACCATATCATATTTCATATGCGTAGGACCAGTACATGTAAGATGTGGGGTGTTACAACAGGGATGTCTTACTCCAAACAAATTCTATTAGCACTTGTATTGTGAAGCTTACATATTCCGAGAATAGGAAAAAATAATTTCACTCTTTCTATATATGTTTTGATGCTATGAAGAAGGGTTTTCAACAGGGATGCAAAAAATGCATAGGTCTGGATAGATGTATTTTAAAAGGAATTCGTAAAGGTCAACTATTGGTAACTGTTTCTAAGGATGGAAATGATCAAATATTTCAAATAGCATGGGCATTGGTCGGTACTGAAAGCCAGGATACTTAGAGATGGTTCATGACCATTTTATAAGATGATCTTATCTAGGAGATGGCTCCCAGACCACTCATTAGTGATATGCAAAAGGTAACTCAATTCTTTATTATTTTTATCTTTGCTTTAATGAACCAAACTTTACAACTAGGATTATTTTGTTTGAAACAGTTGGGACAAGTAGATACTGCTAATGAAATATTTTTAGAATGTGAGCACCGAATGTGTGCTAGGCACATATTAGGTAACTGGTCACAAAATTGGAGATGCATAGAGAGAAGGAAGAGATTCTTGGCTTGTGCTAGATCAATTTTTTAGGCATAATTGAAGCAAAATCTAGATGGTCTAGCCAAGCTTGGAAAAGGAATTGTTGAAGACCTTATCAAATACAACAAAGAGAAATGGTGCAAAGCACACCTCAACACTTTTTCCAAATGTGATAGTGCAGATAATAACATGGCAGAAAGTTTCAATGCTCGGATCTTGGGACCTAGAAACAAGACTATTGTTTCTATGTTGGAAGAAATCGGAATTAAGGTGATATTTAGGATGAGTAAGTCAAGAGCATTTGCTGATTCTTGGACAGATAATATATCTCCAATGGCGATGATGGTATTCAATTCCAATGTAACAAATCAATGTTATGCAACATTGAATGAAATGGTGATGGAGGATTTGAAGTATTAGAAGGGGCGTTCAAGCATATTGTGAACTTGGCTAAAATAAATGTAGTTGCAGATCTTGGGAATTAAAAGGCATTTCATCTGCACATGTTATAGCAGCAATGAACCATTTGAACATGAATGCACCATAAGAAACTTCAAGCCGGTACAGAAAAGAGACATATGTTAAGGATTATTCTCATTTTGTTTAAACTGTTTGAAACATGAAAATGTGGCCAGAAAGTACAAACCCAATTGTTGAATCACCTGGGGTAAGAAACATGCCAGGTAGGCCACCAAAAAACAAAAGAAAAGAGATTGGTGAAGTGAGAAAAGCTAGGAAGATATCAAAACTAAGGATAGCAATGACATGTTCAATCTGCAAAGGAGCAAATCATAATAAGAGAAGTTGTCCAAAAAATTCTAAACCCAAATCCACACCAACACCTACACAAGAGACATCATCCTATTAACTTACACTTTTACAAATTAAATTTCATTTCTTATTAACTTAGTCTCTTGTTTTATTATGTGTCTACTTATAACAGTTCTCCACTGAAAAAAGAGGAGTCGAGGTACTGATGAAAGAGCAAGCAGCTACAATACTTATAAAAGAAGGGGTGCAGGAAGTAGTTATAAAAAGAAGCCAAGAGTTGTGAGGCAAGGTGTATTTGTTTCTGAAACTAGATATACTTGTGTTAATGTAAGTGTTTCATATACTTGTATCATTGTTGTATTTTATATATGTGAGTTAAAAAACAACCAAGTTGGTAATATTTCAGCAAGAATTGGCTAGTAGTAAGAGGTTGGTTAATAATGTTGTACAGAGTTCAACACAGGTAATAGGTGATATTGGTTATCAACCTATCAAGGGATTGAAGTGGAAAGGTAAACAAGCTATTACACAAAGACAACTTCAAGTCCAAACCAGATCAAAAGCTGCTGGAATTCTGACGAGGTCGAAACCCAAGGGAAAATCTCCCTTAAAGAAAACTTCCTAGTACTGCTGGTTGTATATTTTAATACCGCTGGTTGTTTAACCAAACACAATTACTAGTGGTTGTATATTTTAGTACTGTTGGTTGTTTAACTAAACATAATTTAGTGACTGTTTTTGTGTTATGCTGGTGAAGATTTAAGTATTGTAGTGGTTGAAACATAAAGCACTATATCTTTTAAGTATGTTTTAATTAGTTGAAATAAGTGGTGACTTCTATTTTTATTATTATTATGTATGCCTTTCTGAAAATAGACGTTTTATATGCTTTTCTGTCTATATTGAATTAGAAGATAATGTTGGGCGGAATACACATCAACACTAGCAATGCCAGAAGAAACAAAACATATTTGGAAGACTATATTGGAAGATTGTCTATATATATATATATATATATAGCTTTAATTAGAAGAAACTTACATCCCTAGTTAGAAGATACAATACATACAAATAATTATCTTAAGTTCTTACGTTGATGATAGCTTCACTGATTTTCTTTTCAACATAACACTAATTGAAAGAACATTATTGTGTTACATATCAAACTAATCCACAAAATCATTTTAGCATCCTTTTCCACTTCAGCTGCTTTTGTTGGTTGTTGGTTTTCTCCAGTAAACCCAAAATCACAACATTTGCTTGGCTTGGAAACTTAGGATCATACCATTCGAAAAACTTATAAGGAGTTCGAAATAAGAGATGCATTCCATGAAATAAAAGTTAAAAAAATTACATACAACCAAGGAATCTACGTTCGGAATTGTCATTTGTCACAAAAATTCCTATGATTGGAGGACTCCCATATGAACAAACAAGTCTTCTATTGTAATTCATGAATTTAGCAAAGAAAGAAGGAGAGAAATTTCTAAAATTTGAAATTTGTCGTTTGAAAAAGGAGAGAAAAGTAAGAAAAAATGGCGAATAGATAGATATGGTGAGAAGAGAGAGAAAGTACTATTATTTATGGAGAAAAAGTAAGGGAAAATGGGAATTTACTACTGGAAAGAGTCTGATTTGGCATAAATTTACTTCCTCATGCGCCTTTTAGAGTTTGTAGTCCACTTTTACGCCAAGTGGACGTTGGAGGGGGTCTCAATCAAGCTTTAAAGGAGTTGAAGAGAGGGGTACTTAAAACGGGTCATAGTTGACGTGTTCACCAAATAAAAAGCTTCAAGTTCAGAAGGGTATTTAAGCATTTTACCTAAATATATGTGGTAGATGACTATTCAAAAATAACTTGGATATTTTATTTAAAGTGAAATATGATGTGTGTATAATTACAAGCAATTTATTGCATATTTGATAAGAGAATCAAATAGATATGAAAAATATGATGAAAATTGTGATATTACAGCAAAATAGGTGTATATAGCGAGGTCATGCTAGTTCCACGCCAATTTAAGAAATAATTGATTGTGGCTGCAAGCTGAAGGATCTGTAAATTCAGATATACCTGACATGACCATCTTACCAGGCTCGCTTCACGTACAACTTAAAGTTTTGAGTCTAAAAGATTAGCTTGAGACTATTTTTATTCACTGATTATTTGTGCCCTTTATAAACAACGTATCAACTTACTATTTATGAATTATATAGACTTTTGAGAGGTAAAGACAAGGAGGAGAGTCAGAAAAAAATTAAAATTCACTCTACACTTTCATTATTTTTTACTTCTATTACTTGTTCTTTATGAAAGCATAAAGTGAAAAATCACCTTCATTACTAAAAATATTATGATCCGCTATTTACTTAAAATTGTATATCATACCATAATGCTTGAAATTAAGATATATGAATGTCGTACTATAATGCTTGAAATCAAGACATACAACAAAGTCAATTACTTATTATATTTTTTTTATTAAACCTAATCCAATCAAGGATCATGAGTCATGCATTTATGACCTCCTTCACCATCACCATTAATTATGAATGCCACTACATGATCAACACTAGTAACCAGGCTTATAAACATGCCACTGCAGTCAACATATTTGTAATATGATTGATATTGAAGCAGTAAATTCAAATTAGATGAAGAACAAGAAGGAATGAGAAGAGAATAAGGTGGAAGAGTAATCAATCTCATTGATAAATGAATTATATCATTGAATTCTCAAGAAACTACAAGGGAACAACTTATATACTCCTAGATAGATTACTAACTTCATACCTAATTAACTACTTAACTAACTAGTTGTTAGGTTAGTTAAGCTAAGTCTATTTAGTTAATATCCATATTTAGAGATATTAAGTGACTTCCTTGACACTCCCCCTCAATCTAGGTACTTCAAAGATGTTTAGAATGCGTAGTTTGCAGGTTAAGAACTCATGCTGACTTCTAGACAAGGCCTTTGTCAACATGTCAACAGGTTGTTCCTTAGTGGCAATGTATTTGGTTGAAATTAGTTCTTGATTGATCTTCTCCCAAATGAAATGGTAATCTATTTCGATGTGTTTGGTCCTTTCATGGTATATAGGGTTGGTTGCTATATGTATAGCAACTTTGGTATCACTGTGTACATTGGTATGAAGTGATATTTCAATACAAAGCTCCTTCATTAAACCAACTATCTAGGCAAACTCTGCTATTACAATAGCTAGACTTCTGCACTCAGCCTCACCTAAGCTTTTCAAGACTTAATCAGCTTCTTAGATTTCCAAATGATAAGAAAATCTCCACTCTTCACTATAGAACCTGTGACAAACCTCCTGGTATTAAGATAGGCAGCCTACTCTGCATCAGCATATGCTAATATTTTAAAGTTGTTACTAGCTAAAAACACTCCTTGTCCTGGTTGCCTTTCTAGATGCCTTACTATCCTAAGTGCAGCCTTTATTTGAGTCTTTTTAGGAGCTTATAGAAACTGACTTAGGCTTTGTACACAAAAGGAAATATCTGGTCTAGTCATAGTTAGGTAGAGAAGCTTGTCTATGTGTCTTTGACAAAAGTTTTGGTTAGCCAAAGCTTCTATATGACCATTTCCTTTTAATAGGTGATCATCATACTCTTTTGATGTTAACTTTACATTTGTATCCATTGGAGTCATAGCTGTTTTTGCAGCTTCAAGTCCTGTTTCATATATTAGGCTGTAATGCATACTTTGGCGGATGCATTAGGATCCCTTTTTTAGACCTTGCAAACTCAATTCCGAGAAAATGTTTTAACTATCCCAAGTCTTTTATCTTGAAGGTTTCTTGTAATGCTGTCTTTGTGTCCTAGATCAACTTGAGACTATCACCTAGTATAAGCATATCATCTACATACATTAAAATAATAGTTACTCCCTCTGTGCTTTTCTTAATAAATAATGAATGATCATACTGGCTTTGTTGAAACTCAAAACATAATAATGCCTCAGTCAGTTTGGTACCACTGTCTTGGAGCCTGTTTGGGACCATGCAGAGAATTTTTGAGTCTATACACCATGTTATCCTTATTCTCCCCCTGGCTGAAATAACCTTGAGGAAGATTCATATAGATATCATCAAATAAATCACCTTGTAAAAACGCATTAAAAACATCCATTTGATGTATATATTAGTCTTTAATTGCTGCAGTAGTAAGTATAGATCGACTATTTTCATCTTAACTACAGGTGAGAAGGTCTCCTGACAATCAATACCTTCTTGCTGACTGTACCCTTTGCCACAAGCCTAGTTTTGAACCTTTCAATATAACCATTTACCTTATACTTCACTTTATACATCCATCTATACCCAATAGGTTTCTTTCCAATAGGTAGTGATACAAGCTCCCTTGTATGATTGTTTTGGAATTGGTAGTGATACAAGCTCCCTTGTATGATTGTTTTGGAGTGCTTCAATCTCCAACTTCATAGCTTCCACCCACCTAGAATGTTGAATAGCTTCATAATATGTATTTGGTTCTGTCACATCAGACATTTTGGACAAGTAGGCTTGATACTTAGGTTCTACATGGTCATAAGCAATGTAATTGGCAATAGGATTGTATTGACTTGGATATTTTTAGCGTCTTTATCGGACCTTGTAATGTCGCCCTGTGAGAAAATTTGACCAAGTGTGACCTCAAGGGAGACCCACACGGTCTGTGTGAGGTCACACGACCCATGTGGCCTCCAGTGAGGGGATACTTAGCCTTATTTTTTAATACGAAGACTTGATTGGGAATTTTGAGCTAAGGCACGTCACACTAGGACCCCACACAGACCGTGTGACACTTCACAGACCATGTGACATTTCACGGATGGTGTAGAGGGCCATGTGATGGCCTTAAGCCTGGAAAACAAAGACTCAACGCAAAGTGTGGTCACACGACCACCTTTACGGTCAGTGTGAAGGCTCACGGGCCGTGTGGCTTCCGACATGAAATTTTCCTAAGTACGAAATCACTGTCTCGTAACTTTTTGTGCAAAAAATTGTCTAAGTATGGTTTCACAGGCACTGTTCATGGCCGGTGAAGTACTTTACGGGTCGTGTAAGTGCCAATGAACTCGTGACGAGTCAACTTTTCACCCGTTTCATTAATGGCTTTTACATAATTATGGTTTATTCTAAAAGTGTTTTATGACTTTTTCACCTATCCTAAGCACCAAAATCAGCTGATACTATGTCATTTTAATTCATTCTCATTAGAAAACACTCTTACTCAAAAATCAATTCCTACAAGAAAATCTTTTCTAAGCTCTTCTCTCAAGACTCAAACCAACGGTTCAAATTAGGGTTCATTTTTAAACCAATTTCCTCAGAAGCTCAACTTTCAAGACTAAGGTATGTGGATTGATTCTTGATCCCATTCAACCAAGAAGACCCAAACTTTTTTCAATTGATTTTCATGAAATTAAGCTTACTTTAAATGTGGGTCTTTCATTATATGATTTATTAAATTCATTGATGTATGGATTGTACTTTATCTATGATTTTAAGTTACTTTAATCCCTATTATGATGATTTACGTTGAGGTTATGAAGTTATGAACATGCATATCCCCTTTAAAACTTATTTTGTGCATGGATGATCTATATTATGATTTAAATGTGGATTTAATTATGGATTTACTTCAATTTCATATCATATTGTTGATTTTAGATTGAACCTCAATTATCCATGCTAATCGCACATCATTCATGCAATATGCATTCATGAACATTGAATTTTATGAAAATTATGAAGTGGGTTAAGCCTAATTTTATTTTATGATATGATTTTGATAAGGTATTGGTTATGACAAGAATGTGATCACATAAATGTCTATGGTTATGGCTCTTTGAGCATTCTGGGTGCTTGCACCATCTTGTATATTTAAATGAGCTATTCTTACGCATGAGTATCATGATTATGAATTATGGTTTGACATTTGAGCCTAAATATGCATTGAATGGATTTTAAATGACTATTGCCTTTTTGAAAGCATGTATATATATACGTATATGTATTCTTGTGGGATGCCGACTTAGCACCGGTGGATCGAAGGTTCTCTCTTTTTCCTTGAACTATGTGCGTAGCATAGTTTATGTGAAAAGCCTATCCGAAATTGGGATGCCCGTAAGTAAGGTTACTTCTTATGAAATGGGGATGCCCGTAAGGTGAAGCATGATATGATATAATATGCTATATATGAAAATCTTATCCAAAATGGGAATGCTCGTAATGAAGGTTACTTCATACGAAATGGGGATGCCCAAAAGGTGAAGTATGGTTTACCTTTGGCAAGTAAACCACCTCTTTACCGGAGAGGGAATTTCATCAGGATTCCAAGTAATAGCTCACTTGGTCTTACTCATGTCGGTTGAGGTCACATCCTCACTATGTATGAGCATTATGGCATTTCATGCATCATGGTCTTCATAGCATATTGTATACTACTCTTCTTTGGATATATGATTCTTTTTATGTTATGTGCCCTTGTCATCTAATATTGATCACAGGTTTAGTAACACATACATGCCCGCATACTTAGTACATTAAAACGTACTAATGCATACTTTTGCCTAAATGATATCACCATGTAGGGACCGAAGAGTACATCTATCAATGTTTAGCTCGGATCTCAAGTTCGCTTGTTGTGGTGAGTCCTATCTTCCAAGGACAAGACACCTATCCTCTCTTTCTATGTTGTTTTTGTTAGATTATTCATAACTAAGGGGGAGCCCGGGGTATGTCTTGGCCCCGTCCTATCTTATGACTAGAGACATTGTTGGACATCTTGTAAACTCCTTGACGTCTATATGTTAAGTGTTATGTTGGAGATTATGTTATGCCTTGGTTACCCATTGAAACTTTTATGTGTTTTGGTTATGAGTCTTATGACTTAATGGTATGATATGATGCGAAAGATCCTAAGTCTCGGATTTCCCCCATAGCGTGAGTCATACTTACCCGTCCCTTAGTCTTTATGTACTACATGCTATGTGAATCTATGTTAATTCCCTTTCCCTATGATATCCCCATAATTTCTATCCCTTTGAATTATGTGTTTATCATTTTAGTACACTTCCGAACAAATGATGTGAATTGAGATACTTTAAGGCTTGTTTGGGGACTCTCGGGTCCCCATTAGCCATATCACCCCGAGACCCTAGGTCCGGGTTTTGACAAAGATGGTATTAGAGCACTAGGTTTGTAAATGATCCTCAAAGTCTAACATGCCGCATCAAGTAGGGTCATATTCATGGGTGTGAAGTGCACCATCCCTATGAGTGGGTGGCTACGAAGGCGTTTTAGGAATTGTCTCACTTCTTCAAGGCTAATGTCTTGCTATGGTTCATATATTTGGTTTCCTTATCTTGACGATATCATTGCTCCATTTCAGAAGATGCCTAGAGGAAGACCCCACCTACCAAGACCGACCCTGGCTAATGAGGGTCAAGCACCTCAAGGGCTTATAGAGGAGTCTATATATAATGGTGAATTCTATACAGATTTTTATGCTTGCCTAGGTGGTGGTATCTCAGACTAGGCAGGCTAATCTTCCACGGGATCCCACTCTGGCTTCTAGGGTGAGGGGTTTCACCTGAATGAATCCTCCTTAGTTTTATGGGTCAAAGATTGATGAGGATGCTCAGGAGTTCATTGATGAGCTCACCAAGATGTTGAATGTTATGGGTGTCACTTCTGAGGAGAAGGCTGAATTGGTTGCCTATCAACTGAAAGATGTGGCTCAGGTGTGGTACACCCAATGGTCTATGGAGAGAATTTGCAATGATGCTGTCAATTGGGAGGAGTTCAAGCTTGCATTCCTAGATCGCTTCTTTCCACTTGAGCTTAGGGAGGCCAAGATGACTGAATTTATCAACCTCAAGCAAGGGGATATGAGTGTAAGGTACTATGCCCTCAAGTTCACTAAGTTCTCCAAGTGTGCACCCACACTTCTGGCTGATCCTCGTGCAAGAATGCACAAGTTCATTTCCAGTATCTCTAACTTAATTGTGAAAGAATGTCGTACAACCATGCTCATAAGATATATGGATATTTCTAGGCTCATGGTATACGCCGAGCAGATCGAAGGGGATTTTAAAGGAGAGGAGAGTACATGATCCTAAGTGGGCCCTTTTTAATGGAGGGTTCTTCGGCTCTCAGGGTGGTTTTGGTCGCTTTTAATAGGGCCAAGGTTCTAGTGCTCAGGTTGCTAATGCTGAAGTGCCTCCTCCTAAGGCACCGGTCGGTAGTGGACCATGGTATCCTCTGTGTGACAAGTGTGGGTAGCTCCACACGGGTGCTTGTTGGAAGAGTATGGGCGCCTCACTACTAGAAATTTGATCTATTGGGACGGTTTAAATATCGTCGCTAAAGACCAGAAAACTGTCGCCATGGCCTATGACCAAGGTTAAGCTAGGTGCCGCAACTGATTGGGTAGCAATAGCTCTACTGCCACGGTTTTTTCCCACGGTTGCTATAACCGTCGTAATAAGGTATCTATTACGACAGTTTTCTTTATAATTAATTGGCTACAGTTAGTGTTATATTGCCACTATTGTAAACTGTCGCAAAAGATTTTATAGCACGGTTGCCTTAACTGTAGCAGTAGAGCTTATAACACAGTTGTTATACTCGTCGTAATAGATCCTATAACCATAGTCTAATTAATCATCTCCATAGATGCTCTTATGGCACGATTCTGTAACCGTCGCAGTATATCCTATAACCACAGTCTGGTTAACCGTCGCCATAGATGCTCTTATTGTCACGATTTTGTAACCATCGCAGTAGAATGTGTAAGCGTTGGATCATATGTTGAGATACTCTTATTACCTGTAACTATATATAATGCTCTTAATATTTAGTGACAATAATTTTATAAAAGAAAATGAAGAAACTACACATTACTAGAATGAGAAGAAACTTTATATGTACATTACTAATTAATTAAAATGAGAAGAAACTTTACATTACTAAAATATAATTCAAGATATATCGATCCATAGTGTTGGTAATAGCGATAAAAGCAAAACACATGTACATAAGTATATTTTAACTATTACAAAAAGGTGAGAGTACGTGCACCACATTGTTTTCAATCTTCAAAAATAAAGAATTTTTGGAACATAGCTAGGTAAAGTGAGAAATGCAATTCAGTTCCTAGCAAAGCTCATTGTGTAGGTAAAGTCAGCCGCACGAAGCACTTTCATCCACTTCTTCAATTCCATCATCACCTACATGCAATAAATGATAAGCTAAAGCGTAAGAATGTGTCCCTTACTTCTAATACAACCTGTAGAACAATGTCTTGTGGGCTTTAAATAAATCCGAAGAATTGAAGGTCAAAGATGGTTAATGTATGGAACAGTTAGCTCTACACATGAACAATTATTTTACTACCAAAAAACATCAAAGAGCAGAAATTAAGCATTCAAGAGTCATGAGAAAAGAGCAATTCCAAGAAAATAGTGCACAAATCTTGTGTAAAGACCAACAAAAAATTCTTCCACCAAAGAAAATATTAAACCCAACAAAGACCCATATGCCAAAAAAAAGAAAAGCTACCTGAAGATGGACGTTAAGTCACAAATATGAGAACTTTGTTGCTTCAGCAATGTGCGGAAGTTTTGAGAGTGAAGAAAAAGATGTTGGAACAACAAATGGTACTCTTTCAACAAGTGAAGAACAATGTCTTGTGGGCTTTAAATTTATCATTAAGGAGTATGCTTTGGTATGTGCTAAGCTTCAAGTTGTATGCCATTGGCCTATACCCTGCAGTGTCCAATACTTACAAAAAAATGCCTGCTTGGTCAATCACTATAGTTTTCTAAATGTTTGGTTCTGTAATCTGATGGGCATCAGAGTATAGTCTTACTCCTAAACTGAGGTACAAGAGAAACCAGTAGAGAATCTCTTAGAGATCAGCTAAAGTGTGAATGCTTGCAGAGAACTTTCTATTTTATAAGTCCAGGAATTGGGAATATTATCACAAGGTAGGACAGTGAGTTCAACTGTAGCAAACATGAGGGACCACTTTACATTTCAGCAAATTATAATATGTATTTTCAATATTAAGTAAGCATAATAAGTGTACAATGGCTAATAGCTGTATATAGAGGCGTATATATCAAAGAATAAATGAACTTACATCTATACAGAAATAAGTATACCACGATCTAACCAGCCACAAGTCCACAGTACAACATATATCCCAGAACCAAACAGGGGCAGCAGAATTCATATCTATACCAAAACAAGTCCACAGTACAACATATATCCCAGAACCAGTCGTACAAGTTATCATATCTTAGTAGAATAAGAAGCAGCAGAAGAAGAAGAAAAAGAAGAAAAATAATGTTCCAAGAAGAAGAATAAGAAGCAGCAGCAGAAGAAGAAAAAGAAGAAGAAGAAATAGTCGAAACGGGAAATTAGTAACACTAACCTTGTCCGACGGCTTGTGCAGAAGCAGCGTCTCTTTGTGATGGAACAACCAGTGTTGCAAGTATGTTGGGATCAATTAATCCGGCATGCTGTAGTTGTACAATTACATCGGCAATAACTTCTTGTCTAATAGTTCTCTTTTGTTCCTCCATTTGTTTCTCCATTTTTTGGATCCTTTCTTCCATTTGTTTGACTACACCATTTGTCGCATTTAAAGTTGGTTCAGAATTGCCAACCATCTTCTTCAAAGTAGTCTTTGTAACCCCCGCTCCATATAGTCTTAGACGCCCAGGGTGTTCAGGACCCATGACTGCGGAAAATGAATCAACAGACTGGCCATTTGCACTCGTTTGTGCTTCAAGTTCCTCCATTTCAGCCTAACAAAGCATATCCAACAATCAATGTCTTGTATATAATTATAAATAAAGAATTAATGTCATTGTAAATCTATTAATATACAGTATACATACAATTTTACTAGTAGTATTTTCATAGGAGGCCTTGTACACACGGTTAGGATTCCTCGTTCTTGTGACCCCAAAGAGCTCCTTAGATGATACAATTTCCTTCTCTTTTTCCTAGTCACAAGAAAATTGATATAAGAAATTGCTTAAATGATAGATTAATACTAGATACTAAATAAGAAAATGCACCAATCTATTACGAATTACAGCAAAACTCTTTTTGCCGGTAGTGTGTGGATTCAGCAACTTTTTTCGATTCTTAGTATTTATTTCCGACATCTTCTACAAATAAAAGAATCAATAATGTCAGTTAAGTGATCGACAATTTGGCAACAATCAACTTTAATGTACAATAAAGCTGCAACAACAACAATATCACAGAAGAGATCAAGAAAAGAATGAGTTGAAAGTTTCAGATTCCGAACTACAATTTACCAGGAATTTTTCAGACTTCCAATATTTGAGGAGTTCTTTGAACTGACATTCTGGAATATGGCCAGGCTTTTTTGACATTCGAACTGTATCATTGTCATATGGGTCATAATAAGTTCTCTTCAACTCAGCTCTATGACTTCTTCATGCTTCTCGAATTGTTGCCAGAGTCCAAGCTTTTGCCGCATCAGGAATATTGTATTTCCCCTACAATTTAGTGTGAACAAGTTATCAAAGAGAAGTAAAATCGCTTTAATAATAATTAAATATTGAAAAGTCCAAACCTTGGTATAATCCCATAAATCCTTTTTAGTGTCCATGTTCTTCCAATCAAATACATCATATGGACAAAGGGTTGCATTTCTTGCCAATGGGCCTAGGAAGCTACTTAGCTCTGTTACGTCGTCTTCAGTAGGTCCAATTGGTTGATTTAAACCATTCAATAGGATCAATTTACGCTCTTGCCGGCTATGTACTTTAGGCATCATCGTTCTACCTCTTGTATTTTTAGTGGGAACGCCTTCAACTACAACAAAATATGACTTAGAAATCATGAATGAAATAAGTAAGTTCCTAAGCTTATATGTTACCTTGTTCTTCAGGTTGTTCATCTGTTGGAGGACTAACAGAACTCCTTTGCACTTGATCCTCAACAGGCTGCTGCTCAAAAGGATGATCATCAAAAGTTTATGCCTTATCAGATCGTCCATCAACTTCAGACTGTGGAGCTACTAGTTGTTTTTCAATTAATTTTAGCAGTTGTCCTTTTTCTGACTCTATAGCTTCAACTACTTCATTTGTTGTCAACAACCGTCGCTTTTTATTTGTCAAGAATGATAATGATCCAGGTTTAGCATATGCCTTATGTTTTGTTTTTTTATTTCTTTTTGGTGATTCTGGTTGACTCATGACTATCAAAACCTGCATAAAATTAAGAGTGATAGTTAAAATAATAGAAAAGAATCTGCTTATCTGATGGAAAATATGTGATACAAATTGATGAAGCTTAAACTACAAATGAAAGATATCAATAGGTACACGACCTCTTACCAACAAAAACTCTTCTCAGCAAGGGTGGAGTTAGCTATTATATATGACCAACTGCAAAATCAAATGCTGAATCAGGAACTGTTTAACAAGGAAAAAAAGTTGGTACTAGAAATTGCTAAGTGGAACAACATAGAGGAACAAGCTCTAAGGCACAAAGTAAGAGCCACCTGGGTCAAGAGTGGAGATGATAACTCTAAATATTTTCATGCCAAATGGAGGATGAGAAGTAGCCGAAATGCAATAGCATCCATTTATATTGAAAATAATGTTAAACTCACTGACCCTAGTGCTATTGAAAATGAGTTTATTAATGTATTCTCAGGATTAATGGGAGAATATGCTATAGAGCTTCCCTTTTTAGACTCTGTGATGGTGAAAGATAGGCAGTGTCTATCAGTTCAACAATAAAAAGAGCTAATCAGAGAGGTGACACATGAAAAGATAAAAGATGTCATTCATTCCATGCCAAAGGAGAAAGATCATAGGGTTGATGGATTTCCTATTGAGTTTTTCACTATGAAATGAGAGCTTTAGACCTATAGCTTTCTATACTACTCTCTACAAAATAATATCAAAAGTATTGACTAGGAGAATTAAAAATGTAATTAGCGGGTAAGTGGGATGTTCCCAATCAATTCTTACTCCCAATAAGCTAGTGACAGATTCTTTATCCTAAATTAGGCAAGTTGTCTAACTTCAAGCTAGTGACAGATTCTTTAAGCTTCCTATTTTTCCAATCTCTAGTGGTAAAGAGGAGTTGAATAGATTATTTGAAATATCAACATATTCAAGACTCTTAAAATCACCAATTTTCTTTGGCATGGGGTGTTGCTGCATCTATGGTTTAGCAAACCTTCAAAGAGATTGGAAATCCTTGTAGTGGTTGGGTCTTAACTTAAGAAGAGACAGATTTGAAGAACCATCTAAAATGAGTGCATATCCAGATTGCAGGAGATGGTAAGGACTGTCCAAATGAGATATCAATACAAAGAGGTGGAGATGGAGGATGACAAAGCTGCAATCACTGGTTCAAACAATCAGATGGACCTTCAGGAGATTGGATTAAAGGTACTAAAGTTTTCCTTTATTATAGAAAATATACTTCATATGCTTTTATGCAAAGCTGAAGATAAGGTTCCTTGTATGAAAAATAAATTGCAGAAAAATACGAGAGTTTCACAAGCATTGTGAGGTTAGCAAACACACTCAAATCTGCATCAGCAGATAAACCCATGTTGCCAAGGACAACAGCTGCAACATTACCACCATTATTGCACATTATACCATTCCAGGATGAAGGGCAACTATTGAAATCAATGGACTCCTCATTCCATGACCAGAGTACATAACCAAAACAAAGCACAAGCAACCCAGAGTCCTCCTTCAACAGCAATGCAAGAAAAAAAAAGAAACTTTTCTAGGGTCCTCCTTCGCCAACCAACCCACATCTTTCACTAGAACATTAGCTAAAACAGAAGAAAAGAAGAGTCTTTTTCAAAGATTTAATGTGGAAATTCATCTTCTTGCAAGATTACAGCTTCAGTTACCTTGGAACCTTAAGTTCTTTAATGCACTCAACTGGTGGACTAACAAATTTCCATTACAGTACAAGAAAATAAAATGGACCAGCAAAGTATTTAGTTGAAGAAGATGAGAGATCAGAACCTGGACCAGCAATGTTCCAAAAAGAAATCAGAACCTGGAGTTTTGTTGCTCCACTATTAAGTTGAAGATTCTCCAAAGAAACTTTGAAGGAAGAACACTGAAAAGGAATAAAAGAGAAAATTAGGCTTAGTAATATATGCACAAATACATAGCACGTGCGTATTATTGAAATGGGACTAATTTTGAGACAACTTGAAAAAAACCACATTAATAGAAATGGAAAACAAACATAGAAAATAGAGTCCAATCGACATTCGTAATTGATAAGATGCAACTCAATAGGGTATTCATCACTCACTGAAAAAAATGAAGAAGAGAATGCATTTGAAGTAGGTCGGAATATCCTTTGTCAATCATCGGCTTCCATCCAATCCCAATCAGTATCATCGAAGTCATCTTCCTCTTCCGATTCTTCCGAAGGTACATCTTGTGAATCGTGTGAGATGGAAGGCGCATCAATGATATCAACTGGGAGATCTTCCCTCGACCATCTAACATCTACATCGACTAATCTTTCTGAAGAAACAATATCATCATTGGTTTCCCTCCAAAATGTTTCTTCAATATTAGGACAATTCTCTTCCTCCAAATCATACAAATCTACTGGAACTTTATTTCTTGCATAATAAACATTTTTCTCAATTGGGTATTCCACATAAAAAACTTGATGTACTTGAGATGCTAGTACAAAAGGATCATCCGTACAACATTTTTTATTGAAGTATACCCGAGTCAAGCCATATTCATCAACTTCATTATGAAACCAATCACATCTGAAAAGTACAACACTAAAACAACTCCAATAATCAATCTCAATGATGTCCTGAATAATTCCATAATAGATAACCATTCCATCGACAGGATTTTGATCCCTAGCACTAGCAAAACTATCTGTTGTGGCTGACAAAGTCACTCCACTATTTTGATTTTGCAAGGAGCATCCCGTGTCTTCGTATGGAAACGATATCCATTAATGAAATATCCAATATATCTTTTAGCCACAAAATTAGGCCCTTTGCCAAGCCATCTTAAATGATTGGACACTTCAACATTTTTAACTTTGTCCCTAAATCAATCACTAAATTCTCTACTATGGATCTGTGCTTTTACCCAGGCACTTCCTCTGTTACGAGTATCAACTAAACTCTTATGTTCCCTGCAAGCATGTACTGCAATTTAATCAATATGTACTTATTAATGAAATTCAAAACACATTAATCATAACATATAAATGAAGTTTCAACACTTACTTGATAAATGCATCAACGTTTTTATCACTGGTATTAAACAAAGTGTATCGATGTGCTGCAGACCATGCACCATGCTCCATATTAAAAGTCTTGCCTTTTCTTTTGTTCTTACTTCCAATTGGATGACCTGTCTTTGGAAATAAAGGTGAAACATCATCTCCCGCTATTTGAATGTCCTCATCATCCTCAGTATGGTACCTACTAAATCTTGTTTTCACCCCATCAGGTAGGTATCTCGAACAAAAGGTCAAACACTCTACACCTTTACAACCCTCTACTATTGATCCTTCGGGATTTTTTTGGTTACGAACAAGCCCCTTGTATTCACACATATTTCTTTCAGAAGAATACATCCAACGCAAATGAGTCGGACCCCCAAGCTTAATTTCATCTACTAGATGAATAGGCAAATGTGACATTATATCAAAATAGGATGGAGGAAAAATCTTTTAAGCTCGCATTGTATATCAATGATTTCATCCTTCATCTTATCAAGATCGCTTCTTCTTATGACCTTTTTACATATGGTTTTAAAAAAGTTTCCCAACCTAATCAAGACTAAAGACACATTCTTGGGTAGCACTTTCCGGATTGCAATGTGGATTAAGTAATGTAGTATGAAATGAGCATCATGACTTTTGTATCCTGATACTTTCAGCTCTTCCATTTGCACACGATTTGATACATTAGAGGCACACCCTTTTGGCAATTTGGCATCTTTTAAAACAGTGCAAAATAGTCATTTCTCCTCTGGTTTCACAGAGAAACAAGCTTTAGCCAGATGAATGTTTCCAGTATCACAATCTTCCATTGGTTGAAGCTCTCTGCTTATCCCCATATCACGCAAGCCATAGCGCGAATTTATTTGATCTTTGGACTTTCCAAATATATCCAATAAAGTCCCAAGCAAACTATCACAAATATTCTTCTCTATGTGCATTACATCAAGATTGTGCCTCAACTTATTTGTTGCCCAGTATGGCAATTCAAAAAATATAGAATTTTTTTTCCGTGGACTATCATTCTTTCGTTTTCTTTTATTTTTGGCCCTTTCCAAAAATATTTTTGAAATCACGAAGTTCTTCCAGCACTTGTACACCTGATAAGGGCGTCGGTGCAGATTTATGCTCCTCTTTACCATCAAATAATTTCTTATCTCTTCTAAAAGGATGATCAGGAGGTAAAAATGCACGATGACCCATGTAACACATCTTACGACTATATTTGAGATATTGGGAACAAGTATTATGATTGCAAGTGGGACATGCCCATCTCCCCTTGGTGCTCCATCCCGAAAGCATTGCCAATGCTGGAAAATCACTAACTGTCCACAGTAAAGCTGCACGCAACATAAATGCTTGATTAGCTACAACATCATATGTCTTCATCCCACTTCCCATAGTTCTTTCAACTCCTCAATCAGTGGTTGTAAGTATACATCAATATCATTTCCGGGAGATGATGAACCTGGAATAATCATTGACAACATTATGTACTCTGACTTCATGCAAATCCATGGTGATAAATTGTAATTCATTAACATAACCGGCCATGAACTGTGGGAAATGCTCATAGTTCGAAATGGATTGAATCTGTCACTTGAAAGACCCAATCTAACATTACGAGCATCATTAGCAAATTCAGGGTGAAGGGAATCAAAATCCTTCCAAGCTTCTCCATCAGCAGGATGTCTTAGATTTCCATCTTTGGGTCGCTCGGCATCATGCCATCTCATAGTTATAGATGTTTCAGAACACATGAATATTCGCTGAAGCCTAGGCTTTAAAGGAAAGTACCTCAAAAACTTCACCGGGATTTTAGTGACTTTATTTGATAAGTCATTCCGAACATTTTTCCATCTAGAAGATCCACACACAGAGAAATTATCTAACTTTGCATTGTCTTTCCGAAATAACATGCAATCATTAGCACATGCGTGAATTTTCTCATAATTAAGACCCAAATCTTCTATCACCTTTTTAGCCTTGTAAAAAGACTCAGGTATCTAAGCAAATGGAAATGCCTCTTTTATCAAGTCTAACAAGTCTGAAAAGGCAACATCACTCAATTTGTGAATGTATTTTAAAAGTACAATCGGATGGTGAAACTCAACTTAGAAAAATTTTTACACCCCGGATAAAGTTGTTGTTTTCCATCCTCTACTATTTTAAAGAATTTTTTAGCATCTTCAAATGGTCCCTCTTGAACTCCCTCGTGTCTTAGGTGATCTTCTACATTTTGAAAAGTATCATGAAGTAGTTTACCAAAATCATCATGCATGTTTGAAGTTTCATCATCATTGGTTGGCTGTGGAATATTTTTTGAGGAAAAACCTTCTCCATGAAAAACCCATTTGATTTATCCATGAACAAATCCATGACAAATCAAGTGATCCTCCACTACATTTCGACAATGCCAATTACGATTAAAGCACTTCTTACAAGGACACAATATTTCATTTCCTTGGGAAGCTTGTTCAAATGCCTTATCAAGAAAATCATTAACTCCATTAATATATTCATCGGTGGATCTTCGGAGATCCATCCAACTTTTATCTCCTATATCCATTTAATATCCTACGTACATGACTAGAATAGTATAGGCAATAAATTAATCAAAACCTAAATGAGTAAGTAATGCACCAAGGATGATTGATACAATCAACATATGATAGAAGCAAAAAAACCAATTATTCTGAAGCAACATCCAAATAAGGTAAAAAAAATGAAATATGGATATTAAGACTTCTCCCAGTTGCAAGGATTCAATGTCAAAAGAGTTTATACGTGTCTTCTGCAGAGTAGCAATTCTAAGAATGATAGTATTGCAATTTGGATTACAAGTCCCTGCTTTTAGTTTCAACATTGCCACCATAACACAAAATAAAAACTTAATCAATAACAGGGCTGGAGATATGACACTAACTCCAACTTTCATTGATCAACTTACAAAAATCCTATTTGCAACAAAGCCAACATATACACAGTTTTCCTCTAAGAAGAATGTATACAAGTGATGGTAACAACAAAACCATTTTACATCTTTCCGCAATAAGATTTAAAAGAAATAATCAAAATTCAATGCAGCCAGTCCTATTATAGACTCAAATAAGAATCCCCATCCGAAAACAAATACACAAGATATCAAACTTAACATTTGTACATCTCTAGCAGATGAGGCAGTAAAGTACCTTTATTGGCTTGGGCAGAGAATACAAGTATCTGGAGTACGGCAAACAAATATGTATGCCAGGTTGTAGATAAGCTCCTCAAGCTGCTTTCCTTGATACTGCAGTGACATTTATAGATTTCAATTCTACAGTATAATTGAAAATTTTCCAACATAAAATACAAAAATAAACCAAATAAATGAAGATTCATTGTTTGGACTGCCAAAATGATTATGGATATCCATGTTCTCAAAAAATGAGATAGAATAATCCGAACTATAAAAATGAAAAACAAAAATGGAAGCACCCACCAAGCTAAGGCACTACCTACTAGGAATCAAGCTAAAGGAAAACAAGAGTAACCAATGTATCAAGGAACGAGCTAACTTTCAAGTTAGATGGTGTTGGCAAGAAAAAGGAATCAACATCTTCTACCAGACAAAGAAAAAATATATATTGTCAGTAGCTAATCAATAGTACCTTCAAGATCAGGTCTTGTTTCATCTTGTTTGGCAAAACCTTGTTAAATAGAAACTGAATAACTCTAAAATGCATCAGGAACTATTATGGTTGATTCTCCCTTTTGCCCTGTTTCCACCACTTTTAAATTTAACATCAACGTCAACCAAGATTTTGAGTTCCTGGGCACCTTTGATTCTGGTCTTTCTGAATGTTGCATCAGGAACTATTATGGTTGATTCTCCCCTTTTCCCTGTTTCCACAACTTTTAAATTTAACATCAAAGGCCACCAAGCTTTTGAGTTCCTGGGCACCTTTGTTTCTGGTCTCTCTGAGTGTTGCATCAATCTCTATTCTCCTTAATCTTCTGCTACTATCTACCTGAAGTAGAAGTTTCAAACTTCCTATTCATGTCCCTGGAAGTCTACCCTTAGCATTTTCCTAATTTCACAAGTTTTGTTGTACCAATAGTGAAATTTCCTTCTCTTTGTCTTGTATCATTAGCTGTGTTTGGGTGCAGAGAGGCTCAGCTTCCTTCACCTCCCAACTTTCTATCACCTCTGTAGGATTTTGGACTACCAAAATGCACCCACCAAAATATAGCTCTCTTTTTGGGCTTTCTGAAATCTACCAAAATGCACCCACCAAACTGAATAACTCTAAAGTGAACGAAAATGCAACCAAACAATATCCATGTTCTCAAGCACTTGAGTCTTTGAAACTTTTTTATGAGAAGTCAAGAGAATTTCTAGAAAATCCAGAACTAAAATCACACTAGAAACGAACAAATATTCGAAATAATCTGAAAAATTGGAGACTAACATCAACAAATAACATAGATTTTAGTACATGCACTATAAATTACAGATTGTGGGGACTTAGAAATTAAGAAATACATAGAGAAATCACAAAACCTACCACTGGAAGTTCAAACTTTTCAGTGAACAAAAACTGAATAGAGGTTTTGGGTGTAGAAATTCGATTCGTGCCGTTCTTCTTCCTCACTGATCAAAGTCGCGCCGTTCTTCTTCCTCACTGTTCAAAGTCGCGTCGTTCAAAGCTAGGTTTTGGGTGTAGAAATTCGATTCACTTCTTGCTCTTCAAAGTCGCGCCGCTCTAGCGGAGGTTCTGGGAAATATTATTAGCTAGGTTACGCACTTCTTAGTGGAGGAGGGAAATATAATTATTTCCCGGGGATTTTTATTTTTTGGCTAAAAAGAACCGTAGCCATAGGTAATCTATTGCGACGGTTAAAAATAACCGTGGCATTAAGTAATTTATAGCGACGGTTTATTCACTAATAGCACGGTTTACTTTAATAATTCTACTGCTACGCTCAAATATATATTGTCACGGTTACAATCATGGCGATAATCAGTCTATTGCCACGGTTATATAACCGTCGCCAGATAACCGTGGCAATATACCGAATTTCTAGTAGTGCCTGCTTTGGGTGTGGTGATAAGAACCACAAGATTGCCAACTGTCCTAAGAATGTTCATAGAGAGCAAGGTCAGGCGACTCAAGGTGGTCAAGGCCAACAAAGAGCTCCCCAAGGTGTTGCCCCGAGGAGCAACGGGTTCTATGCTCTTCACGCATGCCATGAGGTTAAGGAGGCTCCAGATGTTATGACTAGTATGTTAAAAGTCTTTGATTTTGATGCTTATATTTTTCTTAACCCGGGTGTAAATTTGTCTTTCGTGACTCCTCTGCTTGCTATTAAATTTGGTTTAAGTCCAAAAATTTTGAAGGATCCTTTCTCAATTTATACTCCCGTGGGTGAATCTGTTGTTGTGCATAGGGTTTATCGTGGTTGTCATATTTTTGTATTGAATAAAGTCTTCCCGTGTGATCTCGTGGAACTTGAGATGTTCGATTTTAACGTTATACTTGGGATGGATTGGTTGCATGCATCATATGCCTCTATGGATTGTAGAACCTGTAAGGTCAAGTTCCAACCTCCTGGTGAGCCCATTCTTTAATGGAAGGGTAGTGACTCCGCTATTAAGGGTCAGTTTACTTCCTATATCAAGGCCCCGGAGATGATCTCCAAGGAGTGTATTTATCATATTGTGAGGGTCAAGGATACGGAATCCAAGTCACCTACTCTTGAGTCGGTTTCGGTGTCGATTGAGTTTCTAGATATGTTTTCCGAAGACTTGCCTGGTATCCCTCCCAATAGGGAAGTAGATTTCGGCATTGATCTTCTCCCCGATACTCAACCTATCTCTATTCCTCCCTATCGTATGGCACCAGCTGAGTTGAAAGAGTTGAGAGATCAATTGAAGGACTTGTTGGAGAAAGGTTTCATTAGGCCAATTATTTCGCCGTGGGGTGCTCCAGTACTATTTGTAAGGAAGAAAGATGGATCTCTTCGGATGTGTGTCGATTATAGGTAGCTGAATAAGGTGACCATAAAAAATAATTATTTGTTGCTTAGAATCTATGACTTGTTCGGCCAACTTCAAGGGGCTACTAACTTCTTAAAGATTGACCTCTGTTCTGGGTATCATCAGTTGAAGGTTAGAGAGTGTGATATTCCCAAGACGGCTTTTCAAACAAGGTATGAGCACTTTGAGTTTGTGGTGATGTCTTTCAACTTAACTAATGATCCAGTCGTGTTCATGGATCTTATGAATCGGGTGTTCAAGCCATTCCTCAATAGTTTTGTGGTTGTCTTCATTGTGACATTCTAATTTATTCCCAAAGGGAGTAGGAGCATAGGAATCATTTGAGGTTGGTTCTACAAACCTTAAAGAAGAAGAGGTTGTATGCCAGGTTTAGCAAATGTAAATTTTGGTTGGGTGAAGTAGCCTTTCTTGGTCATGTGGTGTCCACTAATGGAATTAAGGTCGATCTAAAGAAGACCGAGGCCATGAAGAGTTGGCCTAGACCATTAACTCCTTCGGATATTCAACGTTTTTTGGGGTTGGCAGCTATTAAGGAGGTTTGTGGAAGGGTTCTCATCTATTGCATCTCCGTTGACTAAATTGACCCAAAATGAGGTTAAGTTTTTGTGGTCAGATGAATGCGAGAAGAGTTTTCAAACCTTGAAGGATCGACTTACATTGGTTCCTGTCTTAACTTTACCTAATGGCTTGGAGGGATTTGTGGTATATTGTGATGCCTCACGGATCGGGTTGGATTGTGTACTTATGCAACATGGTAAGGTGATAGCAGATTCATCAAGGCAATTAAAGGTGCATGAGCTTAACTACCCGACGCGTGATCTTGAGTTAGCGACGGTGGTTTTTGCCTTGAAGATTTGGAGGCACTATTTGTATGGGGTATATGTGGAAGTTTTCACCTATCACAAAAGTTTGCAATACGTGTTCACTCAAAGGGATCTCAACTAGAGGCAAAGAAGATGGTTAGAACTCCTAAAGGACTACGACCAGAGTGTTAAATATCACCCCAGTAAGGCCAATGTTGTAGTCGATGCTCTTAGTAGGCTATCTATGGGAAGTGTGACTCATGTTTGGGAGGAGAAGAGGGAGTTGGCAAAGGATATTCACTGGTTGGCTAGGTTGGGTATTAGGTTGGTCGACTCTAATGATGGTGGTATTCATGTTCAAAATGGGGCTGAATCTTCAATGATCGTTGATGTGAAAGCTAAGCAAGATTTAGTCCCATCATTGGTTGAATTGAAGAAATTGGTTTCTGAAAAGAAGATTGAGGTGTTCTCCTAAGGGAGAGATGGTGTACTTCGGTACCAAGACCGATTATGTGTTCTGGATGTGTATGGTCTCAGAAAGGTGATCGTGAGTGAAGCTCACAACTCTCATTACTCTATTCATCCGGGATCTACTAAGATGTAGCGGGATTTGAAAGAGGTATATTGGTGGCATGGTATGAAGAAGGACATAGCCAAGTTCGTATCCGAATGTTCAAGTTGTCAACAAGTGAAAGTGGAGCACCAAAGGCCCGGTGGCCTAGCTCAAGACATTGAGATTCCCACTTGGAAGTAGGAAGATGTGAACATGGACTTTGTGGTTGGGTTGCCTCGGACCCTAAAGCAATTTGACTCCATTGGGTTATAATTGATTAGATGACTAAGTCGGCTCACTTTCTACCGATCAAGACTATTTACAGTGTCGAAGACTATGCAAAGTTGTACATCCGAGAGATGGTAAGGATGCATGGCATTCCTAGATCTATCATATCGGATCATGGCACTCAGTTCACTTCCCACTTTTGGAGATCGTTTCAAAAGGGGCTTGGCACCAAAGTGAAGTTGAGCACCGCCTTCCATCATCAAACCGATGGGTAAGCCTAGAGAACAATTCAAACCTTGGAGGACATGTTGAGGGTGTGTGTGTTGGAGTTCAAAGGTAATTGGGATGACCACCTTCCCCTCAATGAGTTTGCCTATAACAATAATTTTCATGCTAGAATTGTTATGGCACTGTTTGAGGCCTTGTATGGGAGGAGGTATAGATCACCGGTGGGGTGGTTTGAATTGGAAGAAGTGGCATTGATTGGCCCAGATTTAGTGTTGGAGGCTATGGAGAAGATGAAGTTAATTAGGGAGAGGTTAAAGACAACACAAAGTCGCCAAAAGTCCTATTCGGATGCTAGGAGAAGGGGTCTTGATTTTCATGTCAGTGATTGGGTGTTTGTGAAGGTTTCACCTATGAAGGTGTGATGTGTTTTGGTAAGAAGGGCAAACTATTGGCCCTTATGAGATTGTGGAGCGGATTGTGAACGTGGCTTACAGGTTGGAGATGCCTCCGAACTTGAATTTCATTCACCCGATTTTCCATGTGTCCATGTTGAGGAAGTTGGTTGGGGATCCTAACACTATTGTGACTTTGGAAGGGATCGATATTAAGGAGAACTTATCTTATGAGGAAGTCCAGGTGGAGATTTTGGATAGGCAAGTGAAGCGGCTCCGTAACAAGGATGTGGCCTCGATAAAGGTACTTTGGAGGAATCGAAATGTTGAGAGTGCCATGTGGAGGCAGAATTAGATATGATGAAGCTATATCCCCATCTTTTCCAATCTATACAAGCCTAAGGTATTAGGTTTTTCCTCTTTTAAGTGGTACAAATTCTTTCATTCTTGAGATTCATGACATGACATGCTTACATGTGCAATAAGGTGATTTTTATGTTGTTTAAACAATTTCAATGTATTTCGGTATATGTTTTAATGGCCTTATGAATTCAAGGATGAATTATGCATGGTATCTTATGTTTGGAAGTTTCATGTCCTAAGTCAAGCTTTCCAAGCCTTGTTATTGCACATTCGGGGACGAATATTCCTAAAGGGGAGATGATGTAAGGCCCCGAATGTTTTTTAGCGTTTTTATCGAACCTTGTAATGTCGCCCCGTGAGAAATTTTGACCAAGTTTCACCTAAAGGGAGACCCACATGGTCCGTGTGAGGTCACACGTCCCGTGTGGCCTCCAGTGAGGGGATACTTGGCTTTATTTTTGAATACGGGGACTTGACAAAGAATTTCGAGCTAAGACGCGTCACACAGGGACCCCACACGGACCATGTGACACTTCACGGACCGTGTGGAGGGCCATGTGATGGCCTTGAGCCTGGAAAACCAAAAATCAAGGCCAAGTATGGTCACACGGTCACCTTCACGGTCCATGTGAAGGCTCACAGCCATGTGGCCCACCATGTGGCTTCCAACATGAAATTTTTCCTAAGTGCGAAATCACCATCTCGTAACTTTTCATGCAAAAATAATTCTAAGTATGATTTAACGGGCCCTGTTCACGGCGAGTGAAGTGCTTCATGGCCGTGTAAGTGCCAGTGAAGTCGTGACAAGTCAAATTTTCACCCGTTTTACTAATGGCTTTTATGTAATTATGGTTTATTCTAAAAGTGTTTTATTACTTTTTCACTTATCCTAAGCACCTAAATCAGCGTATACTACTTCATTTTAATTGATTCTCATTACAAAACACTCTTACTCAAAATCAATTCCTAAAAGAAAACCCTCTCTAAGCTCTTCTCTCAAGACTTATGCCAAGGGTTTAAATTAGGGTTCATCTTCAAACCGATTTCCTCTAAAGCTCAACTTTCAAGACTAAGGTATGTGGGATTGATTCTTGGTTCCTTTCAACCAAGAAGACCAGAACTCTTTTCAATTGATTTTCATGAAATTAAGCTTACTTTAAATGTTAGTTTTTCATCATATGATTTATTAAATTCAATTTATGTATGGGTTGTACTTTATCTATGATTTTAAGTTACCTTAATCCTTGTTATGATGATTTACATTGAGGTTATGAAGTTATGAACATGCATGTACCCTTTAAAACTTGTTTTATGCATGGGTGATCTATATTTGATTTTAATGTGAATTTAAATTTCATATTATATTGTTGATTTTAGATCTGAACCTCAATTACCCATGCTAATCCCACATCATTCATGGCATATGCATTCATGAACATTGAATTTTATGGAAATTATGAAATGGGTTAAGCCCAATTATGTTTTATGATATGATTTTGATAAGGTATTGGTTATGACAAGAATGTGATCACATAAACGTCTATGGTTATGGCTCTTTGAGCATTCTGGGTGCTTGCACCATCTTTTATATTTGAATGAGTTATTTATACGCATGAGTATCATGATTATGAATTATGGTTTGACATTTGAGCCTAACTATGCATTGAACGGATTTGAAATCACTATTTCCTTTTTGAAAGTGAGTATATACATACGTATATGTATTCATGTGAGATGCCGACTTAGCACCAATGGATTGAAGGTTCTCTCTCTCCTTGAACTATGTGCCTAGCATAGGTTATGTGAAAATCCTATCCAAAATGAGGATGCTCGTAAGGAAGGTTGTTTCATACGAAATGGGGATACCTGTAGGGTGAAGCATGATATGATATGATATGCTATATGTGAAAATCCTTTCCGAAATGGGGATGCTCATAAAGAAGGTTACTTCATACGAAATAGGGATACCCATAAGGTGAAGTATGGTTTACTTTTGGCAAGTAGACCACCTCTTTACCAGTGAGGGAATTTCTTCGGGATTTCAAGTAATAGTTCACTTGGTCTTACTCATGTCGGTTGAGGTCACATCCCCACTATATATGAGAATTATGGCATGTCATGCATCATGGACTTCATGGCATATTGTATACTACTCTTCTTTGGATATATGACTCTTTTTATGTTATGTGCCCTTGTCATATAACATTGAACGCAGGTTTAGTAAGATATACGCATTGCATGCCGGCATACTTAGTACATTCAAATGTACCAACACATACTTTTGCCTGCATGATGTCACCATATAGGGACCGAGGAGTACATTTATCCATCGCACGACGTTTAGCTCGGATCTCAAGTTTGTTTGTTGTGGTGAATCCTGTCTTCCAAAGACAAGTCACCTATTCTCTACCTATGGTGTTTTTGTTAGGTTATTTATAACTGAGGGGGAGCTCGGTGTATGTCTTGGCACCGTCCTATCTTATGACTAGAGATATTGTTGGACATCTTGTAAACTCCTTTACGTTTATATGTTAAGTGCTATGTTGGAGATTATGTTATGATATTTTTACCCATTGAATATTGTTATGTGTTTTGGTTATGATTCTTATGACTTGATGGTATGTTATGATGTGAAAGATCCTAAGTCCCAAATTTCCCCCATGGCGTGAGTCTAACTTACTCGTCCCTCAGTCTTTATGTGCTACGTGCTATGTGAATCCATATTAATTCCCTTTCCCTATGATATCCCCATAGAGTGAGTACTTTTCCATCCCTTAGAATAATGTGTTTATCATTTGCGTATATTTCCGAACCGATGATATGAATTTAGATACTTTGAGGCTTGTTTGGGGACTCTCGGGTCCCCATTCAGCATGTCACCCCTAGACCCTAGGTCCGAGTCTTGACAAGGATAGGACATTGTACCATTGATACTTAAGGATACAAAGTCCTTTAACCACACGGAAGGATTACTACCTCTAGTAGACCTTCTAATCTCAAGCATTATAGGAACCACTTCATTAGTTATTGCCTATGTTGTTGAACTTTTAGATAGTTCAATCACAGGTACTTCATTAGGAAGATCAACACTTTGCACTGCACATTGTGCAGTGCAAGGTCTTGTATAAGGTAGGCCATTAGTTTAAACTTCAGGCTCAACAAACACACCCTGATTTTCATAGATATCATTACTCAGATCGTAGACACTAGCAGGAAGCAACACTACAGGAACCACTTCATTAGTTATTGCCTATGTTGTTGAACTTTTAGATAGTTCAATCACAGGTATTTCATTAGGAAGATCAACACTTTGCACTGCACAATGCAAGATCTTGTATAAGGTAGGCCATTAGTTTAAACTTCAGGCTCAACAAACACACCCTGATTTTCATAGATATCATTACTCAGATCGTAGACACTAGCAGGAAACAACACACCACTGTCATCACACTTACTGATTTGAAAGTAAAGACACCATCTTGAAACAAAACATCTCTACTAATGAATAACTTCTTTGTCTCTATGTCATACAATACATCCCCTTTTTGAGTCATTGAGTATCTCATGTGAACAAACATTTTGGATCTTGGTTTCAACTTGTCCATTTTTTTAACTAATTTTGCATTACACAAACATCCAACCATTCTTAAATGTGATATAGCTGGAGGTTTGTTATACAATATTTCATATGGTGCCTTGTGTTTCAAAACTGAACTAGGCAATCTATTCATCTGGTATACAATAGCTAACACATACAAACCCCTGGATTGCACAGGTATTTCAGCTTGAAACCTTAAAGCTCTAGTTACTTCTAGTGTGTGTTTATGTTTTCCTGTCAGCAACACCATTTTGTTGAGGAGTGTAAGGATAACTTACTCGATGTACTATTCCAAGACTACTAAACATTGTACTGCACCACTGAGTTCACAAACTCAGTTCCATTATCTGATTTGATGACTTTAACCACCTTACCAAACTGAGTATGCACATAATTAAGGAATTGTTTAACAACCACACACATCAAACTTTAACTTCAGCAAATAAATTCAAGTCATTCTTGAAAAATCATCTACTATAGTTGTGAAGTACTTGTTACCATCAAAAGTAGCATGTTTATATAGACCCCAAACATCCATATGTATCAGTTCAAAGCAACTTGATATTTTGATACAACTTGTAGGAAAATAATTTTTAGTTTATTTTGCACAAGGTCATATAGTACACTTATCAATTGCATCGGTTATAACCTCAGATTTAGAAGTCAACATTTTATCTGAGACTTGTTGGACTGCGTTCATTTCTTACAACAAGTAGACAACCTTCAGTTGTATGTCCAATTTTATCATTCCAAAAAGAACATATAACCCAGTCACCTCTCTACCAATCTCCCTCACCTTTCCATTTGAGAGATCTTGAAAGAGGCAAAATCAAGAAAGAAGTTTACTAAGCAGCCAATTCTCTTGTTACCTTTGAAATAGACATAAATTTGAATTTAAACGAAGGTAAATAAAGCACATTAGACAGGGTGCTTCTTTTAAAAATAATACTAGATCCAACATATGTAGCCTCTGTTTCACCTTCTGTAGGTAAATATAATTTCCTTGTTATGTAAGTTTTACTGTTGACTTATCTAGAAGTTCTATATCAGCCACCATATGATTAGTAGCACCAGTATCAATTATCCAATTCTGAGCCTTCTTAACTAAAAAAGCTCCATGAGAAGCATTATCTTCTAAACTTGCAGATGTTGCTATATCAGGCTTGACCTCTACACTCTATTCACCTTTCAATAATGCCAAGATTTGACTATATTGTTCCTTGGTGAATGGATAAGGTCACATCTCTAGCTCTACACCTTGTTGCACCTGGCTAGTACTGTGATCTCTATAACTAGACTCCAGCATACCTTTTGAATCCTTGTCCTTTTTTTGGAAATGAACATCAGCTACTACATTATGAGTACTAGTTCTTGAACCATATCAAGATTAGCTTCTTTCTTTTTGAATTTGTAATCTACAAGATATCCTATCAGCTTATAACATCTATCTTTAGTATACCCTTTTAATTTGCAAAAATCACACTGCATACCATAGTTCTTCTTGAACTTTGAAAGACCACCCTTAACATACAAAGCCACATCAATATCCTGAATTCCAAGATTTGCAAGACTTGATCCCAAGATTCCGATATTAACAGAATGGACTTCTGTCCTTCATCACTGACCACCATTCCATAGGCCTGATTAATGGAGGGCATCGGGTTCATGAGAAGAATCTGACTTCTTGCCTAATTGTATGACTCATTAAGCCATATTAGGAATTGGAACAACTTTAGCTTTTGTAAATGGGACACAAACCTCCTTGATTTCACACAATTACAACAAGGGGTGAGCACTAAGGCCTCAAATTCTTACCAACGATTTTTCAACTTTGAGTAATAAACGAAAACTGTAAAAGTTTCTCGAGTCAATGTAGCAATTTCCTTATGAACATTGAATACTCTTGACGCATCAACTTTGTTAAACCTCTCATATAGATCATCCCAGACAATCAACATAATGCCTCCTAAGAGTCTTTTTGCAACTGAATTAATCAACCAGGATAACACCACAACATAGACTCTCTGGGAATGACTCTTTCTTGCAAGTGTCATCAACTAGACCCAACTTATTTCTTCCAAGTAAAGCAACTCTCATAGACCTAGTCCATATTAAGCAGTTTTCAATCCCTGTGAGTTAAGATGAAATCAGATGGTGACAAAAATAGTGGGTGATTGTAATCAATCCCAGGGCCTTGCACCAGTCCATTACCAAACCCTGAAGCAATTTCATTAGTTGATACATGTCCAGTACCATTTCTAGACCCAGAATGTGTATTTTTCATTTTCACTTATCAACTAAGAACCTTCACGCGAACAAGAACCAATACTTGAATGACTTGCAACTACTTTTCTTCAGAGAATTAACATGAAGCAGTAAATTCATATTAGATGAAGAAGAAGAGGAAGAATAAGAAGAAGAATAATAAGAGAATAAAGAGGAACAGTAATTAATCTTATTGATAGATGGATTATATCATTGAATGATCAAGCAACTACAAGGGATCAACTTATATACTCTTAGTTAGATAACTAACTTCATACCTAACTAATTACTTAACTAACTAGCTATTAGGTTAGTTAAGCTAAGCTTGTTTAGTTAATATCCGCACTTAAAGATATTAACTGACTTCCTTGATACATATAATTCTTAGTACAATTTCAAAATTTGAAGTCATGCTTTCATTGACTGCCTCAGTGGACTGAACTTTGACAGCGTTAGCAAAAACTACAATAAGAAGAACAAAAGAAAAGTAAAACTAAAGGGTTTCAAAGATAATACATTGTGTCAAAAATGAGCTGTATATCTAGAATTGAAAATTACCCAAGCATCAATATTTTTTATCAGTGAAATTGTTGAAGTAAATATATCTTACACCATATTCTTCGATCATCTCTCCTACTCCGTGCACTACTAAAAAAACAGTGAATACCGACCTCAAAAATACCGACCTCCAATGGAAGTTGGTATTTTTCGACTTCCAAAAGTCAGTATTGTTAAAATTAATTAAAAAATACAAGAACTTAGGAAAATCGACTTCAGGAAGTCGGTTTTTAATGATAAAAAATGCGGGAAACAACATATCGACCTCCAGAAGTCGAATATTTTCCCGAAAAAAATAAAAATAATAAAACCGACTTCTTGTAGTCGGTATTGAATTTAATAAATAAATAATAATATTTTATTTATCTCAACTAGATATAAATAAAGAAAAAGAAAACTAATTGTCAATTAAACCAAAAAAAATAAATTATAATACCGACTTCTAGTGGTCAATAAGTTTAAATTTTATATAATTAAATTAATTCTTATTAAAATATGTAAATTGTGACTTCGAGGAGTCGATATTTTTCTTTTTATTTAATTATTTTTATTGATATCGACCTTTAATGGTTGGTAATATATTACCAAATCAAGAATAAAATTTAATCTTATGTAAATTAAAAACACAAAACTAATAAAATAATTTTTTCTATTAAATTTAGAGAAATAGTCCTTTAAAAGTCAGTTTTATGTAAAATAAAAAATAAATTAATATAAAATACCGACCTCCGAATGTCGGTATTAACATGATCAATTTTATTTTTATTTTAATTTAATTTGATACCAACCACTGGAGATCAGTATACATTATATTATCTAACTATTTTTAATAAAATCGACATACAAATTTTTAAAAATTATTTCTATGAATTATTATTTTCTTATTTAGTATAATATTATTTTAAGCTTACAATTAATTCTTTTAAAAGTGCAACCTCTTTTTATAATTTTATTAAAAATATTAGAATTCGCGAAATAGACAATAAAACACCGATAATTCACATTCAAATATGAAATATTGTTGATATATATATATATATATATATATATATATATAATTGTGTGTGTATAAACTATATCAAAGTATGTGTGTCCGAACTTAAATGAATCTCTCGTATAGTAATATAATAGGCAAAAGGCAAATGAGAATATCCATCGAACATGTATGAAATACGTTAGGATGTTATATATACTCGTCGAGTAATGTAATAAAAAAAGTGCTATGTATTAATGGTTTGAGTATGAAATACATTATCAATTAAAGAAATTTAATTGATTTATGAAATTTATATGCATAATTAATTAACTATTCATCTAATTAACCTTGAACATCTTATCCCGTTAAATGATATACGACGACATACCCAGTGTGATCCCACAAGTAGTATCTGGGATCCCGTTAAATGATATAGACAACAATATACTTTCAAGAGGTAATATATATATATATATATGTGTGTGTGTGTGTGTATGTGTGTGTGTGTGTATTCTATGCCCTTAGCTTGTACTAGTTCATAAGTGTATTCTTTAACAAATTTTGAACCCCCTTATTGAAAATGATCTTATCTGCGCCGCTAATTGAATTCAAGTATGAAATACATTGATATAAGTAGGATGTAATAAATGTAAACTACTATTGTTATACTTGTTAACAAATCAAATCAATTTCTATAAATATCATCAAATCAATTTCTATAAAAATATCAATCTTTGTGGATAATCGATGATTTATTTGTTTATAATAATTTATTGAAAAAATAAAAGTATATATAAATAATATATAATATAAAATTATTCTTCAAAATTTTTCTCAATTGATTGATAAATTTAGAATATATATTTATTTTTAAGAATAACAATATCTTAAGGTTGATATTCATTATATAATTTATTTTAATTAATAAAATTTGACCTCAAGGGATCGATATGTTTTCATTATTATTTTGTCTAAATAATATTGACTTCTTGAAATCGATGATTTTTAAATATTTATTTTAATATTAATCAACAAAATTGACCTTAAGAGGTTGGTATTATAAAGTCTACCATATATATTAATGAGAGTTATTTTTTTTAAAAAAAACTTCAACTTCCATAATATCTTTTTAAATAATAAAATACCGACTTCCAGAGGTCAGTAATATTTAGAGACCCACCAAACTCCTTTTTTCTAATTAGTATGTTGTTTCCCCTCTTTTGAAAAGAACCCTAAGTTCAGTAGGAGGTCAGCGGCGACTCTCTACCTTTGTTCCGGCGCGGCGACTCGATCTCTCTCTGGCAACCTTTGTTCAGGCGCGGCGAACTCTCTCTCCGGCAATCTATGTTCAGGTGCGGTGAAGTTGTAAGTTCTGTAATCTTGGTTCCTGTGTCTTTTGCTTATGCGGGGGCTTGGGTTGCTAGTAAACCTCTGTAACTGTCGTCGATGTCACTGTTGATGGTTTCTCTTGAAGCATGGGTTGCTGCTATTGTATGAATGATATGTAACTCACCTAGTATGGTAGTTGGGTAGGGGTTTTGTCAACCATTTGGCTGTTATGTCAAATGTTTATATGCCTGTCTAGATAACTTTGTTGGAATAGTACATGTTTTCGGATGGTTTATAATTTAATCTCCAAACAACTTTTTGTGGACCTTATCCAAATGACTTCGGAAACTGATAACCATGGGTTTCCTCTGGTCAGAGGAATTAGTTATGTGATGAATCTGATGCAGTAGTTGTTTGTGCTTCTGTTTAATCTTCTATTCTCTTGTTAGTCTTCTAATTAGTTTCTATTTTGTTTGGATATATTGTTGAAAATTTTCTCAATAGTCTTATCATTTGATTTTGGAGGTTAAGAATAAAGTGTTGGGATAAGTAATCTTGGCAGATAATTTGTGGTCAACCAAACCCCTAAATGTGCTCAGGAAAAATAGGGAGGGGATTAATGGAATTCTTACCGATAAGGTGGGATACTTCCATTATTTCTTTTTTCAATATCTAGCTCTCATGTTGTTAACCATGCAATGACAATATTTATCCTAACAAAAGACATAGTACTAGAACCTCTGCCACCATAAACATCACAGCTCATGAGAGTGTACGGCTCCTAAATGAAAGCAAATTTAGTTGAGGCTCTGTGGTAGTTTGACGTGGGGTGGATTTATAGTTTCATTTATGATGGAAACTTTATAACTTTTCCTTACTTATCTGTTTGAAAATACATTTATGTAATACTCCCTTCATTCATATTAAATACATTTATCTGTTAAACTGAATTCTGAATCAAGAAAACAAATGAACTAAATTTATCCAAATGCCTAAAAATGAATCCTCATTTTTGAACTCAAGTTTGTGAGGGAAAGATTGGTTGGTTTTGTTGAGTAGTTAGCTTTTCTTTTAAGACTTATAGTTATTAACTATAATCCCTTTTCACCCCTTAATTGTGGGAAAAAGTGTTAGAAAAATGATAATGGTGAAAGAGTGATGAGCATGCCTTTTAGATTAAGTTGTCTTTCATGTATTTTGATTCTATGATTAATTAGGTTACATAATAGGATTTTGTTTTGCGTCTTAATAGAACTTTGGTACAACAATGTTCTTGCTTTTTCTAGTCACTGCTACTCTTATTTATTTTTCACTTTTTAATGCAAATTTTAACATAAAGTTGTATAAATTTCATGTGCAGTGAAGATTTTAAGTGCAGAAATACAATTCAATTAAAGGTTCCAATATTCAACGTCGTTGAGCTTACTATCACCAACCCCTTCGTCTCAAAAGGTATTGTTTTTACAAAAATCTTAATCATTGTATAATGTATACATGTTATCTTTTTAATTCAATATACTTGCATTTTTATACGTTTGGTTTAATTTTTTAGAGTCTGGTTTAGTGATAATATGTTTGTTTAGGCATAAGCATTGACACTAGTTGATCATATTGATGACAAAATTAAATTCTTGCAATATCAATTTGTGTCCACCTATTGTTAACACTAGTTGATCCTATTGATGACAAAATTGTTTTTCTTGCAAAATCGATTTGTGTCCACCTAGTGTTAACATTAGTTGATCCTATTGATGACAAAATTGATTTTTTTGCAAGTTTGATTTGTGTCCACCTAGGGTCAACATTTTGCCTTAATTTGATGATAATGTGTTTGTTTTGCATAAGTGACTATACTTAGCTTTTATTTTGTGATAATGTGTTTGTTTCGCATAAGTGACAACACTTAACTTTTATTTTGTGATAATGTGTTTGTTTTGCATAAGTGACAACACTTAGCTTTTTATTTGGTGATAATGTACTTGTTTTGCATAAATAACATCACTTACCTTTTATTATGTGATAATGTGTTTGAAACTAGATTGAAATTAATTTAGAAGTAATTTAGAATTAATGTGATTTAGTCATTAAAAATGATAAAATTAGAATTAATACTTAATCATTGTAATTTAAAGTTTAAACTTATCATTATTATTTATGTAGATGGAACGTGATCGTAGTTGGATGTATAATAGAAATAATCCTGGTCGAGCGGGTATGGTTCCAGAATTTGTAGAAGGCCTCACTCGCTTTATAAATCATGCAAAGACACTTGATTCCTATTTAACTTCAAGATTGATTAGGTGTCCTTGTGTTAACTGTGAAAATGTGAGATATCAAACAACAGAGAATGTTTCTATGCATTTTATGAAGAATGGGTTTAAACCACGGTATACAGTTTGGACTAGTCATGGAGAATTTGAAAGTAACAATAACTTTAACAACTTTGTTGTTGGTGAAAGTAGTAGATCTACGGAACAAAATTTTGTTCAGGATTCTAGAATGTCGGATATGGTTGATGATGCTTTTGGGATACATTCAGATTTTAAATTTGGAAAAAATGTAGAAGAAGCTCCTAATGAAGAAGCAAACACCTTTTATGAACAATTGCGTGATGCTAGTCTCCCTTTGTTCAACGGGAGTCCGCACTCTAAATTGTCTGTTGCAGTTAGATTGTTAAGTATTAAGTCTGATTGGAATGTTACTCAGGGAGCAATGGACTCCATGGTAGATCTCATGAAGGAATTAGTTGATCCCAATGTAGACATTTCTGATTCTTATTATAAGGCAAAGAGATTGGTATCTAAGTTAGGGCTTTCCTCGACCAGAATTGATTGTTGTGAAAATGGTTGCATGTTATACTTTAAGGATGATGTCGATCTAGAATCTTATAAGTTTTGTAGTCACCCTCGCTATAAGCTTGGTTCTGGTGGAAAGAAACTTTCTATCAAGGAAATGCATTATTTACCTCTTATACCAAGATTGAAGAGGTTGTATGCATCAAACAGCTCTGCTCCCCATATGACATGGCACAGTGAAAATAGAAGACCACCTGGTGTCTTGTGTCATCCATCCGATGGCGAGGCATGGAAACATTTTGATAGAACTTATCCAGATTTTGCTGCTGAACCAAGGAATGTTAGGCTGGGCTTATGTGCCGATGGTTTCACCCCTTTTTCAGTTAGGGCTGCACCATATTCTTGTTGGTCTGTGTTTATTACACCGTATAATCTTCCACCTGAGATGTGCATGACAAACCCATATATATTTCTAAACTGTGTCATTCCTGGTCCACGAAATCCAAAAGGGTTGATTGATGTGTATTTACAACATTTAATTGATGAGTTGAAATTGTTATGGTATGAAGGAGTTGAAACATGGGACATTTCCCGTAAGCAAAATTTCACATCACGTGCTACTTTAATGTGGACTATTAATGATTTTCCTACTTATGGAATGTTGTCCGGATGGATGACATGTGGAAAGTTAGCATGTCCCTATTGCATGGAAGATATTAAATCGTTCACATTAAAACATGGACGAAAAAATTCATGGTTTGACTGCCATCGTCGGTTCTGACCACCTAATCATGAGTTTAGAAGAATGAAATATGCATTTAGAAAAAATAAAATTGAACGAGATGGTCCTCCTCCAGTATTAACAGGTCATGATATTTGGGAGAGGGTTCAAAATTTTCCAAAGGTAACTGAGGAACCACCATACAAAATGGATAGGTATGGTGTTGCACATAATTGGACTAAACAGAGTATATTTTGGGAGTTACCTTATTGGAAGGATAATCTTCTCAGACATAATCTTGATGTCATGCATATTGAAAAGAATTATTTTGATAATCTCTTTAACACTGTAACTGATGCAACTGGCAAGACAAAAGATAATGTTAAGGCTAGACTTGACTTACAAGAATATTGTAGACGTCCGGAGTTATATTTACAAGAGTCTGCCAATGACAAGTTGCTTAAGCCTAAGGCCGGTTATACATTCAAAACGAAAAATTTGTGAGTGGGTGCAGAGCTTGAAGATGCCAGATGGTTATGCCTCGAATTTGGAAAAGAGGGTTGACATGGAGCACGGAATATTACATGGGATGACAAGTCATGCATGTCATGTTTTCATGGAACAATTACTCCCGATTGCTTTTTGTGGATTGCCTGAAAATGTATGGAAACCGATGGAAGAGATTAGTTTGTTCTTTAAAGACTTGTGTTCCAGCACATTGAGAGTAGAAAATCTGGTTCTGATGGCTGAAAATATTGTTGTTATCACCAATAAGTTGGAGAAGATTCTTCCACCTGGGTTCTTTGATGTGATGGAACATCTTCCCATTCACCTTGTTCATTAAGCTCTACTAGGAGGTCCAGTTCATTATAGGTGGATGTATCCTTATGAGCGGTAAGTAATTAACTATAACCCATTTATTCTTATTTCTTTAATATTTATATATGTATGTAATGTAAATTTTTACAGGAAAATTGGCATGTCTAAAAGGAGTATTAAGAATAAAAATAGGGTGGAAGGTTGTACAGTTGAAGCATACCTTGCTAGAGAAGGAAGCCACTTTTATTCTTACTACTTTGATGATCAAGTGTCGTGTTTGAAAAACAGACCTAATCGACATGCTGATTAGGAGATTGATCCCACAATACAACCAATATCAATCTTCAACCAGCCAGGTAAGGGTTCCAAAAAGCGTACATTACGCAAACTTACAGAATTGGAGAAAAAATCTGTAGCGCTTCATGTCTTATTGAATTGCCCAGAAGTCCAACCCTTTTTAAAGTAAAAAAATTAAAATCTTAAATAATATATTCAACTCCAATTTTATCACGGAAAGTAACTATATTTTTAATATGATTGTACAGTTATTTTGTGAGCCAGCTTGGCTATGATCAAGTGTATTCGTTATTCACAACGTGGTATACTGATTGGGTAAGTGTTGTACTATACACATAGTAATAACAAATGACAGTACTCTTCTTTGTACTGGCCTTACTTTTTAATATACTAACTATATATAGGCATACAATTCAGAAAATGCATCCACATTTGATCAATTTTCAAGGATATTTCTTGAAGACCGATTACGGTTCACTCAATGTCGCAATATAATGTGAATGGTTTTAAATTTACTATGGAGAAATACTCGAAGAATAGGAAGACTAATAATAGTGGTGTTTGGGTTAAAGGTGATGATGGAAATCAGGATAATGTTGATTATTTTGGCGTTCTACAGGAGATTCTAGAGTAGGAGTATTCTGGTTGGCCAATCAAAAGAATAGTACTTTTTCGATGCAAGTGGTTTGATCCAACACCAAATAGAGGTACAAGGGAACTTAAGCAATATAACATCACTGAAGTCAAGCATACTCGGGCATATCAAGCTTATGATCCCTTTATTATTGCACAAAATGCCAAGCAAGTGTACTATGCTCCCTATCCATTGCGCAGGGACAAGTCTGATTGGTAGGTTGTAATCAAAACTAAGCCGATGGGGCGGGTGGAAGTTGAGAATGTGTTAGATGTTGCATATCAAAATGAAATGTCAAGTGTTCATCAACTAGTGGATACCGAGTTAGAAATCAATTTGGAGCATCCCGATCACATTTTTCAGGATGTTACTAGAGAAGAGTTAGATATGCTACCAAATGTGGAGGAGGATGAGGAGGAAACTTTCGAAGAGGTTAAATTGATAGATGAGGAGGAAACATCTGAAGAGGACTCTTAACTAGTGCCTTCTTGTGTTGTTTCAAGATTTGAAATGTTTGTTTGGTCATAGTGTAACTTTCACTTTTACTTGTAATAGAGGACTCTTAGTTTGTGTCTTGTTCAGTGTTGGCTTTTGTAATCTGAATAAATAATCAATATTACTTGGTAATGTCACCCTGGAGTAAATTAACTACTCTTTCTATTAATTGATAGTAAGTTTATTATTTTCTGCATACACTATAGTGTTAAAATATTAATATTTTGATTGATATAGATGGCAGATAAAGGAAAGGGTAAATCAAAAAAAGTTGTCAGTCCAAAAAAGAATATAGAGCTTAGTACTATTAGAAGGCCCACTGGGGTTGTGATAGCTGATGAACCCCTGCGAGTTAATATCCCACCACGAGCCTCACTTTCAGCTACTAGCTCCGCACATCAGGCACAAAATGCCTCTACTTATGTTGCTCCACCTTCTTATTATAATATATCTATACCTAATGTGGAGCCAAGGTCGAGTTATCAAACTTTGCAGGGATGTTCACATCTTGGTGCTGAGTCTACCAATAGTCTCAATACCACTAGCGGATCAATCGGACTTTCAGATCTTCATCTTGGATCCAGTGGTTCGGAGCAGAATACCCCCACGACCCAGCAATCAGATGCCCATGTTCCACAGCTAGGTGACAGAGATAGTTTTCGGAGACTGGTCATTGAACCTATAGGCTACAGGTATGATCTTAGTTTTCGGCCACCAATCAGATGCCCATATTATTAAATTTTGAAAGTTGATCTTCTAATTGAGCTTAAGTTTATCGTAGGATAATTCCGGATGAAGGTTTATCACGTGTCATCTTAAAATGCATCGGAACACACTATGATGATCTATATCCGAGTTGGCATAAGATTCCAATGAAAGTGTGAGGACAGATGTTCAATGAATTTAAGGTAAGAATGTTATCAATTAAATTCATATTATATGTATTTAAATTCACTATACACATTTCTGGATGAAAATTAATATGATTCTTTCTCGATTCTTATTAATATCTACTTATTATTTTATTGCAGAAATATTATGTATGGGCTCCCGAGCATGAGGAAAAAATTCAAGCGAACTTCAATTACAAAGCCGAAAAGTTGCTTGCAGAAACATTTTGTGAATGTAGGAAACATAATAGAATTCCAAACTTTATGGTTCCAGATCAGTGGGCCAAATTGCAGGAATTTTGGAATACTGATGAAAAGTTTAAGAAGAGGAGTAACATTGGGAAAATGGCTCGTGCATCGGAAAAAGGTGGTTCTCTGCACACTGGTGGAGCTATTAGTCAGCTTACTAGAAAGAAGAGAATTGTATATTTTATTTAATTCAATAAAATAATTTTTTTCCTTTTTTGGTAAGTATTTTTGTACGATTAATGATCACATGCTATATATCATTTTTGCAGGAAAAAGAATTGGGTAGGCCGGTATATCAGGAGGAGTTATTCAAGGTCACTCACACAAAAAGGACGACAAACCCCACGGAAGGAGAAAAATGGATTGAGCCACATGCTCAAGAGACATATGTAAGAATTTCAATCAATTTATATATATATATAAATTCTCTCTTACATGGTCATGATTGGTGATATGGTGATATGTGTTTCACTACTTATTATAGATGTCTCTGATGAATGTTATTAACATGAGTTGAAAATGTAAACATAGCGTATAAAGATAGTACTACTAGCTAGATTGACTCTTTCATGTTATAAGTACTTCATAAATATTGTTGTTCAAGATAAGGTAAGGGATATTGGTAGTAATGGGTGGGTTTGAAGTGTATAATTAATGTATTATTCGCTTCATTCATTTTGGTAGTTTAAGAAAATTAATCACGTTTGTGACAGTACATTTTGTGATAATGTGTTTGTTTCGCATAAGTGACAATACTTAGTTTTTACTTTGTGATAATATGTTTGTTTTGCATAAGTGACAACACTTAGCTTTTTATTTGGTGATAATGTACTTGTTTTGCATAAAGTTTTCTTTAAGGTTGGGTTGAAGTGAAATTGTGAGTATATGTTCGGCCTTAACTTGAGCAAAGTTATTCGGTACATGTACTGATCAGAGAAAATAAAATAAATATTTGATGTGGTGCATTAGTTAAGGTTTTGATAATAACTTTGGTTTACATCCTGGATATATTTTGATAATTCAATAAGCTAGCAAGTACTGCAAACAACATATTTTCATCCAGTAAAGAGAAATAGTTTTTGTAATTCAGACCATCTCGAATCTTAATTTTGTGTGGTAATGAGACACTGTTGTTATATAGTAATAAGATGTCAGATCATTAGAATTATTTATTTTTTGGAATGGTAGTCTATTTTAATTAAAATTTAGTCATTCTGTGTGTGATTATTAATCTTCAAATCGGATTTAAAATTCCATAACTATTTTGCTTGATGTAACTAATTTGCTTGATGTAATATTTTTATTCTAATAGTTTTTCATTTAAATTATAGGAGAGGTTTACGCAAAAACTACTGGAGTATCGTAGTACCCTACCTGTGGAAAGTCAAGATGCACAACTGTCACAAGAAATTACCCGAGCAGTTGTGGCGAGAGAGTGCAGGTGAACCGGTTAGAGGGATAGTCTACGGTTACACAGAAAAGGCCTATCATGAGAAGAAGAGTTGGTTTTATTGTGCATCCTCTTCAAGCGTTGATGGTGTGGATAAAGCGACAATATCTAAAATGGAGGATAAGATATCTTTGCTCACTGCCGAACTTGCTGCAGTAGAGAAGAAGAGAGAGGAGCAAGCTGCAGTAGATAGACAAAGGTATATGGAGTTTCGGGCCCAACTAAATTCTCTTTTTGATTCAGGAAAAATCATTCCTCCGGCCAGTCGACCTTTTGGGGATGAGAGTGAAGAGGAAAGTGAAGAGGAGAGTGATGAAGCATAGTTCTATTTAGTAAATATTTCACGTTTTGTACTAATACTTTAATGGTATTTTGATTTATTTGAATAGATTCAAGGTTTAATTAGTTAATCTAAAATTGTGTAATAGAAATATTAAAACTGCTCTGTTGAAATTCTGTTGAGGTTGGTCAATTATGCATACAGGTGGGCAAACAATTTGGAGCAGTGTGCTGCCGATTCTATTTTCAGGTTGGCAAGAAATTTGCAGCAGTGTGTTGCCAATTCTGTTTCCAGAAAACCGACCTCTGAAAGTCGCAAAGAAGTCGGTTTCACAGAAAATAAAATTAATAAAAATAAATTAATATCGACCTTTGGAAGTCGCAAAGATGTCAGTTTTGCAGTAAATAAAAATAATAAAAATAAATTAATACCAACTGATTGAGATCGGAATATCAAAAAAGAATTTTTATATAAATCAATAATACCGACCTCAGTGGGTCGGGAATTCAACAAAGAAATTAAAATAAAAATAAATAATACCGACCTCTTGTAGTCGGTATCAATAATAACAGTTTATTATATAAATGACCTCAGGAGGTCGAAAATATTAAACAATTATAATAATAAAAATATATAATACCGACCTCTTGTAGTCGGTATCAATAATAATATTTTATTATTTAAACGACCTCAGGAGGTCAAAAATATTAAAAATTAGAAAAAAAAACATATACACTATAGAGACCTCCTGAAGTCGAAAAATATTTTAAAAAATAAAATTACTAATTTTTCGACTTAAAAATATAAACGACTTCGTGAAGTCGGACGAGGTCGGTAAATACCGACCTCCAGAAGTCGGTATGGAAAAGCGACCAAGGTTTTTCCGACTTAGGCTCGAAGTCGGTAGTGAGTCGGTAATTACAATAATACCGACCTTCGGAAGTTGGTATTTCGTGGTCAGTTTTCCCTTTTTTTTAGAAGTGGTGTTTTAAAAACACATCATTTTCACTTCTTTTTCACTACTTGTATGTACTATCTCTAGATCAAAAATACTAAAATGCAATGAACACATGTGATGACTAAACAATTCAAATTTTACAAGTCTGACTTAATAATCTTAATCAAAAGTCGCTCTTGAACCAATGATATCCTAATTCCTTTCTCCTGTATCGCATACAATCAGTTTTGATTGAGTTTTCAATAACTTTCAATTATTTGGCAAACACATCGCCTAATACGAGCGCAAGAATTAAATGATAATGTTTTCTCTTGCCTTATTGTACCAGAGCTTTAATAGGCTTATCTTGTTTCTAAATTAAATATGGTGTGTGCAATTCATTACTTTGGATTTTATTATAAGAACTTTATTTAATATGACAAAAATTTGAGTAATTTAATCTAAAGTTCTGAAATATTTTTGTTTTTTCAAAATAAGCCTTCTTTCTTCCTTTTCCTTAAATAAAATTTGTACTTTTTGCGATAAATTTTAATATTATTTTGAGTAAAAAAAATAATCATAAAATTCAATTTAAGATTTTGAGAGCCTAGGCCAAAGATTTTATTTATCTCTCCCTTATCTTCCACAGTATCAATAAAAATAATATTCCCAAAATAATTTTTTTTTTTTTTAATTCATGTATTGTAATCGAACTAAATTTCTATATAACCTGTTTGCAAACAAAATAGCCTTTGCAAATATAACTCACACAATTAATCCTATCATCTTGATATTGTTATACATGTATAAGAACCTGATTTTATTGTCTCATCACTTTTATTAGAAATTTTAATTCAATTCGTTTGTAATTATTCATGTAAGTTGCCTATCCAAGTGGAAAGAAAGACTATGATATGAGTAATTTCAACAATAATTAACACAATAGCGCCCATGGCCTAATGGATAAGGCGCTTGACTTCTAATCAAGCGATTGTGGGTTCGAGTCCCACTGGGCGTGCAAATGCATAAGTTTCTGTTTTTTGAATTATTTATTTATTTTTCCCCAACCAGCAATGCTCTCTATCCCATTTTAAATGGGTTAAGTTCATTAAGATAAACAATAAACCATTTTAATTAATTTTAGCTCATCGAGAAAATTCTCTTATTAGATAAGAGGGAGTTGAAGATGAAGCAAGCACCTCTTCGTTGATGTGTCTGTTTCATCCCCAACTCTCTTTATAAAAATTTAAATAATCATTTTTTTCAAACTATTTTAATGTAATTAGTGTATATTGTTTCTGAAATTATGGAACCCACTTTAACTATAACTTTTAGTTTTAAATTCATATACTTTAACTATAGCTTCATTATTTCTAGTATCATTAATATTTGTGTAGTTTTGAGTAAAAAAATCAACAATCAATAACAAAAAAATCTTTTAATTATAACCAACTCAATGGACTTTTTCGCATGAGATTTGAAAAAAATGATATGATTTGCTTCCACAATATATATATATATATATATATATATATATATATATATATATATATATATATATATATATTATAGTTTATTTGGAGTAAAAATTTAAAATCATTTAATCATTAAACTTAAAATTAATAAATATTAATAATATTTATTGAATATTTATTTTACACTTAATAAGATGATTTAATAATGTTTAGTTATATTATTAAAAATAAATTTATGAATAACTGTTGGGATCGTGCATTGCACAAGATCTTCGTAACCAATAATAAATACAAAGTGCAATTTAGTAAGTTATCCTAGTTCAATAAAGTAAATTGATTATTTTCCTTTAAAGATTGTTGCATTCTTATGTATTGAGGGAATAGTTGAAAATAAATCCACTTTAGTTTTAAATTTTTAAAATGATAATAATTTCTAAATGATTTTTTTAGCTAAAATGACAATCAAAATACAAAGAAGGAAGTAAAATAATTTAACCAAGATGTTGAACTGTCGTTAGCAAAAAAAAAAGAAAAGAAGGTTGATAGTTTTTCTTTAGTAATTGCATCAGAGGTATCTGTTATATTATTTAGGGTAAACTGAAAATCTTTCTCATTTATACTTTGTGCAACACCTGCCTTTATGTTTTAAATAATTAATAAACCTAATTTCATTAATTCAGGCACAAAGTATGCAGTGATCCAAAATGTACTCTTTCAGCCAATTTTTTTTTTTAAAAATAAATTGGTGCGGAGCATTCCCTTTCAAGTACCTTGGTGTCCCCTTATCCACTAAGAAATTGTCTCTTATGCAATGGACGCCACTAGTGAAAAATAATTGTTGCTAGAATTACTTTTTGGATGGCTAAGAAACTCTTCTATGTAGGAGAATACAATTGGTTCAATCAGTCGTCTTTGGAAGTCAAGCTTATTGGTCGCAACTATTCATCATTCCTACAAAAGTACTTAAGCTCATTGATGCTTACCATAGGAGTTTCACTTGGTTAGGTACTAATATCATTATTAAGAGGGCACTTGATAGCATGGGATAAAGTATGCCTACCCAAATCAGCTGGTGGCATGAACCTTATTAATATACAAATATGGAACCAAGCTGCTATTATTAAGACATGTTCGGTTCTTGCCCAAAAATAAGATAAATTATGGATCAGATGGATTCACTCTTTCTACATAAAGACCAAACAATTCTTCACTGCTTCTGTACCAAGGCAAGCCTCATGGATGGTTGAGAAGATATTCACTACTAGACTGATCTTGGAACATACACAGATGCAAAAAGAGCCAACAACTTTGGCAAACTCTACATGAAGCTACTAGGAAACAGATTTAGATTACTATGGAAATGTCTAATGTTCGCTAATACTGCAAGACCAAAGGTTATTGTTACATTGTGGCTTCAGATACAGAGCAAGTTTCCAACATTTGATAAATTGTCTGACTGGGGAATGAATATAGACCAACAGTGTACTTTGTGTCAAAATGAGCTGGAAACTAGAGATCATCTATTTGTGCAATGTGAATTCACTTGAGCTATATGGAAGGAACTGATGGTATGGCTCAACTGGCCAATCTTTACTGTAGGTACTTGGGATATTCACTTGGATTGGGCTATAAAGCAAGCCAGAGGCAAGACCAAGTATGCTCAATTGTTCAGATTACTATATGCAGAATGTGTTCATGCTATGTGGATAGAAAGGAGTCAGAGAATTTTTGAAGGAAAAAGGAGTGCATATGAATCTATCGCCAAAGAAGTAGCATATATGTGGACTATGAGGGCTCCTATGGCCATAGTACTAGACTGCATCAACTTCTCTTCTCTTTCGTTTAAGTTATCAATTTTATCCTTAGGAATTTAGACAAAGGTGTTTCACGATCATGAATTAAGTAACGGGAAAAAGGTAAAAAAAAAACGCCGAATTATTTGAAATAAAGCATATATATCTCTCCATTATGTTTTGGTTCAAAAATATCCCTTCGTTATATTTTTGGCTCAAAAATACCCTTCCGTTAAATTTTTGGCTCAAAATACCTCTCGTCCTAACAAATGGAAAAGGGCCAAAAATACCCTTATCTATTACGAATGGAGCAAAAATATCCTTCGTTAGTTTTTGGCCAAAAAATATACACACCCCATGTAACGCCCAGTAAAATTACCAAAATACTCCTAGAAAAGAGACGTGCGCATAATGCATCTTTCACACTCCGATGGCAAATCCAAGGGGCGAAAATGCGATCAGCATGAAAAAATGAGTGGGAAAATGGTCTGGGGTTGAATTTTAGAGCAACCGGATTGAAAGGTAATTTTTCAATACGAAAATGATTTCCAGAATGAGTTCACAACAGGTGTGCGATGCGCACCTGCCACGGAGTTACACTTAGCTTTGGTACAAATATTTTCTACGGGATTAGAAAACTCGATCTGAGAATTTTTAGCGAAAAAACCCAGAAAAAGTACAAGTCCGCGTTGCGGACCCACGTACCCAGGCTGAACCTTTTTTTTTAGTTTTTCTGGAGGGGCCTTCCAGACCTTTCCAAACCCTTCCTAAACTTAAAATACGATCAAAATAGATCATTTTGAGTATAAAAAGGGGGTCTTAACCCATTCTTAAGCCTTTCAAAACTTCTCACAAAAGACCTGGGCTAAGGATAAGAGAGAAGAGCGAGAAATCGAGGAATTCAAGTTGGATTCGTGCCAAATTGATTGTCTACCTTCATCCCAGGTATGTAAGGCTAAACTAAAACATGGGAATCTTCTTTCATGTGCCCCATTGATGGTAATAAAGAAGTTGAAAGTCCAATGAGTCTACATATATGATTCTTTAAAGTTTTCTTATAAATTATACATACATACATACATACATACATACATACATACATATATATATATATATATATATATATATATATATATATATATATATATATATATATATATATATATATATATATATATACATACTTTCACATGTTTATGATCATCATAAAATTGACTTACCGATTCAATGCTTTTACTTGAGTTATTGCAAAAACACTATATGTTATTTTATAAAGATTGCACGAATGAACCTAGGAATTGAGTCTACAGCCTTGACTTGAGTATGTTGATTGTGATAGTGACGTGAGTATGATGAGGAGTTAGTAGAGCTTGATGGTCCCATGAGTATTCATAATTGAATTCTAGAGTTTTGTCTAATTGACTTCTTCCTAATGATTATTCTGAGTCCTTAAGTTCTCAAATGAGAATTAAGTTAATTGAGATAAGTTAAAGTCCTCGAAAGCAATAGAGGACTTTAGAGTTTGAGTTAATGAGATGATGAGAGTCTCTATGGGACTAGTTGAGATGAGGAGTCTTATGAAAATTGAGTCTTCGGAGGGGTATCGAGCACCAAAATGAGTAAGAGCAAGTCCAACTCGCACTCATTAACTATGTCGCCAAACGTAGGTGAGACTTGAACCATCACATTAGAGGTTCCCTCTTGAGGAGAAGTACTTGAAAGCAATAAAGGACTTTTGAGGCCGTTTCCATTATGGATCTCCATTATGGACTCTAGTTGTTCTTTACCTGGCAAGTACAGAACGACTGTGGCAAATCAGCGGGATTGTTGCACAATCACTGGCTCATAAGTGATTGTTGTCGGATAAGAGAAACTCCCAAATAGGTCCCACACTGATAGTACTCTGAGTTGATCGAGTTGAGTTGATAGATGAGGTTTGATTGGTATTGATGGGTCATTTGTCTACTCTTTGTTCTTGCTTTACATAGACATCTAACATTCTAATTGAGTATCTTCTGAGTTGAAATTATTTTTATATTATTCTACCTTTATCTATTTCACTCAACCATTTTACATACTCGTACATTTCCCGTATTGACGTCCCCTTTAGTTTTCATCGTTTTATGATGCAAAGGCAGGTACTAGAGATTGTCAACAGGTGCATCGTTAAGGATCCATCGAAATCAGCAGTGTTAGTGAGCCTTCCTTAATTTGAAGGATCATTATTTTACTTTCATCTAGCTTATAGAGTTAGACTTGGGTTAGCTTTATTTTGATTTGAGGTAGCCATGGGTCGGTCATTAGCACCACCTGATAGTGATAGAAGCTTCATAGACTAGAGTTGAGTTATTAATGTTGAGACTTTATTGAGCTAGTTTCTTTCGTACTAGCCTATTGTTAGGTTTTGCACCCCCTACGGATTTGCCTAATCGTTGGAACAGGTTTAACCAACGTGTTTCAATGACGCAGAAATAAACAGGACGCAGCAGTTTTACGTGAAAACCCCCGGCTCAAAAAGGGTGAAAAACCACGACCTGTACTCTACAGGATTTAACTTCAACTTCACTACTTCAAAAGAGCCTTCAACAAACGATTATTACAATTCCTAGTAATCTAAACTTCAAAACTACTTCAACAACTTCCTAACTTCACATAAACCTCCCTAGGCTTATGTTCCCCACGTCTTCGAGTTACCCCCAACTTGAAGACTAGAATCTAATCTCAGTTATAGACTCTGAGAGATTACACAATTTGTTCAAGATTACAAAGAGAAAACAAATCTTCCTTAGTCCTAAGCTATCACGCCGTGCTTCTCTTTTTCTCTCTGCTTCTTTCTTTTTTCTGCGCATCTCTTTCTGCTGTCATGTCCTTTAGATTTATAGTAATCAATTGGAGTTTTATTTACTCTAGACCTCTTTTAATGATAACCACCAGTGGAGTCCTTTTTCACATAGAACTTCTTCTTCACACAGAATTCCTCTTTTTAAGCATCCTGTTGAATTAGAACTCCTTCTTCTTATTAAACTCCTTCTTCTCATAGAATTCCTCTTTTTAAGCATCCTGTTGAATTAGAACTCCTTCTTCTTATTAAATTCCTTCTTCTCATAGAACTCCTCTTTTTAAGCATCCTGTTTCATTATCTTTTGTCAGCCATCAAAACTTTACTATTCCAACAAATTCCCCCTTTTTGATGATGACAATTTTTCTGAGTGTCAGGTCTATCCATCTAATCTGATTTATTTTCAGCTTTCCATAGTTTCCCCTGACTGTGTGCCCTCTGCTTGTTCAATGGATGGACCAGGTAGCCTGACTTGTTCCTCTGATCCAGCTTTCCATAGTTCCCCCTGACTGTGTGCCCTCTGCTTGTCCAGTAGATGGACCAGGTAGCCTGACTTGTTCCTCTAATCCAGCTCATAGTCATCCTATCCTCCCCTTTTTAAAAGGTGCCAGTGAAAGAAACTTGTGCTTATATCCAGTCATGTGCCTTGAGCAAGCGCTATCCTTGTGCCAATGCTTGCTTTCTTTCACTGCAACCTGTAAGACAGATCAAGGGTTAGTTTTAGGAACCCAGACTAGCTTGGGTCCTTTCCAGTTGTAAAACGGATGAATGAGATCCCTTCTTGCCCAAGTAGGCAACATGTTTCTTGACCTGTTTCTTTTATCATTTTCATGCCTCCTTTTGTGCACATGATATGTGTTTCTACTCCTAACATTGTTTGCAATTGGACACTCAATAGTTGGATGTCCAATTTTTCCACAGAGGTAGCACAAATCAGTAGTAGTAACATTCTCCTGAAAGAACCCTATTCCAGCTTTCTCAATGTGACTCCTGCTTCCTAGATGGTTCACTATTCTTGATGACTGAGTCCATTTGTTTGCCTTTTCTAAATCCAGTTTTAAAATGGAGTTTTCCTGGGTCAATTTTCTCACTTTTTTCTTTCTCACACAAAAACTCAATTTTGCATTCTTTCAACTCAGCTTCTACCTTCTGATGCTCTTCACTCATCGTACTTTCACCCTTATCAGCAGCAGTTAACTTTTGGATTTCTGACTTTAGGTTCAACACAAGTGAATCAAGTTGTTTAACCTGTTTCTTCAACTTGTCATTTATTTCTTTTGCTTTATCCAAACAGTTTTTTATCTCAAGATTTTCAAATTTTTGAGCTGAAAAATCTTTAATTAGTTGATCCTTTCCATTTTTTACTTCTTGAAAATTGTCTATCAATCCATTCATCAACCAGATTAGCTTCCTTTTTGAAAAGAGATGCAACTTTTCTTTTAATTCAGAAATACTTACCTCAGATCTGTCATCTTCTTCTATATCTGAATCTCCAGCAGCCATGAAAGCAGTTTCATCAATATTTTCAGTATCAGAATCTTCCAGACCTGATCCCCAAGCGGCCATCATGGCATAGGTTTCCTTTTCCTTTTGCTTAGCAGTTTTTTCTTTGATTTCTCTTTCAGCCCTTTCTTTTCTCCACTCAATCTGCCATAGAGGACACTGTTTAATGTGATGATCAGTTTTTCCACATTTGTAACATCCAGAGTTGCTTTTGTCATCGGACCACTTCCTGTTACCAGTGTCATCGGACCACTTCTTGTTACCAGTGTCATCGGGCCACTTCCTGTTACCTATTTCTTTCTTATCCTTCCCTTTCCTGTTCCTTAGAAACTTTTTGAATTTTTTAGCTAAAAATAATATCTGATCTTCATCAAGATCTGATCCCTCATCATCAGAAACTACTCTAAGAGCGAGTGATTTTTCATACATTCCCACTTCTTCCTTTTGCTCTTCCATGTTCATCTCATATGTTCTGAGATTTCCAACCAGCTCATTCAATGTCATGGTTTTAATATCCTTAGCTTCCCTAATGGCAGTAACTTTTACATCCCACTTAGCTTTTGGTAAAATTCTCAGAACCTTGTCTACCTATTCTTCAGAGGTAAGCACTTTTCCCAGAGAAGCCAGTTCATTAATAAGTAGTGTGAGCCTTGCCATTATCTCTTGCAATGTCTCATTCTCTTTCATCTTGAAGGTCTCATATTCCGTGAATAGCATGGCAACCCTGAACTTCCTGACCTGAGCAGTTCCCTCGTGAGCAATTGTAAGAGCATCCCAGATTTCTTTTGCAGTAGAGCAATTTGAAATTTTGTTATACTCTTGTGGACCAAGACCACAAATCAAAATATTTTTAGCTTTGGCATTTTTCCTCATGGCCACCAAATCCTTAGCGTTGAACTCCCTTCTCTCTTTCGGCACTTGTTGGTTCTCCACTTCTTTCATAGGAATAGTAGGCCCTATAATAATTCTATCCCAGAGTTCGTAGTCTTCTCCTTGAATGAAGTCCTCCATCCTAGCCTTCCACCAACCGAAATGTGTTCCATTGAAAAGAGGAGGCCTCACAGATGATTGTCCTTCTCCATGTCCAAAAGGTGGTGCAGTATTTATCTGGATCAATTCTTAGGTACTAGCCTTTAATAAGAAAACCTGCTCTGATACCAACTGTTAGGTTTTGCACCCCCTACGGATTTGCCTAATCGTTGGAACAGGTTTAACCGACGTGTTTCAATGACGCAGAAATAAACAGGACGCAACAGTTTTACGTGGAAAACCCCCGGCTCAAAAAGGGTGAAAAACCACGACCTGTAATCTACAGGATTTAACTTCAACTTCACTACTTCAAAAGAGCCTTCAACAAACGATTACAATTCCTAGTAATCTAAACTTCAAAACTACTTCAACAACTTCCTAACTTCACATAAACCTCCCTAGGTTTATGTTTCCCACGTCTTCGAGTTACCCCCAACTTGAAGACTAGAATCTAATCTCAGTTATAGACTCTGAGAGATTACACAATTTGTTCAAGATTACAAAGAGAAAACAAATCTTCCTTAGTCCTATGCTATCACACCGTGCTTCTCTTTTTCTCTCCGCTTCTTTCTTTTTTCTGCGCACCTCTTTCTGCTGTCATGTCCTCTAGCTTTATAGTAATCAATTGGAGTTTTATTTGCTCTAGACCTCTTTTAATGATAACCACCAGTGGAGTCTTTTTTCACATAGAACTTCTTCTTCACATAGAATTCCTCCTTTTAAGCATCCTGTTGAATTAGAACTCCTTCTTCTTATTAAACTCCTTCTTCTCATGGAATTCCTCTTTTTAAGCATCCTGTTGAATTAGAACTCCTTCTTCTTATTAAATTCCTTCTTCTCATAGAACTCCTCTTTTTAAGCATCCTGTTTCATTATCTTTTATCAGCCATCAAAACTTTATTATTCCAACACCTATTTATGTGACATGAAATTTGAGACTTAGCTTGCCCATTTCTATCTTTAGTCTTCCACTGATTAATTAGTTATTGAATAAATGAATGTGATGGGGCCAAGTGATTTTCTTGAGGACTAGCAATAATCTCTAAGTGCCAGCCACGTCTAGGGTACCCTCCCAAGGCATGACAAACTTGGTATCAGAGACAAGTTCAAGTGTCCTAGGGAGTCTATGAAGCCGTATCTAGTAGAGTCCTTATTATTGGTGTGAAGAGCTCCACATCCATAATAGGGAGGCTATAGGTCATTAAGAATGGTCTCACTTCTTTCATACTCTAAATCATGCGATAGTGTTACACTCTATGAAAGCTCTCTTCTAATTTGTGTGTTACGTGTTTACATAATTGTGATCATGCTTCCAAGAAGTGCTGATAAAAAGAAAAGGAATCTGGCTAGACAGAGTACCAACCGACTCGAGCCCCAGATTCAGGATGAATCAATAGTCCAGCCTCTCCTACTGTGCAGCCACCACTAGCTGACGTCACTAATGCTGAGCTTTGCCAATCCATCCAGACATTGGCCCAGACTGTGACAACACTGATTGCTAGACAGGGAGTAGGCAGGTAGGGTGTTCCAAATACATCTGGAGTTCGTTACTCCCTGAGAATGAACCCACCTGAGTTTAAAAGGTTGAAGAGGAATAGGAACATGAGTCACCTTCAATGTAGGGCCTCATAACTTTAGGTCTCAGGGATCTAAGTCACCGGCTCGAGGCAAGCCACCTTATGGCAACTGTGGCAAACTTTACTTAGGAGGATGCTGTGGAGGGAGCGCTGGATGTTACGAGTGTGGCTAAGTGGGTTACCTTCATAGGGAATGCCAAAAGTGGGTTAATAAGGCTCAAGCTTCTACACCAGCACACCCAGTTAGAGAGGATCAGACAAGTTCTCCAGATGTCACCCAGATGTCATGACGAGTATGATTCGATTCGTTACTTGATTTTGATATTACCTATGAAAGAGATAGTTATATCTCTACAATTTTGATGTTAACCCCCCTAAGAGTGAGATTTAAGGTCTTATAAACCCTAAGTAGAATTGAATCATCCTAGAGTTAGAAGGACGATGATAGAAAGAAAGGGATAAGATAGCAAGAGAGATGGTTGATTGACACTTGTAACTAGAGTTATTATCTATTAGGTATGTAATGGGGTGATGAGTTGATTGCCATAAGTCTTGACGAGAGAGTAGTAAGTACCCCTTGATTTTCATGATGAGACATAGAGGAAGAGTCATTGTTAGAATGTGTTAGAGTGTGCTCAACCTAGAAAGAGGATTATGTTGATGTGTCATAGTATTAGTGAGGGTGAAGTGTAGATGTTGAATAGGGGAAACATAGTACTTTTGAGATGATAGATCTAAACTAGGCTCATGATTTTGAAGGGAGCCCCATGAAATTCATAAAGTTATAAGCTTGGCCAGATAAGGAGGTATAGTAAGTGGGTGAGTGGTACATGAGTTCTGAAGAGGGGATGTGTTGATCAATTATTGGCTATGAGATTTTAGTAAGCCTATATTCCTATTTTTACATGGTAGTTACGGGCTAATATAATGTGAAGGAAGTGTGTGATTCATATGTTAGTATTAGACCCTAAGCTTGAATTTTGAGGAGTAGTGTGCAAGAGGGGATAGCATTGTGACAGTGATAGTTTTAGTTGGAGATTCATCCTAAGAGGTTCACCATAGTATGTGTTTGACGTCCTAAGAGGTTCACCACAGTGTGTGTTTGAGATTAAGGTGTTGGCTTTCAAGGAGTGTGATGTTATGAGTATGGTATAGGTGCCTTTAGATAGAAATAGAGAGTTGAAGATGAAACATTTGATAGAAGAGGCTCAAGATATGTAACCATGATAAAGTAAAGTTATGTGAAACTCTAAGTTATGACTCCTATAAGAATCTAGATAATATATTTGAGTTGTCAACATGGAGTAGGCTGATGCAAGAATTCTTTGTCATCGCTAGTATTTAAGTCAATTAGGGCTTATGGATAGATAACAATGAGTTTTCCATGATAGTCTAATTCTCAAACAAATAAATTTATGAAGCACAGGAGTTGAGTGTTAGTAGGCAAAGAAAAGAGGTTAGATTGTAAGAGTTTTGTAAGTGGTTATGTAAGCCAATAAGAGTAGTAAATATAGAAAGGTTTTCATTCAGACAAAAGGAAGCTAAGAATGGTATCTTCGAAGGGGGTCATAGTGGCTATTATGTATATATAACTATAGCATAGCCAGAGAGTTTAAGACGTTCTTGCAGATAATGATTCCTTGACCATGCAGAGACGTTCTTGCAGATAATGATTCCTTGACCATGTAGAGATATGTGCTAATAGCCTGGTAAAGAGAGTTGATTTGTAAGACTAGAGAGATAACATTTGAACTAAGGGAGAGATGATGAGGTGATAAACTAAAGTAGATCTTGAGTTTTGATAGTGATAGGCTGATCAAGAGGAGATATTAATTCTTTTCCATCTCATATAGTCCTTATACTTCAGTTGAGGTGACATTCCATTTTTGTCAGGTGTATGACTGCCATGCCCATGGTCTAGTCCCATGTACCACTTTTTGATTGTCATTCATGTCGAGTTACGAAGATGAGAAGCGATAATTTCATTCAATGATTTTGATCTTACCTCATCGGTCTAAGAGTTCCCAGCTCCATGTTGAATGAGATGTGACCTGAGTTTTATACTATGTATAGTTATGTGAACTCAGAATGAGCCTGGAGAGACGAGGGAGACCGTACTTCTTTATGAATGTTCTCAGATAAGATTTCTTGATGAAATTGTGCTAATGATCTTTTTGGTTCCAAGCCTTTTTCAATGATTCTATCTTTCAGTCTTAATAGAAATGTTGATGATATTAGAGGAGTGATGGTTGACGAGAGAGAACGAATGTTCTTGATTTTGATAATGAGGTGATATCGTTTCCTTTAAGGTTATAGATGTGGAGGAGGAGTTAGAGAGATATTGAAGAGTCTAATAGATAGTAAAGGAATACCATGATAAGAGTTCATGCGATCAAGGGTGTAGATGTACTATGGTAAGTTGAAGATCCTCTAGTGATATTGACCTTAAAGAGTCCATAAAGTGGTTAGAGTGATAGGCTTGAATATGTGGTCACTATTATGTGAGTGTATTAAAGTGATGACAACAAGTAATATTCTCGGAGTAAAGGTCACCATGGAGATATGAAACATACATTTTGAGGGCTCGGATTGGTGTAGGTATGATCATCCTAGTACTAGCACCTTGAGACTTAGGAGTCGTTTGGTACAAAAATGAATAACGCAGGGATTAGTAATGCACGGACTAGTAATACAAGGATTAGTAATGCTGGGATTATTTTTCATCCCATGTTTGGTTTATTGTTTTCCATTTAATTTTATGCTTGGTATAAAATTCTATAAAATGTTTCTTTCCAATTATGCCCTTGAACTTTTACGAGATTTTCTATTTCATGTAGTAGATCAAAGTAGATTATTTTTTTATGACTTGTAACTAGTTAGGAAAATAATAATTTGTCATTATGTTTAGTATTTTCTCATTTGAATTATTTGAGAATAAATAATTATAATTTTAATAAATTCATTACTAATAAAATGTCAATCTTTAATTTAATAAAAATAGATCATCTATTATTAAAATAGAAAAGATGGTAAACAATTGTAAAATAGATAATATATATTTACACATAAAAAGTTATAATTTTAATATAGTGTTTATATCTTACGAGGTCATTCAACTTTGAGAATATATTTAACATCATTGGACTTTATATTGTATCAATAAAATCACTCAACTAGAATTAGTTATAAAAAAAAATTGACATGTCAAAATATTTTTTTGTGTATTATGTAAATATGAAACAAATCAATAAATTTTAAAAATCTGACATGGTAAATTTACTTATTTTTATATTATGAAAATATGAACCCTCAAATAAATAAAATTTTTGTAAGCTAATTTATTTAAGTAAATTTAATAGTACAAAACTACAAATATAAAATACAAAATCAAGAAAACAAAAATATGTAAAAGAATTTGAGGGATATTTTTATCTTTGTGTATTTAATCCCATAGTATTAATCCAATGTATTAGCCAATACCACCAAATGGGAGGTATTATCTAATACCATGTATGTGGTATTAACTAATACCATGGATTGGTTATACATGGTCCAAAAATCCAACCAAACACAGCATTACCTAATACCATGGTTAATACATGGATTATTTTGTCCTTATACATCCTACCAAACGGCCCCTTAGAGTTAGGAGTGAATGGAATAAGATGATGTGGATAGGCAGAGAGTTATATAGGAGCTATAAGCTTAAGTTGAAGGAGTGTAGTGCCATTAAGAGGGCCGTAGTCGAGATGATGTGCTGAGCTTGAGAGTATCCATAGAGCCTGTAGATCACGATGGCCCCATTCGCGATTAAAGTTGATGACTTCCTTCTCGAGTTCAAATGACTTAATTGTCGAGACATTTAAACGATTTGAAATGATTGAGTTCTAATGTTCCATTCGTACTTGATGATGAGGATGCCGAAGGTAATGTCCGTACCCTTAACTTAATTTAATTTGTCTATTCCTGAGTTGATGTGTCCATTCCTGAGTTGATGTAACTATTCTTGAGTCTGAATAGAGATTGTTAAAACTGACGAGGAGTCGAGAGTTTGATTGATTGAGTCAGTATTGATAGGAGACTTGATCATATTCCTTCTTTGATGTCTACCTTTTCGTCGAATGATTCCAATCGGGAGATAATGTAACACCAGGTAAAATTATTAACCTACTCCTAAAAAAGATATGTGCACATAACACGTCTCCCACACTCCGATAGCAAATTAAAGGCCGAAAATACAATCAACATGAAAAATTTGATGGAAAAATGGTTTCGATTGATTTTTAGGGCAACCGTATCAAAAGATAATTTTACGATGCGAAAATGATTTCTAAAATGAGTGTGCGACACGCGCACCTGCCGCGGAGTTACACTTAGTTTTGGTCAGAATATTTTCTACAAGATTAGAAACTCGATCAAAGAATTTTCGGCGAAAAAAACCCAGAAACAGTACAAGTCTGCGTCATGGACACACATACCTGGGCCGAACAGTTTTTTCAAATTTTCGTGAGGGGCATTCTAGACCTTTCCGAACTCCTCCTAAACTTAAAATACGATCAAAATAGGCGTGCTCAGAGACTATTACTAGTCCCCAAGCGGATCACTCGATCTCAGAACAGTCACTCAATATCAAGCATAGCGGAATTAATGGAATAAGGCAGTGAGTGACATAAATCCATCTACATAAAAAAGAAGGGCCAATTGCTAATAACTCAGTCTCAACATCTATGATAAGCAAATAACAATTTCTAACATGACTCAAAGGGGGAAAGACCCCAACATCAACCTCAACTCATGTCTATGAAGCCTCTAACTCAACTAGACAGTTTAGGAGGGTACCATGACAGGCCATGGCTACCCGACTCAATAAACAAGAATAACTGATAAAGAAGGGCTCCTCTGGATAGCAAGGAGGGCTCACCAATGGCTGAAATCCGAATCTCTGAACCTCAACGACGCGTCTGCTAAAGTCTTCTACCTCTTGTAGACATAGAATTTTGTAAAATAATTCATGAAAACAAGTTATGCAGTAAAATAGTTTGTGATGATCATCAATTCATGTAAAATATATGAATTAAGTAAAAACTTAGTGAAATACTCAAGGATCCTCACATCAAACTCATTATCTTCAATCATAAACTCAATTTTTTAAAAAGGGACACATGGGAGAACAATCTCATGCTTTAGGTTAGCCTTACATACCTGGGATGATTGCTAACAACAATTCCTCGTAAAATCTTTTCTTGACTCTTCAACCTCAACTCTCTTGAAGCCCTAACTTGGTAAGTTTTTCTAGGAAGAGGGTTTTAAATTGGGTTTTTGAACCTTTTCTTCACGAATACGACCTATATTAATCGTATATGGGTTTGAGAAGTTGTTAGGAATGGACTAGAATGCCCCTCGAAATTTTAGAAATTTTCTAGCCGTAAAATAACAAAGTCCACGATGCGGACTTGTCGTGTACAATTCATTTTTTGCAAAAAATTTTTTGAATGAGTTTTCTCAATCACGTCGAAAAATTAAGAAAAATCATAAGTGCGCCTCCGCGATGGGTCTACGACGCGACTCTATCGCGAACTCTCTCTCACTGTTTCTCGTTTTGGAACAAAAAATTATCTTTTGACTCGATCGCTCTAAAAATCGACTGTGACCTTTTCCCAACTCACTTTTTCGTGTTAATCATGAATCCGGCCTTAGATTTTCCGTCTGAGCATCAGAAGACATGTTCTGCGCACATCTCTCCTCTAAGGCTAATTTGGTAATTTTACCGGGTGTTACATCATCTCCCCCTTGGGATCATTCATCCTCGAATGATGAATAGGAGCGGTATTATGGCACGAATAGACTCAAGACTCATCTCGATACTCACTCATCAACTCAACTTCTCAACTCTTCACGAACTTCAATAACATCTACTCAGAACATCAAAATATACACATCAACTCAGGATAGAAACATCAAATTAAGGTAAGAATAGAAATTTTACCTTCGATTTTCTCATCGTCAGGCACAAATAGGTGCGGGTATTTAGTTCTCATCTCTTCCTCAGCTTCCCACGTGGCTTCCTCAACAAATTGGTTCCTCCACAAAACTTTAATGGAGGCTATCTCTTTGTTCCGTCTGCGAACCTGTCGATCCAAGATTTAGACGAGAATTTCCTCATAAGATAAACTATCTTTGACTCCAGTGCTCTCAATAGGGATTACCAAGGCAGTGTCTCCCAAACACCTCTTCAGCATAGAGATATGGAATAGCTGATGGATTCCGTCTAACTCAGAAGGTAACTCTAGCTCATAAGCAACCTTCCCAATTCTCCTCACAATCTGATAAGGGCCGATATAGCGAGGGCTTAATTTATCCTTCTTCCCAAACCTCATGACACCCTTCATGGGCAATACCTTCAACTATACCCAATCACTCACCTCAAATTCTAGGTCTCTTCTTCTCACATCGGTGTAACATTTCTGATGGCTTTGTGCAGTTTTCAACCTCTCTCTAATAATCTTCACCTTCTCCATGGACTGGTGGACAAGGTCAGGCCCAATCAACTCAACTTCTCTAACCCCAAACCACCCAATGGGTGACCTACACCTCCTCCCATATAAGGCCCCATAAGGGGGCCATTTGAATACTTGTATGATAACTATTTCATGTGCAATTTCAATCAAAGGTAGATGGTCATCCCAATTTCCTTTGAAGTCAAGGACGCAGGCCTTCAACATATCTTTTACCTTATGATAGTGTGCTCTTCTTGACAATCCGTCTGTGGATGAAAGGCTGTACTCAAATTCTCTTTGGTACCCAGTCCTTTCTGGAAAGAGTTCTAGAAGTGAGAGGTAAATTGGGCTCCTTTGTCCGAGATGATAGATAAGGGAACTCCATGCATCCTCACAATCTCCTGGATATACATCTTGGCATACTCCTCCACGGTATTAGTCATTTTAACTGCCAAGAAGTGCGCTGATTTAGTCATATTGTCTACAATCACCCATATGGAATCATGTTGCCCCTGGGATTACGGTAGGGTGGTGATGAAATCCATGTTAATCATCTCCCACTTCCACTCTGGAATCTCAAAGTTTTGAGCTAAGCCACTTGGCCTTTGATGCTCAACCTTCACTTTCTGGCGATTCGGGCACTTTGAAACAAACTCAGCAATGTCCCTCTTTATTTTACTCCACCAATAGACTTCTCTCAAGTTGTGGTACATCTTGGTGGAGCCCGGATGAATGGAGTATCTAGTGTTGTGGGATTCAGCCATGATCCTCTCGCGGACACTATTAACATCAAGAACACATAACCTACTCTGGTATCTCAACACCCCATCTTTCCCTTTGGAGAAGATCATCAATTTTTGTTTGTGGACAACCTCCTTCAATTGGAGTATGATAGGATCTAGATCTTGCTTCTCTTTTACCTCTGCTACTAGGGATGAGTAGATCCATTCTGAACATTGACTCCTCCCTCGTAATTCTCCTCCAGTTGGACTCCCAACGGAGCCAACCTATGCATTTCCTTCACTAGATCTTCTTCTCTTCCTCAACTTGGGTTGTACTACCCATTGACAACCTGCTAAGGGCATCAACAACAATGTTAGCTTTACCTGGGTGGTATAGGATGCTCATGTCATAATCCTTGAGCAACTCCAACCATCTCCGTTGTCGCAGGTTGAGCTCTCTCTGACTAAAGACATACTGTAGGCTCTTGTGGTCAGTGAGCATGTCCACATGCACTCCATACAAGTAGTAGCACAAGATTTTAAGTGTGAACACTAATGCCGCCAACTCAAGATAATGGGTCGAATAGTTCCTCTCATGAACTTTAAGTTGCCTGGAAGCATAGGCTATCACCTTCCATCTCTACATCAATACACATCCCAATCCACCTCTTGATGCGTCACAATATATCACAACATCTTTTGTCCCATCGGGTAAAGCCGAAACAGGTGCGGTGATCAATCTAGTCTTCAACTCTTGGAAGCTCTTCTCACATTCCTCATACCATTGAAACTTGACCTTTTTCTGAGTCAGCTTGGTCAATGGTGCGGATAGGGAAGAAAATCCGTCAACGAATCTGCGGTAGTAGCCCGCCAACCCCAAGAAACTTCTTATGTCAGTTGGAAAGGTCGGTCTTGGCCAATTCTTAACCGCTTCAATCTTCTGGGTATTTACTCAAATTCCATCACCCGAAACAACATGTCCTAAGAAAGCGAATTGAGCCAAAACTCACTTTGAGAACTTCGCATACAATTCATGGTCCTTACGAGTCTGAAGGACAACTCTAAGGTGTTTGGCATGCTCCTTCTCATACCTCGAATACACCAAAATATCATCAATGAACACAATTACAAACATGTCAAGGTAGGGCCGGAACACCCTATTCATCAAATCCATGAAAGTTGTAGGTGCATTCGTCAACCCAAAGGACATGACTAAGAACTCAAAGTGGTCATATCTAGTGTTGAAAGCTGTCTTTAGAACATCACATTCTCTCACTTTCAACTGATGGTAACCCAATCTGAGGTCTATCTTTGAAAAGCATAAAGCATCCTAAAGTTGGTCAAAGAGAGCATCTATCCTGGGGAGAGGATATTTATTCTTGATCGTGGCCCTGTTTAGTTGCCTATAGTCTATGCACATCCTGAGAGACCCATCCTTCTTTCGTACAAACAGAACTGGAGCACTCCAAGGAGAATAACTTGGCCTAATAAAGCCCTTCTCTAACAAATCCTTCAACTCAGTGGCAACCATCCTATATGGGGGAATCGAGATAGGCTGCATCTCGGGAAGAACATCGATACCGAAGTTGATCTCCCTATCAGGAGGGACTCCCAGTAAATCCTCGTGGAACACCTCAAGAAACTCATGCACAATCAGAATTGACTCAAGAGTAGGGGACTCAATATCATCAGATTTAACTCGCACGAGGTGGTAACTACAACCTTCAGAAACTAGCTTTCTTTCTCTCAGGTAGGAAATAAACTTACCCTTGGGTGCAACAGAACTTCCCCTCCACTTTAGTACCAATTCCTTGGGAAATTGGAATTTGACAACACGGGTCCTACAAGTTATTGAGGCATAACAGGCATGGAGCCAATCCATACCAAGGATTACATCAAAGTCAACCATCTCCAACTCTACCAAGCCAGCCAAAGTATCCCTATGATAGATGAATACGACACAATCTCTATAGACCCTCTCAACTAGGATAGACTCTCCACTGGGAGTAGAAATAGTATAAGGTTCAAGCAAACACTCTGGAAACATCTCAAATTTATTGGCTACATAGGGAGTCACAAAAGATAAGGTGGCACTCGGATCAAGCAATGCATAACAATTACAAGAAAAGACTCGGAGCATACCCATAACAACATCTAGTGCAATCTCTTGGTCCTGTCGATGACCCATCGCATACAGATAGTTTGTCCCGCCTCCTGCACCCGCAGTAGTAGCCTTCTAATGACCACCCGCAGGGGGAGCTGTAGAAGGCTGAGCTTTGTTACTTCCATCACCCCATCTCCTCGTAGGACACTCACCCTGAAAATGGCCCGGTTGTCCGTATAAATAACAAGCATTCGTGCCCTCACGACACGCACTACGGTGAAGTTTGCCACATCTTCCACAAGGTGGCTTCCCTCTCGGGCCTTGGGTCACACTAGCTTGGGACTGAGGACCCTGAGCTCTGAAATTCTAGTGACCATAAGATTTCTGATCATACCTATTTTCTGAACAGGCGCACTTGCCATCGACGGTGCATGGCTAGAAGACCTCTTCTAAAAATATGTTCTATCACCTTTATTCTGCTTCTGTTTACTAGGCTCATGCCCTACCGATTTGACCTTCTTATTATACTGCTCTTCCCTGTCCTTCTTCTTGTCCTCCTCAATTTGCTGGGCATAGACCATAAGTCTAGAGATGTCCATACCTGGAATCAGCAGTGCTGCCTTACACTCCCTCTTTACATGCCTACCCAATCCAGACATGAACTTTCTCATTCTCTCCCTCATATCCTGGAACATCTCTGGGGCATACCGGGACAACTGAAAGAACTTGAGGTTGTACTCTTTGACGATCAACCCCTCTTGCTTCAGGTTCACGAACTCTTCCACCTTCACTTCCCTCAACTCTTGGGGAAAGAAGTGGTCGACGAAAGCACTCTCAAACTCCTCCCACTCAACAGGTTCAGCCTCTTTGCCTCTGCCATCTTCCCATTGATTATACCAGACATTAACAACATCCTTAAGCTGATAAGAGATGGGCTCAACTCCCTCAACCTCATTAGCATGCATAGCCCTTACAATTTTGCTCATCTCATCAATAAAATATGGGTCCTACTCAACCTTCGACCCCATATAGATTGGCGGGTTCATCCTCAGGAAATCTCTGAGTCTGGTTGCAGCCGTAGGCTCTTGGGAGTTGGAGCTAGGGGCCTGGGGACTCGGCTATTACTCTGGGAGGCTACCAACTGAATGATTATAGCAATGGCTCTCCTGAAGTCTGCTTCCGAAGTGGAGGCTGACTGAGCAGGTGGTGCCTGTGGGATCTCAGTAGCTCTGGCAAGTCGACCCCATCTCCTCATCTCGGGCTGGGTAGAGGTCTATGGAGGGGAATTCTCAGCGTTTGGGGCTGAGGCATCTCTTTGGGAAGCAGTGCATTTGGGAGGCATGATCTACAAATGCGCAACACACGAATTAGAAGAGAGTTTCATAGAGTCAAACTCTATCGCACAAACTCAGAATATCAAAGAAGTGTAACCATTCCTAATATCCGATAGCCTTCTGTTTATGAAGTTTGGTGCACAACACACACATAAACAAGACTCTACTAGACACAGCTTCATAGACTCCCTAGGACTCTTGAACTCCGTACACTGATACCAAGTTTGTCATGCCCCAGGAGGGAACCCAAGGTGTGGCCGGCACCTACAGACTATTGCTAGTCTCCAAGCGGACAACTTGATCTCAGAACAGTCACTCAACATCAAGCATAACGAAATTAATGGAATAAGGCAGTGAGCAACATAAATCAGTCTACATCAAAAGAAAGGGCCAACGGCAAATAACACAGTCTCAACATCTATGATAAGCAAATAAGAATTTCTAACTCCACTTAAATAGGGAAAGACCCCAACATCAACCTTAACTCATGTCTATGAAGCCTCTAACTCAACTAGACAGTCTAGGAGGGTACCATGACAAGCCATGGCTACTCGACTCAATAAACAAAAATAACTGATAAAGAAAGGTTCCTTCGGATAGCAAGGAGGGCTCACCAATGGCTGAAATTCAAATCTCCGAACCTCAACAATGCGTGTGCTGAAGTCCTTTACCTCCTGTATCTGTATCATAAAACGATGCAGCACCGAGTGGCATCAGTACGTGGAATGTACGGTATGTAAGATGGCTAAATATAACAATATAGATAGAACAATATAGGGATAACATCAACTCAACATCATACTCCGTCAGAATGTCAAATGTCTATCTAAAGCAAGAATAAAAAATAGACAAATGACCCGTCAACATCTCATCAATACATCATCAATACGTCAGACTTATCTCAAGGAATACTTGACTCAACTCACATCAATGGACTCATGCCCGTCTAGGACAAGGATAATGAGTAGATAATAAAACATCAACATCCATCAAGACTCATACCATCACATCAACATCAGAGTTCTATCAAAATGGAATCTAGTTGGGAGTTTCTCTAACTGATAACCATCACCTATGAGTCGGTTATGATGCAGTGAAGCGATGTCGTTACCACATTCATACAATACCCTGCCCGGGGTAAAAGAGATCACCATCAGTGAATCCACAAGAAATAACATCAGTCCTCTTTTGGGACAAAGGAAACATCTGTATTACGGTTTGATCCTCACTCCTACGTGAGCCACGTAGTTAATAAGTTCATATGGGACTCACTCTCACCCATTTTGGTGCTCAATACTCCTCTCAAAACACGACATGCTCATAAAACATCATCATCATCGGTCCCATAGGGACGTAGTACATCAACATCATCATCATCAGTCCCATAAGGACATAGTACATCAACATCAACATCAACATCAGCATCAGCATCAATGTCAACTCATCTCATCAACATCAACATCAACATCATGGACTCGAAACATTCTTTTAAAATTTAGCTTCAAGGATTAAAACTTATGAACATCACTCTCATCAACATCATCATCAAGACTCTCATCAATTTGGACCACAATCACAACATCAAAAACATCATCATCGCTAAGGCTCTAGACTCTTTCCTCCTAAGCTCATTCTTACATTCTTTAATACAGTAGATATAGAATTTTGTAAAATCATTAATGAAAACAATTTATGCAGTAAAATAGTTTGTGATGATCATTAATTCATGTAAAATATATGAATTAAGTAGAAACTCAGTGAAATACTCAAGGATCCTCACATCAAACTTATTATCTTCAATCATAGACTCAATTTACTCAAGGGGACATATGGGAGAATAATCTCATGCTTTAGGTTAGCGTTACGTACCTGGGTTGATTGCTAACAAAAATTCCTCATAGAATCTCCTCTTGACTCTTCAACCTCAACTCTCCTCAAGCCCTAACTTGGTAAGTTTTGCTAGGAAGAGGGTTTTAGAATGGGTTTTTAAACCCTTTTTTCACGAATACGACCTATATTAATCGTATATGGGTGTTTAGAAGATGTTAGAAATGGACTAGAATGCCCCTTGAAATTTAGAAATTTTCCAACCATAAAATAATATAGTCCGCGACGGGGATTGGTCGCGGACAGTTCATTTTTGGCAAAAATTTTCTTGAATGAGTTTTCTCAATCCCGTCGAAAAGTTAAGAAAAAACATAAGTGCGCCTCCGCGATGCGATTCTGTCGCGAACTCTCACCATTTCTCATTTTAGAACGGAATATTATCTTTTGACTCGCTCGCTCTAAAAATCGACCGAGACCTTTCCCCCAATCAATATTTCGTGTTGATCACGAATCCGGCCTTGTATTTTCGTCCGAGCATCAGATGTTGCGTTATGCGCACATCTCTCCTCTAAGGGTAATTTGGTAATTTACTAAAAATAACGCGCACATCTCTCTTCTAAGGGTAATTTGGTAATTTACTAAGAATTACAGTTACACCGTATGCCTATACTAGTAAAAGCTGCCAGGGCATTATTTTTAATTGTTTTTACACTCTTTTTCATATAACTAAATTTGAATTTAATGTTTGATATCTCATCCATCTTAATTTAATTGTCCTTTTTTTAATTTTCTCTCAAACATAATGTTTCTTTTTCTCTCTTTTTTTGTAACTTTTAAAATTTAACTTTCCACATGACATGTTGCCACAAGATAAAAAGATATTATCGATACATTTGAGTAAAAAAATATTTGACATATCTTTAATTTAAGATTACAAAATTTACGATTTTTCTTAATTTTTTTTGCTAAATTAAATAGGATCAATTAATTAAAATGGAGACAATATTTAGTTTGGTTAAAAAATTAACCAGCCACGGGCACACATATATTTTCTTTTGCCTTGATTTATCTAACACTGATAGGTCTTTATATATTTAAAAAAGTTAAGTTATTAATTATTGTGACTTATAGTATTGTTGTAATTTGTAGAGAAATATATTCAAGTAGCTGAAGCAGTCGCGCCAATAAGTAGCTGTCAAAAAAAGATTTAATTAAAAAGTTCACGAAATATTTTTATGGGCCCTATATGATAAAGGAGTAAAAGCAAGCAACTCAAGCAGGCATGTTATCAAAGAGTTGCATCCTTTCACATTTCTACCGATAAAATTCAAGAACTAAACTTTTAAACTGACAATTATTGCGACCTATAGTAATTTTTATATCATTTTAAGTAACATACATAACACCTTGATATATATACACACACACATTTTTTTACTTTTCCTTTGACACAAATATAATCATCAAAAGATATTAAAATAATTATTTAATTTTATTTGTTCCATTTAAAAAGAAATTTATTTTATCCTAATTTCACTATTTACATGACTTAAAATAATTGATCGGGGTGATATAGTAAAATCACAGTTGAAACAACTGAAAAAATATCTTATGAGAGGTAATATTGTAAAATTATAGTTGAAGCAGTTAAAGAAATATAATCAAGCAACTGAAGTAGACGCGCCAATAAGCAACAATCATAAAAAGATTTAATTAAAAAGTCCACAAAATATTTTTATAGGACCTATATGATAAAGGAGCAGAAGCAGACAGATCTGAGGAGAGCTGCCTGCTTCGGCGAATTCTCATTGATTTGGTAGTAAAGAATTGATCTGGGTGATATAGTAAAATCACAATTGAGCAAATATCTTATTAGGGGTAATACTGTAAAATTATTCTCGAACCAGCTAAAGAAATGTACTTAAGCAGCTGAAGCAGACACTTCAATAAGCAGCTATCATAAAATTATTTAATTAAAAAATCCACGAAATATTTTTATAGGCCTTATATGATAAAGGAGCAGAAGCAGGTAGATCGTAGGAGTGCTGCCTGCTTCAGCGAATTTTGATTGATTTGGTAGTAAAGAATTGATCTGCGCGATATAGTAATATCACAATTGAAAAATGTCTTATTAGGGGTAATATTGTAAAATTATAATCGAAGCAGCTAAAGAAATGTACTTAAGCAACTGAAGTAGACGCATCAACAAGCAGCTATCATAAAAAGATTTAATTAAAAAGTCCACGAAATATTTTTTATAGGCCCTATATGATAAAGGAGCAGAAGCAGGAAGCTCAAGCAGACATGTCGAAAAGGTTATCGGCGATGGGTGCTAGTCCGCCTTAATGGGACTTTGGGCGTGACAAAAGTGGTGTCAAAGCCAACTCTCGACTCGTACGGTGGTGGGCAAACCTCAGCAAGGACGTTGAGTCCCCAGGGGGGGTGAGTGCATGGACGGCGATACGTAACGCCTGACTCACTTAGGCAAATCCCACATCGAAAAAGAGAGGGAGAGTTATAGGCTATTTAAGTTAAGGATTGGCCCTAATACTATGAAGCACCTTTTGGGGTGAGCCCAAAAGGATAAATCCGTGATGGGCTAGGCCTAAGAGCGGACAATACTTTATAGTGTTAGGCGTAGTCGTTACAGATAGTCATGGTCAACATGCCTACTTAAGCTGTTTGCTTAAGCAAGTAGCTGCCTATTAATGTGCCTATCTAGATATTGAAGCCCGTGCCAGCACGGGGCCAACTCAAGTTAATTTTTTATCTCAATTTATGTGACACTGATAAATTTTTTATACATACATTTTAAATTTTTAAGTTGTTAATTATTACGATTTATAACATATTTTATGTTATTTTTGAATAGTATATGTTACTTATTTTGTCCACTTTATGTTGCACATATAAAAATTTTTTAGAGTCAATCAAACTTTGTAGTTACTTTTTAAATATTTTAAATTGTTAATAGCTAAAGCAGCTGGAGAAATGATTTATTAGGGGTAATATTGTAAACTCAACCAGCTGAAGTAGGCACGTCAATCGGCAACTAAGCACGCAGCTGCCCATTGACGTTCCTGTTTAGCTGCTTGATTTTAGTATGTCATTTTTGTTAATTGTTTCTTCAACTGTTGTAGCTATGAATTTACAATATCGTCCCTAATTAATTATTTTTTAAAAGGTAGCTATCAATTAACGTGTCTACTTCAGCTACTTGAGTTTTCCACGTTATTTTTATTAATTATTTCTTCTGTTGTTTCTGCTATAAATTTACAATATTATCTTGAATAAAAAATTTTAAAGGCAACTGTTGATTGACGTGACTGCTTCGTTTGGTTGATTTTACAAAATATTATCCTCAATAAATCATTTCTCCATATGCTTTAGCTAATAACAATTTAAAATATTTAAAAAGTAAATACAAATTTTAGTTGACTCTAAATTTTTTTTATATGTGTAACATAAAGTGAAACAAAATAAATAACATAAAATATGTTATAACACAATAATTAACAATTTAATTAAACAATTAGGAAGAGATCCTAAAAGTTGATTTTGTCCCAAGTAAATTTCACCCAAATTCTGCAATTTACAAATGTTATCTCCAATAACTCCGGTAAGTTTTTTGTCAGTCAAGTTCAAGCGCTGAAAGTTTCTCATGTTTCCAATAGACGCGGGAATCGATCCAACCAACTTGTTTCCAGAAAAATCAAGGAATATTAAGCTGCTTAAGTTCCCAATTTTATAAGGAATTCTCCCTTTGATTTTGCAACTGTTGGCAAAAATCCTTACAAGAGATGTGGAAAGATTACCTATTGATACTGGAAGCTTCAAAGATAAAAAAAGATATTTTGAATTTCTGGACAAGTTGTATGGTGAAATTCCCTCAGGGGGTCCTGAACCTCTCGAGTCAGTTTTTCATTAGCAATGAAGCATTGTGTGGTTCTTTAAAATTTAGTGTCCCACCATGCCCGACTTCATCAAAGAACAGATCAAATAGACAAAAAGTGCTACTTCTTTTTCTTTTGCTGGGAACTGCTGTACTTGTATTTGTTCCTAACACCTATGTGTTTGTATGGATAAGGTATAAAAGAGGTAAAAGAGCTCCTCAGCAAGCCGATCCATTTTCTATCGCACCAAGAGAAAGAATTTCATACTATGAACTGCTCCAAGCAACAGATTCATTTAGCGAGAGTAATCTGATTGGTTCTGGGAGTTTTGGTTCAGTCTACAAAGGCATCCTTAGAAGTGGGATTGCTATTGCAGTGAAAGTGTTTAATCTGCAACAGGAAGCAGCATTCAAGAGTTTTGATACAGAATGTGAAGTTCTGCACAGCCTTCGTCATAGGAATCTCGTAAAAATCATCACTAGTTGTTCCCACCTTGATTTTAAGGCTTTAGTGCTCGAGTACATGCCCAATTGGAATCTTGAGAAGTATTTGTATTCACATAACTACTTCTTAGACATCAGGCACAGACTAAGCATAATGATAGATGTGGCATGTGTGTTGGAATATCTCCACCACGGTTGCTTGTTGCCTGTAATTCATTGTGATCTTTAACCTAGTAACGCCTTGCTAGATGAGGATATGGTTGCCCACTTAAGCGACTTTGGTATTTCAAAACTGCTTGGTGAAGATGAGAGTGATCTATACACTATAACTTTAGCAACATTGGGTTATATTGCACCAGGTACGTCTCTTTGTTTTGCTGATTTTTCCTTTCTTTTTCTTTTTCACTAAAAAAATTATGTTAAATCTTTAAATTAATTGTTTCGCTATAGAGTATGGACTAGATGGATTGGTGTCAACAAAATGTGATGTCTATAGTTACGGGATCATGTTGCTGGAAACATTTACTAGGAGAAAGCCTAGTGAATTTGAGGGAGATGTTAGCTTGAAGCAATGGGTGAGTTATTCACTCCCAGAGACAGTAATAGGATGTTGTAGATGCCAACTTAATTACACCAATGGATAAAAGCTTACAAAAGGAGCTAGATGTTGTGGCATCAATCATGAAAGTGGCATTAGATTGTTATGCTGAATCTCCGGCAAGAAGGACAAATAAGAAAGATGTTGTTGGGATGCTACAGAAGATCAAGATTCAACTTCTTGCATATTGAGCATGGTGTGTCGGAACTATATCAAACCTTTGTTTGTTGCTTATGTGTGTTGTAACTATATCAAGAATAGAATGACAGGGAATATCTATATCCATATTGAGCATGATGTGTTGAGTATCTCTTTTTATGTTGTCTCAAAGTAGCAGTACTAAGATCTATTTAATCAAGAAACGCAAATAACAAACTTCTCTTTCCTAACCTCTATCAACTTAAATAAAAAATATAACCGTGACACAAAAAAGAGAATTCTCCATTCTAAACCACCAAGCAGGACCATGCATTATGTGGACAATAAAAAAGGTAATCACTCGTGCACACCTGATACTTAGCAGAAAACACAAAACAATTGCAGAAATTCATTGAGGCAAAACGTCAAACATTTTGTGAGCAACAGAACTTCTGTAGAAAACAGGGCATTGCAATGGGCAATTAAGGGATAAATTCCATCACCGAATTAGTGCTTGCAACTGACTAGAAACAACCAAGTAAAAATTCGGCAAATAATCACTTTTCAGCTCCTGCAATTGAAAATAACTGTTCGGATTCAAAATGCAGAAGATAACAAAGGAAATATCTGGTTTTTAATTTTTTTAAAAAAACTAAAACAATAGTTAAAATAATTTTTAGGGAGTCTAACTAATCAGAAATAGATACTCCATACGAACCACTTTACCTGTCACATTTTTTGTTTGGACGTCCTAAGAAACTACTTCCTCCGTTTTCCTTGTTTATTTTTGTGCACAAACTGGTGGTACTTCTTCCGGTTCATTGTGACCAAAAACTAGCCCAGAGATGTATAAAGAATCCTTTCAATTTGCAGTCTTTACTTTTGTTATCGTTGGCTGCCTTACCAACCGCCTGAGTCTAAACAAATGAGAGAATTGGCATTACAAGTTAATGTATGTACCAGTGGGTGTAGTGTAGACATGATGCATCAACCCTATTCAAAATTCAACTTTTATTGAGTTCAATATTTATGCTAGCACTATTGCTATTATGCATTCAAAACTTACTATTTGCTGAATTTCTAATGATTTCTCACATATACATTTATGCTCTGTCTAGAACACAGTGAGTCCAGTTGAACTTGTTGAAATTACGTTGCGCCTCATATCCTCTTGAATCTTAAGGGTATAGTTTAATGGACATGGTAAAAGATTATGCATTATATGATGTATGCGGTATGCCTCTGTCCACGGAGATACTGATGTATCTATGATTCGGTCTAGACTATCCTCTATCAAGATAGATATGTCCCCGGTAGCAAATTCAAGCACCAATGCCATTAAGAAGGTGAACACATGATTTTATCAATTGAAATTTCAGTAGTAGTATGGTTTTATAAGTAATGTAACAAAATCACAGGCCAGAATGTAGTTTTCACTCACGGACCATGTCTGTCCTACATAAATCTTGTATCTGACATAAACGTCGCACAAAAGAAATTAGGACAACATTTAGGATCAAATGACATATATAATTAACCAACGATTAGGACATCGTTAATCACGAAAAACCAACTTCATTTACATACTTGTGGTTGCACTGACTAGCTAAATTTGATTGCTTGAATCCTTGCTTCTGTTCTTTAATCCAGTCCTACATATGTAAAATTTATTTTACATTCTACCTTCCGTATTATGTTAGTATTTCTTCACGAATCGTCAGATTGACAGAAGCCATTATGGCATTTTGGATCAATTGAACCTGACAGAATCAAGTGTTGGGGTTCGCCACTTTTCTACTATTTTGCGTGATAGTTGACAAAGCAGAGGGGGAAGAGCCATCAAGATGGCCGAACAAATTGTGCCCATGTGCCATGCATAAGCATTGAAATCTGGCGAGGTAGAAAATGTATGGTTGTCAACAAGCTTTATTGGCAGCTGCATTGAGTCAAGAGGCAACTTTGATCCTGGTTCAATTTTTCCTCCCGAGGCATATTCATAATAATCTAGAAAATCCATGAGGAGTTAAATGGATTGCCAGTCACGCGGGAAGAAAATAATGAGATTATGAACATAGCTTAAATGATTTCTTTTTGTCCTTTTGGGGCTCATTAAGAAACCTATAAATATTGGATTTTCATCGAGTCTATTACGGAATAAGGCTAAAGCTTCAGAAGCTAACATAAATAAAGAAGACTAGAGATGATCCTCCCATTTTAGTCCTCGGATAGATTTGAAGAACACAAATATAGTACTATTATCAATTAAAATGGAGTACCAGTTGTTTTCCAGGAGCTAGCCTTTGAATAAGTTCAACGAAAGGTTCAACAAAATTGAGCCTTCTAAAAAATGAGGAGAGGAAATTCCATGACAGCTTATCATAAGCTTTTGACATATCCATCTTGCTCATGGTATTGCCTGCTTGTTTATAGTCTCTAATCTCATATTAAATCTATTAAGCTAGAAAAAATTTCAGTGATAAGTCTGCCTCTGACAAAACCAAACTGATTATTCGTTATCAGTCCGGGAAGTAACTCAACCATCCTGGAAGATATGATCTTTGAAATGATATCGAAAGAAACATTGCGAAGACCTGGGAATAAGGACTAATTGGTGTGAGTGTAGAACTTTGGACAGGTTGGATCCAGTGAAGAAGCTTAATTTACAGACATCATTCATGATGATATCCCAGCTAGCCCAATAAAAGTGTCCATAGAAGACATCAAATCCTGTTGAGCTAATAGGATCTATAGAATGTAAAGCATTAGTGATCTCTTCTTCCTCGGAAACTCTTTGGAGCATTATGTTATCTTCATAACTGACTAAAAGGGTTATGTTGTCTAAAATTGTTAGGTCATTGTCACAGTCTCCTTGACTGAATAGGTTACTGAAATCACCACAACATCTACTACAGTGTCTAGCATTGTAAGAACATTGTCACAGTCTTTGATCTATATGCGCTGTTCGTTTTTAATTAGATCCTAACCTCAAAACTTGACTCATGTTCCACTGTGGTCCGAACGTAATGCTGCAATCAATTTAGGAAGCATCTCCAATGTTGTTTAGCATTCTGCAGCTGACTTTGACATAAGCCAAATAGAGCCAAGCCACAACCAATTGTACATAACTCCTTTTGCCTTAAAGCCACGGATTCCACCTTACAGGGCGCGACTTCAGAATAACAAGACAATCTATACTCCTGCTTATTCCAAAGACTAGCTACATTTTTCATTATCCCTTCAAAATTTTACTTCTCATTTCATTTCAGTGTTTGAACTTTGAACAAGACATTTTAACTCTAATCTTTATCTACTGGTATATATAACTATAACTCCACAGTCCTAACAATGTTACACGGCTTCAAATTTCAAGATTACAAGACACTGACTCACCGATGCAAACATAATCGATGCAACAACGATCCACACTACTCTTCAAATGGAGATTTAAATTATTGCACTTACAGCTTGTACAAATTATTGTTTCCATAAATTAAATTGTTGTTGTTCTACTACATAGATAATCTGACTTACCATGGGACACACGTGCAACGCACGTGCCCAAGACTAGTAAGTAATAAAAGATTAGCTTATTATTTTTTTTATAAAAAGAATAGATAAGAAATTTCAACTCCAAGCTTCATCCTTAAATGTAGAATATAGAAAAAAGAAAGAAAACACAATTCACAACAAATGTAGCAAAAAAAACAGAACAAATTATTTATTAATATATGATTTTCACCGTTAGTATATCATTTTTTATAGCACCACATAATTTTCAAGTTAAATATGGTAATTTTTTATGCAATTACTACTATAAACTAAAAAGATCAACGGAAATAGAAACTGGTGATAAGAAGTGCTCATATCAATCAATGGACATAGAAAATCTCAAGGATAAACCTAAACAAAGAGACAATTAATGTAAGTAATATTAATTAGTTAAAGAAATTTTAATCCTAAAATGATTCTTAAAGCTGCACAAAATTCGTAAATAGTTATTTTTAAATTTTCATGAATTATTATCTAATAATAATAACTCGACACACACTTAATACTTATACTTCTTATACTTATATGATATGATGAATGCTGGGACACTATTATATTTATTCACTCAGATTTTTTTAATTTTTATTACACCTTAAATGTAGGGATAATTCAAGTAGAAATTGAAAATCTTGTTAATTTGATGGAGTTAGGCGTAGAGAAAAACCAGATCACCGGCTCTATCCCAATCTCCCTATTCAATATCTCCTCATTGCAAGTTGTTTCACTAGTGATGAACAATCTCAATGGATTCCTACCGCAGGAGATTGGCAACTTAACCAAGATGCAAGTTTTAAATCTTAAGGAGAACAGGTTTACTGGTGCGTATTCGAAGTGATAGCAAAAAGTACAACTTATAATAACTAGTTAAATTCACTAATTTGTTTCTTGCTGTGTTGCTAGGTGAAATACCCAAAGAGAAAAGAAATCTCGTTGAGTTGGAGGAACTTAGTCTTCTTTATAACAGTTTTAGTGGTTCACTTGAAATGGAGATGTTCAACATATCAGGGGTGAAGTAATTGATCTTTCATTCAATAATCTATCAGGAACCCTCCCACCAAACATAGGTTCTATCTTACCCAACATTGAAAGACTTCATCTGAGTAGCTTAACCAATCTTGTAGGGACTATTCCTCATTCTGTCTCAAATTGTTCAAAGCTTACTCTTCTAAAGCATTCAGGAAACAAACTCAGTGGCTTGATACCCAATTCTCTTGGATATTTGACTCATCTACAAATCCTAGCCTTGGGGGAAAACAATTTAACCAGCGATTCCTCGTTAAGCTTCCTGACTTCCTTAACCAATTGCAAAATTTGAGAATTCTTGACCTATCTTTGAATCCTCTAAATGGCATATTTCCTGTCTCCATAGGGAACTTCTCCATATCTCTTACTGTATTTTACGTCAGCAGTTGCAACATAAAAGGGTGAATTCCAAATGAAGTTGGGAACTTAACCAGCTTATAAGAGCTTGGTCTGGATGGAGACAACTTCCTGGATCGATTCCAACATCAATTGAAAACATGAGAAACCTTCAACGCTTGAACTTGAGTGGCAACAAACTTACAGGATTTATTGGAGATCATACATGTACATTGCAGAATTTGGGTGAAATCAACTTTGGACAAAATCAACTTTCAGGATCTCTTCCTAATTGTTTAGGGAACGTCACTTTTCTTAGGAAGATACATTTGGGTTCCAATAAATTGAGTTCCAATATACCAACAAGCCTAGGGAATCTCAAAGATCTAATGGAGCTTGGCTTGTCTTCAAACAACATGGTTGGTTCTTTACCTCAGGAAATCGGAAATCTAAAGGTTGCCATATACATGGATCTGTCCATGAATCAATTCACAGGAATTCCAACAGAAATTGGAGGATTGCAGAATCTGGAGCACCTTTCTTTGGGACACAACAAGTTGCAAAGATCTATACCTCACTAGATGAGCAACATGGTAGGTTTGGAATTCCTAGACATTTTTCATAATAATATATCAGCAACCATTCCTACGTCCTTGGAGAAACTTCAATACCTCAAGTATTTCAATGTTTCTTACAACAAATTGTATGGTGAAATACCCTCGGGGGGGTCCTTTTAGGAACCTCTCGAGTTAGTTTTTCATCGACAATGAAGCATTGCGTGGTTCTTCAAGGTTTAGCGTCCCACCATGCCCCACATCATCGAAGCACAGATCAAATAGGAAAAAATGCTTGTTCTATTTCTTATGCTAGGAATTACGCTTGTATTTGTTCCCATCACCTTTGTATTTCTATGGATAAGGTATAGAAGAGGTAAGAGTGCTCCTCCATGAGTTGATTCATTGCCTACCGTAACAAGAGAAAGAATTTCATACTATGAACTGCTCCAAGCAACTGATTCTCTCATCAAGAGTAATCTGATCGATTCTGGAAGTTTTGGCTCTGATTACAAAGGCATTCTCAGAAGTGGAACTCATGTTGCAGTTAAAGTGTTTAACCCGCTACTGGAAGCGGCATTCAAGAGTTCTGATACAGAATGTGAAGTTTTGTGCAGCCTTCGCCATAGGAATCTCGTAAAAGTCAGCAGTAGTTGTTCCAACCTTGATTTTAAGGCTTTAGGGCTCGAGTATATGCCTAATGGAAGTCTTGAGAAGTATTTGTATTCGCACAACTACTTCTTGGGCATCAGGAAGAGACAGAGCATAATGATAGATGTGGCATGTGCATTGGAATATCTCCATCATGGATGTTTGTTACCCGTGATTCACTGTGATTTGAGGCCTAGTAACGTCTTGCTAGATGAGGATATGGTTGCCCACCTAAGCGACTTTGGTATTTAAAAACTGCTTGGTGAAGATAAGCATGATTTATACACTAAAACCTTAGCAACATTGAGCTATATTGCACCGGGTACGTCATTTTGTTTTTGCTAATTTGTAAATTGATTTTTCCTCTTCTTTTTTTCCACATCGAACATCTCTTACATCTTTAAATTTATTGTTTGACTATAGAATATGGACTGGATGGATTGGTGTCAATAAAGTGTGATGTCTATAGTTACGGGACATGTTGTTGGAAACGTTTACTAGGAGAAAGCCTATTGAGTTTGAGGGAGTTGTTAGCTTGAAGCAATGGGTGAGTTATTCACCCCCAGAGGCAGTAATGGATTTTGCAGATGCCAACTTGATAACACCATCGGATAAAAGCTTACAAAAGGAGTTAAGATGTTGTGGCAAAGTGGCATTAGATTGTTGTGTTGAATCTCCGGCAAGAAGGACAAATATGAAAGATGTTCTAAGGATGCTACAAAAGGTCAAGATTCAACTTTTTCATGTTGAGTATGGTCCTAGAAACTTTTGTTTGTTGCTTATGTGTGTTGGGAACTATGTCAAGATTAAAATGACAGAAAATATCCTTCCCCTCCCACCAAATAATTCTAAGATAAGTATCTCTTTTTTATGGTATCTCAAAGTAATCGAGAAAGGCAAATAACAAACTTTTCTTTCCAAACCTCTGTTAACTAAAAATTTTAAAAAATGTAACTGCGATGCAACAAGAGAATCCTCCATTTTAAACCAACAATCAGGATCATCAAAAACAATTGTTTTAATGATTCGTCCACACACTTTAGGTCGAGACAGCAGAAAACACAAAACAATTGCACAAAATTCATTGAGGCAAAACGTCGAACATTTTGTGGGCAGCAGAACTTGTCTAGAAAACACTGCGTTGTAATGGGCAATTAAGGGACAGATTCCGTACCTGAGTGAGTGCTTGCAACTGACTACGAAACAACCAAGTAAAAAATCGTCAAATAATCACTTTTCAGCTCTAAAAGTTGAAAAATAACTGCTCGGATACAAAATGCAGAATAAAACAAAGGAAATATCTGTTTTTTCTTAATGGGCGTATAAAACAACTAAAACAATAGTTAAAATGAGACGGAGGGAGTCTAACTAATTGTCGGAAATAGATATTCCATACAGACCATTCTACTTGTCACATTTTGTTTAACACGTTCCTAAAAAAAACTATATGTACTGACTGTCATATACCCTTGATATCTTTAAACATTTAAAAAGTTAATCGCTCTTGAACAAATTTTTAATCTCTCTTTAGTATCATTGCGATACAACAAGACAATCCTCCATTTTAAACCAACAAACAGAATTAGTACTGATGCACATGCTTTGGAATTAACATACATTAAACAATTTGCAGAAATTCAGTGAGGCTAAACGTCGAACAGGCGGTGAGCAAGAATAAATGTGATCAGCTTAGTTCGAAAGGGTTCACTAATAGATACAAGAAACAAAACTTGATCAGACAATTTCACATTTGGATCAACAACTGATATTGGTCGACAAAGTTACTGGTACTTGTAGTTGCCAGGTATAATAAGATGAAATTAGTCGAGTTACCGACAAGTCAAGAACTGGCCTGATTATAAAAAAAAAAAATAAGTGATTACATTTTTTAATATAAGTATTGAAACTGACTCCTCTCTCCCAATTTATATGATTCACTTTTCTTTATATTTTTATATTTAATAATAATTTAACTTTAAAATATTTATTTTACTTTTAGTGAAATCATTCACAATCATACAAATATCTATCATTTATTTTAAACCACATATTTTTTAAAAAAAATTCTTTCGTAAACTCTACGCCAACTCAAACTAATAAAATAAAATGGGATGGGGGAGTACATATTAGGCAAAAAATTGAACATGTAAGTTATTCTTTTCAATAGTGTGAGATCACACAGATAATGTCCAGAAGTCAAATTATTGATGCATCCACACAAAAAAAGCACACATGTGTGTCCAAACTTGAATTGCAAGGTAGAAATTTTATTTATGGGTTTGACTGCATTTACTAGTAATTTTAGTTTAAAATCAAAATTTATATTAAAAATTTTGTTAAATATGTATGAGATTTAAATTTGTTGACTGAAGTGCACAAGCTGATGAGAAGGGCATTTTAGTCTTTTAGCATGTCCAAGTGGAATCAAAGTAGTTAAGAGTTAGTTAAGCAAGTTGTTAGATTAGTTAGGTTGTTAATTAGTTGTTAACACTCTTAATCACCTATATATATATGTATCATTGTGCTCATTCCAGTAAAGATGAAATAGAATCTGAATTTCTCTCCAAGTCTTCTTCTTCTTCCTCTGTATTAAATCCTCCATGGCTGTCTGCAAGTGTAGCTAAGCTACAGCTATCATGGTATCAGAGCCTTCACCATCGATCCAGAATTGAGGTCGCAGAAGCTCTTAGAAGCTGTCAGCAAGCTCGGAGAACAGAAGCTATGGCGGATGAAGAAGGAGAGTACAATCGAAGAAGAGAAAATGCAATTCCAACCATAGATCACAACCATCCTTTATATCTACAACCTACCGGCACTCCAGGTAGTACTCCTGTCTCGATTCAATTAATAGGATCTGAGAACTACTCCTTATGGAGTAGATCTATGAGAATTGGACTGATAGGGAAAAGTAAGCTTGGTTTCGTAGATGGTAGATTCCTTAAATCTAAGTTTGAGTCTGTGTATCACGATCAGTGGGAGAAGGTCAATACAGTGGTTCTATCTTGGATCATGAATGCTGTAAAACCTGGTTTATTGAGTAGTGTAGTCTATGCTACTGATGCATGCAAAGTTTGGGAGGATTTGAAGGAGAGGTTTAATAAGGTGAATGGATCAAGAGCATTATACTTGCACAGAGAAATTCACACCCTCACACAAGGAACTCTAACTATGGCTGATTATTTTTCAAAGATGAGAGATCTATGGGATGAATTTGATGCCATTATACCATGTCCAGGCTGCTCATGTTCTGAGTCTAGGAACTATGTTCAACACATTGAGTACCAAAGACTTCTACAGTTTTTAATGGGACTGAATGAGTCCTACTCCCAGGCCAGAAATCAAATAATGATGATGACTCCTACACCAAGCCTGAACAAGGCTTATTCAATGCTGGTTGATCAGGAAAGCCAGAGAAATCTAGCAAATCCTTCCCAATCTGTACATGTTAGTGAAAGTAGTGATGGAAGCATTTCAGCAATGTTCTGTAGTAGTAGGGTGCCTGGTCAAACAACTAATGAAAGGCTAAAAGGCACGAAACTACAAGGTGTCTGTGAAGTGTGTGGCTTTAAAGGACATACAAGAGATACATGTTACAGAATTGTAGGCTATCCTCCAAATTGGAAGAGCAAAAGAAAAGGAACATCAACTCAGTATAATACAGGATACACAGACAACACAAGGTCTTATGCTAATCATGCAGATGTGCTCACCACCAGTTTAGGAACTAGTGGATGCTGGCCTCAACAGGTAGGACAACTTTCTGTAATGCATAATTCTTCTCAAGGATTTATGCCTTCTACAGGTCAAATGCAAGTACAACAAGCCAGTACACAACAAAGCAAGGGTGATTCTCAACAGATGAACCAAGCTAAACCTTACTTCACACCTGAACAATATCAACAAGTGATTCACATGCTGAACAATAACACTATTGATAGTTCTTCTACTGCCATAGCTGCTGCAGGTATCCTAATTTCATCAGTATCAAACCATCTTAATCATAATTGGATAGTAGATACTGGTGCATCAAATCACATGACATCAAATCTGGAAATACTAAAGCAGTGTCAGCCAATTCCAACTAATCAAAGAGGCATGGTTCAGTTACCAAATGGAAGTGTTGTTCAAGTATCACACACAGGCAAATCCACTATTTTTAAAGATCAGGATATCAACAATGTGTTGTTTATACCTGACTTTAAATACAACCTTTTGTCAGTGTCCAAACTTACTAAGGAATTGAAGTGCTCAGTAACATTCTTTCCTGATTTCTTCATATTACAGGATCTCTATACTGGACTGGTCAAGGGGATTGGTAGAGAACATCAAGGGCTCTATGTACTCCAAGGAAGGTCAAGTTCAGCCACAAATCATACCTGGTATGAAAGTGTCAATGCAGTCTCCTCTCAAGTCTCTGGTGACACTCACCTATGGCACCTGAGGCTTGGTCACACTCCTATTGATGTAATAAAGACACACTGTCTTACAACATCTAAATCCTAGTGCTTGTGGTGTATGTACAGTTTGTCCTCTAGCTAAACAAGTCAAACTACCATTTCCTACTAGCACTACAAGATCTAAAACTATCTTTGAACTAGTTCATTGTGATGTATGGGGTCCCTATAGACATCCTACCTATGATGACAAGAGATATTTTGTCACCATAGTAGATGACTTCTCTAGATACACTTGGATATTTCTAATCCACTCCAAGTCTGATACAGCTGTAGTACTGAAGAATTTCATAAATAAAGTCCAAAACTTGTTTTCTTCCACAATCAAAACCTTAAGAACTGACAATGGATGTGAATTTCTCAATGCTACTCTACAGAATTTCCTAACTAACCTTGGTATTCAGCATCAAACCACTTGTGTGTATACCCCTCAACAAAATGGAATAGCTGAGAGAAGACACAGAACCATACTTGATATGGCTAGGTCTCTCAGGTTCCAAGCATCAATTCCTTTAAGATTTTGGGGAGAGTGTGTACACACTGCAGTGTATATTCTCAACAGGATTCCTTCCAAAGTGATCAACTACAAGTCTCCTTATGAGTTGTTGTATATGCACACACCAAACATCTCACATCTCAGAGTGTTTGGATGTTTGTGCTATGCAACCACTCCTAGGGAAAATGACAAGTTTGCATCAAGAGCAATTCCTGCAGTTCTGATGGGATACTCAGAATCTCAAAAGGGGTACAAGGTATTTGATATAGTTCAGAGATCCTTTATTGTCAGCAGAAATATAGTGTTCAAGGAAGACATATTTCCTTTCAAACATATGAAAGGGTCCATAAATCCTATATTTCCAGTCTTAGACATATTAGATCCAAGCTTACATACACATACCTCATCCACTCAAGACATAACTAGACCTCAAAATCAAACCACTCAAGATACAGCCTCTCAACCTGATCCATTGTCCATTAACCACCAAAATCAAACAAACACTGAATCCAGAAGATCCACTAGAAATCACAGACCCCCTATATGGTTACAAGACTATGTCACCTCAACCAAATCCTCCTGTAACTATCCTATAAGTTCAGTTGTAAACTACAACAACATCAATCCTACCTATTCACAAGCACTGTCATCCTACTCAACTCATCATGAACCTGAGTCTTTCAGAGAAGCATCAAATGATCCCAGATGGGTGGAAGCAATGAAGTCAGAAATAGCAGCACTTGAGGAAAATAATACATGGACTGTTGTGGACTTACCTCCCAACAAGACACCTATAGGGTGTAAGTGGATATTCAAAATCAAGTACAAGGCATCAGGTGAAGTGGAAAGGTTCAAAGCTAGGCTGGTTGCCAAAGGGTTCAGCCAGAAAGAGGGCATAGACTATACTGAGACATTCTCTCCAGTAGCCAAAATGGTCACAGTAAGGACAGTGATTGCACTTGCAGCCTCTAGACAGTGGTATGTATATCAGATGGATGTCCACAATGCTTTCTTAAATAGTGATCTTATGGAAGAAGTGTACATGAAGCTTCCTGATGGGTTTGCTAGACAGGGGGGCACTTCTAAAGTCTGCAAACTCCAGAAATCATTATATGGTCTTAAGCAAGCTCCTAGGCAGTGGAACAAGAAGCTAACAGAAGCACTGGAAGACATGGGGTTTAAGCAGAGCCACTTTGACTATTCTCTATTCACTAAGAAGGATCAAAGTGATACTACAATAATTCTGGTATATGTAGATGACATTCTAATCACAGAAAGCAATCAGAATCTTCTGAAGCAGACTAGACTTGACCTACAGACTAAGTTCAAAATGAAAGATTTGGGTGAGTTGAAGTTCTTCCTTGGAATAGAGGTAGCCAGATCAGAAAAAGGAATAGTTATGTCTCAGAGAAAGTATGCACTGGAACTCATAGCTGAAGCAGGGTTGAGTGGATCTAAACCAGCATACACTCCACTAGAAGTAAACCAAAAACTTACATCTGATGAATATGATAAGTGCTTCAACAAAGAGGAACCTGACTTACTACTAAAAGATCCAGGTCCTTATCAAAGATTAGTAGGAAGACTACTATACTTAACCATGACCAGACCAGACTTGTCATTCACAGTACAAGTACTAAGTCAATACATGCACAGCCCAAAGAACTCACACATGGAAGCTGCACTAAGAGTGGTAAGGTATATCAAACAATCACCAGGTCTTGGACTATTCATGCCAGCACAAAAAACTAGCACTCTAACTGCTTATTGTGATTCAGACTGGGGATCTTGTCTACAGACCAGAAGACCAGTTACTGGGTATATTGTTAAGCTTGGTGAAGCCCTCATATCATGGAAGTCAAAGAAACAGGACACTGTTTCCAGGAGCTCAGCAGAAGCTGAATTTAGAAGCATGGCTTCAGCATCTGCAGAGATCAGTTGGTTGATTGGTTTACTAAATGAGTTAGGTGTGGTTGTTCAGGTTCCAGTTCAACTGATTTGTGACAGCAAGGCAGCAATCCAGATTGCTGCAAACCCCATATTTCATGAAAGAACCAAACACATAGATATAGATTGTCATTTTGTGAGAGAAAGAATCACACAAGGAGTCATTAGAACCAGCCATGTATCTACAAATAATCAGCTGGCAGACATACTAACCAAAGGACTGGGAAGAGCTCAAATGAACACTTGCTAACTCAACTTGGTGTAAAGGACATATTCAACCCATCAGCTTGAGGAGGGATGTTGACTGAAGTGCACAAGCTGATGAGAAGGGCATTTTAGTCTTTTAGCATGTCCAAGTGGAATCAAAGTAGTTAAGAGTTAGTTAAGCAAGTTGTTAAGTTGTTAGGTGGTTAATTAGTTGTTAACACTCTTAATCACCTATATATATATGTATCATTGTGCTCATTCCAGTTAAGATGAAATAGAATCTGAATTTCTCTCCAAGTCTTCTTCTTCTTCCTCTGTATTAAATCCTCCATGGCTGTCTGCAAGTGTAGCTAAGCTACAACTATCAAAATTTAGAACCCAATAATGGTCAACACATCATGATATCACTATTCTCAAATTTAAAATGTATATAATTCAAATTTTGATTCCATTTCTAATATACACTTAGATCATGACCATCAGAAACTAAGTCAAGATTGAACGGTGTTATAATGTTTTTATTGACAATTTTATTTGCTCTCCCATGAATTTGCGCAAAACATATTTACTCCAATCACGGTTTGTATGACTTGGTTGATTTGGTTTGTTTAAATTGGTCAAGTCTTTGGGCCCCACCTAAATTGGACAATATATTAAGTTGGGAAACAAAACTGAGATGATAGAATTCATGAAGAAAAGCTAATCCTAAAAAATTTTTTGAAAAAAATACCTTTTTTCCTACTAACTTAGGCAATTATGGAGAAAATATTTACTTCTTTTCTCTTGTTGATTCACTATGTTATGGCTAGTTGAGCCATGGCCCAAACCAACATTACTATCGATAAATGAGCTCATCTCTCTTTGAAATCTCAAATCATTTCAGACCCTTTTTACTTCTTGAATGAAAGTTGGTCTTCCGCTATTTTTGTTTGTTGTTGGGTAGGAGTCACTTATGATTCTCGTCACCAACAAGTGAAGTCTTTGAATTTTTCCAACATAATTCTTACAAGCAGGATCCCCATGATTTTGAAAATATCACATTTCTTGGTTCTCTCGACTTGGGAGGCAACAATATTCATGGAAATTTGCCTCAAGAAATGTCAACAACTTTAGAGGAGAAACTCCATCTTGGTTTGGGTTGTTACACCAACTTGAAGTTCTAAATTTCAAAAGATAAGAGTTTCACAGGTTCCATTCCTATGTCACTCTCAAGGTTAAAGACTTCAAGGGGGCATTCCAGAAGGGATGGGTAATCTAAAAGTGTTGTCCAATTACGGATTCACAATTTTCAATATTTCTAGAATCGAAGTCATTGCATTTACAAATAATAGTTTATGCAATCGTCTCCCAATACTCAAAAGGCTTGGTCTATCAATGGACAATCTTCATGGCAAATTGTTCACAACTTCAAAATGAGTTTGATGGACCAATACATAGTGAAATTGGAAGACTGAGTAACTTGCACATATTGTATCTAGGATCACTGGTATCTTTTATCTTATAGTGCTTCTACTTGAATCTTTTTTTTTTAATTACACACTAAATGCAAAGGTAATTTCACATATATGTTTTAGGACACGTATGTTGCACTTGCATTCCATGTTAAAAAATTTAAATTCGTTAAAATGATTAAAATTCTATGAAAACATGTATGTAATGAATAATAAAATACAATAATTACAATTAAATCTTCAAAAGTTTAACATGAAATACCAAATGAGGAGTTAAGTTCAAAAATACCCCCACAAGGGGTGGTCTTGATAATTTGGGCCCCAAAATAAATGTATTGCAAAAATACCCTTCATTCATTTAATGAAAATTCCTTAGACAACATTGTCCTCCATATCTAACAAAATAAAAAAAGCTTATATTTTGACAATTACATGGAACTTAAAAAGTTATATTTTTTTTCTTTTCTCTCTTTCCCCCCCCCCCCCCCCCCCCTCATTTCTCACTTTTTTCCTTACGTTCTTTTTTTCCTTTCATTTTTTGTTACGTATTTTGTTTCATTTTCTTATTTCATTCTTTTTCTCTAGTCATAGTGTACGCGTTTTTTACGCATGATCCAAGTGCATATTTCATTTAATAACAAATATTATAAAGAAAAATTAAATTTATTTATGATCTTCATCATTAATTCATCGGCAAATTACTCGTAGATAAAAATATATTAAAAATTCTTACATTTTCTAATAAGAAAAGATTTTATAGTTATTATTACTTTAATTAATTTCAGAGTCTTACAATATATTTGTCAGTATAATAATTAAGTGACTATTTTGTCCAATCTAAAATCTGTTTTTATTGAGTTTTGTGCTTATTTAAAAAGATCATGATAAGCCCTTTTTATTAAAAAATAAAAATTGATAAGAAAAAATTTAATCAAAATCAAAGTCCTAAATATTAAGAATTTTTTTATCTTTTGAATAAAGAAAGATGTAATATTTATTATTACTTAAATTAATTTTAAAGTTTAAAAAGTTGAATCAACATTTTAGGGATTTTCCTGCTTTCAAAGTAGTACTGATAAATATAGATAGTTATTCTAAAACATAGTAACAATTATATATTTTTAATTGTTAATTCCCAACATTCAATTGATTAAAACTTTGTTAAGTAAATCGAATTTTAGAAATTATATTAAAAATATCAAAGACAAGATATAACAAAAACTCTAATTAAATTTCTATTTTGTCTCTTTTATAGCGGTTGCCAATAAGGAATCAAATTGGCAATATTTCTATTTCACCACTATAATTCATACAATTACCTTGGGTGAAAAAAATCTACTGATCACATATTTTAGAACTCTTTTTTCATATACACAACAATAAAGTAAAACTACTAAAAATAATTCTCCATGTATACTTTTCTTACCATATATTTTTGTAACACCCCCTAATTCTTTTCATCTAGTTTGAGTAAATGTACTGAGAAACTGGAAAAAATGACTGAGAAAAGTTGTTGGAGTAGGAACTACGAGGGTCATCAATAGCCCATAAGAGATCTATGGCCCGTAGAAGGGCCTCGTAAATCCCCAGATAACTTGGTGAAATTTTCTAAGTCTAAGGCTCAAGTACGAGACAACATACAACCCATAAAATATTCCATGACCCGTAGATTGTTTTGTGAATTAGTAGTCCAAACATCAACTTTTCAGTATCTTGAGTTATAAGTTATTAGATGGCCCGTAGAACTTTTTACGGCTCGTACAGGAGGTTTCGTGCCAAATTCCAGTAATCCAGATTCTTGACCCCTCATTTACGAGAGGTGGTCTACGGCCCGTAAACGGGGTCTCGTAGACCCAATCGTCAGTTTTTAAGAGGGGAATTTTTGTCTATTCTTGTCCCTTTTAATTAAACCCTTGGACGTTTTAAACTTAATTAAAGTCCTAAAACAAGACCCCAAGGGTATTCTCACTATTCATTATGCTTAGGGATTTCTTGAGAGCGCTAGAGGAGGGAGAAAAGCAAGGGTTCAAACTCAAGAGCGAGGATCGGTTGAATTTTGATCATTTTTTCTATTCCCAGGTATGTAAGGCTTACAAAAGTGTGTAACTATGTTCGTTCACATGCCCCCTCCACTTGCTGAGTCGAATTAGAGAACAAGAGTCAGGTTTTGAGAAATCCTATTAACCCAATACTGAAATTTCTACATCTATTATGAATTTTTATGGTGATGTATGAGGTACTTGTTGCATTGCATAATTACTAATATGAAAGTGAGGCAAAGATTGATATGTGATAGCGTGAACCCTAAATTGAATAATTTTATGAAATTCTATGCATGGACTGAGTTGAGGTTCGAGTTCAATGATCCGAGTTGAGTAATTGAGTATGATTGAGCATGAGAAGCATGTTGAATTTTAAATCACATGTACTTTTATGCATTTTACTTGCATTACATGATGAGTCCACTTGAGTAAGTCTGAATGACCGTCTAAGTCTGAGTTGAGTCTGAATGTTTCCTTGATTGACTGAGTTGATGAGAAATTAGGATGAGTTGAGATAACCTAACGAGGTTGAGATTCGAGCTGATTGATTGAGAAATTGAGATTTCAGTTATTAATGAGTTGAACATGCTTTAATCGTGGGAGGAGTATTGAGCACCGAGCTGGGAGTGAGTAAATAACCACTCTAACCCACAAAACTACGTTGCTAGCGTAGGATAGTCGTACAACACATTCTGGCGATTCTTGTCCCAAAAGATGGATATTCACTATGGATCCAAGGGTGGGTTGATCGTCCTTTACCATGACAAGTTTAGGACGAGCGTGACAATGACATCGCCTTCGTTGTGCATCACCTAACTAAAGATGGTGGGATTTGGATATCTATTAAGAGAAACTCCTAAGCAAACACTGATTGAGCATAGTATTTCTAAACTAAATTTCTACTGAGTCTATTTTCAGAGCATGATTTATTTTAAACTTGAATATATATTAAGTTGAGTATGAGTTATTGAGTTGAGGTGAGTGAGTCCAGCCTTACTTTCTAGAGCTATTTTACATACCAGTATATTCCCTATACTGACGTCCATTTGGTTCTGCACCATTTCATGATGCAGATATAAGTGATAGAGGACTTTAGCTTACGCATCGTTGAGGTCTAGATCAGTGCATCCCCAGAGTTGGTGAACCCTCCTTGCTTTCTGGAGGAGCCTTTTCATCTTCTTACTTTTATTAAGTAGTTTATTTCTTTGATTTGGGGTGTCCATGGCCTGTCATGACACCATCTAGATTGTTGATTAGAGGCTTCATAGACGTCAAGTAGAGGATTGTTGAGTATTTTACATTTCCAAACTTATTGATTGGAATTTATGTTTTAATAAAAGTTATATTTATTTGTATGATATCCTTTTATTTTGAGCATTTTCTCCTGCTGTCAAGTTGATGTGACGATGAGGCCAAGTGGTTCTCTTGGAGTATCAGCAATGGTTCTTCAAGTGCGGCCACGTCAAGGGTACCCTCTCAGGGCGTGACAATTTTGAAACTCCTCATTTTTTTCAAAATTATAATCAATATTGTAAAAATAATTAAATAATAATTTGGAGAAAAATAGTAAAAAGATGAAATTATCTGAAGGATAGACTTTTAATGAAGGGCAAAAAGTTCGATCAATATTTCTAATGACCTTCATGCTTTTAATATAGTAATATATACTTATTATTATGCTATGATGAATGCTGGGATACTAATTACCTCAGATTTTTTTAAAATTTTTTATTATAAATAAAATGCAGGGATAATTCCACCAGAAATTGGAAATCTTGTTAATTTGGTGTAGTTAGGCGTGGAGAGAAACCAGATTAGTGGCTCTTTCCCGATCTCCCTATTCAATATCTCCTCGTTGCAACTTGTTTCACTAGTGGAGAACAATTTAAATGGATTCCTACCACGGGAGGTTGGAAACTTAACCAAGATGCAACATTTATCTCTTCATGAAAATAGGTTTACTGGTAGGTATATTCAAGTGATAGCAAAAAGTACAACTTATACTAATTAGTTAAACTCACTAATTTCTTGATGTGTTGCTACGTGAAATACCCAAAGAGATAAGAAATCTCGCTAAGTTGGAGTTACTTAGTCTTGGGTTTAATAGTCTTAGTTGTTCACTTCCAATGGAGATGTTCAACATATCATGACTGAGAATAATAAATATATCAGTCAACAATCTATCAACAACTCTACCAATAAACATAGGTTCTATCTTACCCAACATTGAAAGACTTTTTCTCAGTAGTTTAACTAATCTTGTTGGGACTATTATTCATTCTACCTCCAATTGTTCAAAACTTACTCTACCAAACCTTTCATATAACAAACTCAGTGGCTTCATTACCAATTCTCTTAGATATTTGACATATCTATGATTCCTACAATTGGGGGAAATCATTTAACCAGCGACAACTCATTAAGCTTCCTGACTTCCTTAACCAATTACAGAAATTTGATAAATCTTGACCTATCTTTGAACCCTCTAAATGGCTTGATTCCAGCATCTGTAAGGAACCTTTCAACCTCTCTTGTGAAGTTTTACTCCTCTAGTAGCAAAATCAAAGGGCGAATTCCAAATGAAGTTGACAACTTAACCAGCTTATTAGAGCTTCATCTGGATGGAAACAACTTACTTGGATCAATTACTACATCAATTGGAAAATTGAGAAACCTTCGGCGCTTATGATCTCCAATATTTATTGGAGATCATATATGTACATTGCAGAATTTGGGTATGATAAACTTGACTTAAAATTAACTTTCAGGATTTTTTCCTAATTGTTTAGGGAATGTCACTTCTCTTAGAAAGATACATTTGGGTTCCAATAAATTGAGTTCCAATATACCAACAAGCTTAAGGAATCTTAAAGATCTAATAAAGCTTGACTTGTCCTCAAACAATATGGTTGGTTCTTTATCTCAGTAAATCGAAAATCTAAAGGTTGCCTTATATATGGATCTGTTCATGAGTCAATTCTCAAATGGAATTCCTATCAAAATTGGAGGATTGCGAAATTTGGAGTACCTTTCTTTGAGATACAACAATTTGCAAGGATCTATACCTGACTCGATGAGCAACATGGAAGGCTTAGAATATCTAGACATTTCTCATAATAATATATCGGGAACTATTCCTATGTCCTTGGAGAAACTTCAACACCTCAAGTATTTCAATGTTTTTCCAAACAAGCTGTATGGTAAAATACCTTTGGGGGGTCCTTTAAAGAACCTCCCGAGTCCATTTTTCATCGACAATGAAGCATTGTGTGGTGCTTCAAGATTTACTATCCCGCCATGCCCCACATCATCAAAGCACAGATCAAATAGGAAAAAAATATTTGTTCTATTTCTTATATTAGGAATCATACTTGTATTTGTTTCTATTTCCTTTGTGTTTCTATGGATGAGGTATAGAAGAGGTAAGAGTGCTCCTCAACAAGTTGATTCATTGCCTACCGTAACAAGAGAAAGAATTTCATACTATGAACTACTCCAAGCGACTGATTCTCTCAGTGAGAGTAATCTGATTGGTTCTGGGAGTTTTTGCTCTGTTTACAAAGGTATTCTTAGAAGTGGAACTCATATTCCAATTGGAAGCGGCTTTCAAGAGTTTTGATACGAAATGTGAAGTTTTGCGCAACCTTTGCCATAAGAATTTCGTAAAAGTCATTACAAGTTCCAACCTTGATTTTAAGGCCTTATTACTCAAGTATATACCTAATGGAAGTCTTGAGAAGTATTTGTATTCACGCAACTACTTCTTGGACATCAGGAAAAGACTAAGCATTATGATAGATGTGGCATGTGCATTGGAATATCTACATCATGGTTGCTCATTACCCGTGATTCACTGTGATCTGAAGCCTAGTAATGTCTTGCTGGATGAGGATATGGTATCCCACCTAAGCGACTTTCGTATTTCAAAACTGCTTGGTGAATATGAGCATGATTTATACATAAAACTTTAGCAACATTGGGCCATATTGCGTTGGGTATATCTTTTTGTTTTTGCCTAATTTGTACATTAATTTTTCCTCTTCGTTTTTTTCACTAAAACATTTATTACATCTTTAAATTTATTGTTTGGCTGTAGATTATGGACTGGATGGATTGGTATCAATAAAGTGTGATTTCTATAGTTATGGGATCATGTTGTTGGAAATGTTTACTAGGAGAAAACCTAATGAGTTTGAAGGAGATGTTAGCTTGAAGGAGTGGGTGAGTTATTCACTCCCAGAGGCAGTAATTGATGTCGTAGATGCCAACTTGATAACACCAAGCAATCGCTTATAGAAGGAACTAAACATTGTGGCATCAATCATGAAAGTGACATTAGATTATTGTGTTGAATCTCTGACAAGAAGGACAAACATGAAAGATGTTGTAGGGATGTTGCAGAAGATCAAAATTCAACTTCTTGCATCCTGAGTATGTTTTCGGAATCTCTTGCTCCGAGTCACTTTATGTAAAGATTGCTTGTTTTGTTTTAGTGCTTGATTTGTGCATGAACCTGCTTTTAGAAATTCTAGTTGGTTGCGTTAAATCTCATTGTTTCCTCTTAATATTAGTGTTGCTAAATGGTGGAACATGTAAATTCAAATTCTTGAAGCAGAATGATCTTTTTTGTAAATTGTTAGAGGAATTAACCATATGAATACAATAATAGGCAAGTAATATAGTAAATGTTTTACATGGGAAACACTAAGGGGACGTATAACATCAAGACAACAAATAAAGGGGTAATGACACAAAAAATTTCTATAATCATAAAACCTACATGATTAAACAAACAAACAAACAAAAAGAACAAATCAATGCACGAAGTATCCTGCATTCATGCACAATATGAAGAAGGGTCTCATCCAAGGATTATAAATGATGTAAACATTAATAACTAAATCCACAACTCGAAATAGTGACTTGTAGGTCCATAGCCCCCTCATTTTCCTTCCTAAGTGAAACTTTACCCTACAACTTTCTATATCTCAAATATTTCTACATCAACAGTTGATTGCCCTTTTCTCCTTTCTTTACTTCCTTGCATTTTCACCGTCTCGTCTTTCTTCTTAACCTGTTCATGATATAATGAAATAAATAAATTGTGTTCTTTCTAAAATATGAAACATTTAGCTAAGATAGTCAATTAGGATCATATATATTAATACTTGAACTATCTTTGTGAATTTTTGACTTATGGATCGCACGATTTCAACGTAGTATGAGACAGGTTGAGGCCCTGGGTTCAAGTCTCACCACCATCAATAATTTCACGTACTTGGTTAATAAATAAAATGTTAGGATCGAGAACTCGAAAAAAGCAGTATTATGACAATAACAAATACAATAGTAAGTTGATAATGATGAAAGTAAAACAAATAAAGAAGATGCAAATTTAACGTGGTTCGGTCAATGTGACCTACGTCCACAAGCGGAGAGGAGAATTTTACTATATCAACAAGAATACAAAAAAGAGTACAAAACTAGAGATAAAACTCTAATTAATCCCAAAGACCCCAAGAAAATAACCTCAAAAGATCACTCCAAAGAAAAGGGTTCACACAAGTGTTTCTGTAAGGACCTGAATTTTCGAACGACTTTATCGGATCTCATAACATTGGCCCGAGAGAAAATTTGACCAAGTGTCACTCCATGGGAGGCCCACACGGACCGTGTGGCCTTCAGTGGAGAGGAACTTGGCCATAATTTTGATTACGAGAATTTAACAGAGAGTTTTGGACTAAGTGAGGGCACACGGCCACCCACACGGTCTGTGTGGTGTGTTATGAGCCGTGTGGCCCACCGTATAGCTCACAACGTGAAGTTTTTTTAAGTACGAAATTACCATCTCATAACTTTTTCGTGCAAGATTTTTTCTAAATGTCATCACACGGCTCTTGACACGACTCGTGTAGCCGTCCGTATGGCACCCCTTTGCTTCGAAAAAATTCTAAGTGTTGACCATCGCGAAATTTATGTAAGGGTCACCTCATGGGCACTGTTCACGGGCCGTGATGTGATTCACAGACCGTGTAGGTGCCAGTGAAGCGGTGACGGTCCATTTTTCATTCATTATATTAATGACTTTTACATAATTACAACTTATTTTAATTATGTTTTATGACCTTTTTGCCTAACCTAGACCCATAAATCAGTTGATACCCTTCTATTCTAATTCATTCTTATTGGGAACACCCTCACACTAAAATTAACTCCAAAAATACTCTTTAAGTCCTTCTCTCAAGACTCAAGTTAGGGTTTAATTAGAGGATTTAACTTCAAGCTAAATTCTTCTCAAATTCATCTTCCTAATCAAGGTATGTGGGATTGATTCTTGGTCCCTTTCAACCAAGAAGACCTAAACTCTTTTAAATTGATTTTCATGAATCTTAGCTTACTTTAAGAGTGGGTTTTCATTATTTGATCTTATTAAATCCAACTAATGTATGGGTTGTACTTTATCTATGATCTTAAATTATTTTGATCCCTATTATGATGATTTACATTGAAGTTATGAACATGTATCCCCTTTAAAGCTTGATTTATGCATGTGTGATTTATATTATGATTTAATTATGGATTTGCTTAATTTCATATTAAAATGTTGATTTTAGCTTGAATCTATATTACCCATGCCATTCTCACATCATCAATTGCATTTGCATTCATGAACATTGGTTTTTATGGAAAGTATGAAGTGGATTAAACTCAATCTTGTTTTATGAAATGATTTTGATAAGATATTGGTTATGAAAAGAATGTGATCACATACATGTCCTATGAATATGGCTTTGAGCATTTTAGGTGCTTGCACCATTCCGTATTTGTAATCAAGCTAGTCCTAAGCATGAATATTATAATTATGAACTATGATTTAGCATTTGAGCCTAAATGTGTATTGATCGGATTTGAAATAATTATAGCCTTTTTGAAAGTATGTATATTTATACTATATGTATTCTCGTGGGATGTTGACTTAGCACCGATGGATTGGGGCCTTCAGGCTATCCCCAAGGGCCTTCTCCCTTTCCTTGAACTATGTGCCTAGCATATGTTATGAGAATCCTATCCGAAATGGGATATGTTCCCGTAAGGAAGGTTGCTTCATACAAAATGAGATATGTTCCCGTAAGGTGAAGTATTATGATATGATATGAAAATCCTTTCCGAAATAGGATATGTTCTCGTAAGGGGGTTGCTTCATACGAAATGGGATATGTTCTCGTAAGGTCAAGTATGGTTTACCTTTGGCAAGTAGACCACCTCTATACCGGCGAGGGAATTTCATAGGGATTCTAAGTACTAGCTCACTTGGTCTTACTTTTGTCGGTTGAGGTCACATCCCCGCTAAGTATGAACATCATTGTATTCATGCACCATGAATTTCATGGCATATTGTATACTTTTTTTTCCTTGGATATATACTTCTTCCTATATTATGTGCCCTTGTCATCTAACAGTGAAATACAAGTTTGATAGGTCATATGTATTACATGCCTGCATACTTAGTACATTCAAATATACTAACACATACTTTATCCCTACATGATTTTACCATGTAGGGGCTGAGCGCTACGACTATCTACCGTTTGATGAGTAGCTCAAATTCCGAAGGTTGAACTGGTGGTGAGTCCCATCTTCCAAGGACAAGCCACCTTCCTCTATCTATGTTATCCTATGTCTACTTTCTTATTTGAGGGTGAGTCCAGGACATGTCTTGACCCCTGTTCCATCTTATGACTGCTTGCATTATTGCACATCTTGTAGACTCCCATAGATTTTAAATATATATGCTATGTGATGTGTTCGGAGCTTATGTTATTAGTTACCTTATTGAAATGGCTATTATGGATCGATTACAAATATATGTCATGTTTTCATGTTTGGTGTGGGAATGTGGAAGGTCCTAAGTCCCGTTTGTCCAAATAGCATGATTCCTACTTACCCGCCCCTTAGTTCTGATGTGCTATGTGAGTTCATGTAAATCCCTTTCCCTGCAATGTCCGTCCTACTTACCCATCCCTTAGCATTATGTGGTTACTATTTGATTGTGCTTCCGAACCAATGATGTGAATTTGGATACTTTGAGGCTTGTTTGGGGACTCTCGGGTTCCCATTTGCCGTGTCACATCTAGACCCTAGTCTCGGGTCGTGACAGTTTCCCAACACCAACTCTTTTACTAAATACTTTAAATAGGAAGACAAAGAAAGAACGCAATGAAAAAGTATTTTCTTATGCGTCAAGGTTGCATTTCAACTAATGACTAACTCCCCTATTTATAGGGAAAAAATTAGCTTGTTGATATCATGGAAAATTCAACATTTGTAATGTGAATTATCAAATATTGTGGCTACCAAATCTTGGCATTTATGGTTTACCAAATATTTGACATTTTATAGCTACTAAATCTTTGACAAAAGAAAGAGATCTTAAGCCAAAAATGAAGGTCACATAACATCAAAGAATTGGAATGACCAATACATAAATAAAGAGATGTGTTGAAGAATAATCAAGTAAATAAAGTCTGTTCTCCCTGACAGTTTAACCTTTAAACGAAGGTCATATGTACCTTGAAACTCCCTATCGAAGCTACTTCCTCTAGCCTCGACACAATAGTGGATGCAAAATTTTGTGTGGTGAATCTAGCATCCGACCTACAACTCTTATCTTTCTCGAACAAGCAAGAGAGATCAAAACCAGGAGAAAGAGAAACGATATCAAAATCATTCAAACAAGTAGGCTTCATTGTTGATGCACTTTGTTCTTTGTGTCGTGAAGAACATTCTGCATCTGAATCATCCACAATATTAAAAACTCTACGAGGCGAATCATCATCCTGTTTCTGATCCAAAACTGGTGGTGTATCAATTTGTTTGAATTCTTTCTTGAACTAATTATTGTCCATTAGCTTAGCTAATGTGATTCTTGAAAATGGATTTGCATCGAGAATTCTTGAAAGTAATTTTTCACTTCATAAGGGAAATATTCAGGGCATTTGAATATCCCTTTGATAATTTTTTCTTATACATTTCCATCAAATTTGTGTCATGAAATGGAAGATAACCAACTAACATGACAAATAAAATCACCCCTCATGACCAAATATCCACCTTTTCGCCATCACACCCTCTCTTATTTATGACCTGTGGCGCGACATATGCCGGAGTTCCACACGTCATATGGAGGAGGACATCCTGTCTTTTCGTCTTGTAAAGAGCATTCAACCCAAAATCAAAAACCTTTTGGGGATTTAGGTCCCGATGATATACTCCTCGACTATGACAAAAATCAACAGACGCGATTAATTGTTGAAAGTATTTTCGTGCTGCTGGTCCTTTGCCTCCCTTTAGCAACCTTATTGAATAATTGACCACCTCTAACATGTTCCATTGCAAAATAAATTTTTGTTTTGCTAGCCATTACTTCATAAAGTTCAACAACATTTGGATGTCTAATTAGTCTCATAACAGAAATTTCACGTTTGATTTGGTCATTTGGGCCATCTTTCATGACTTTTTTTTTGCCAATTACCTTAACAGCTACATTTTGTCCTGTTTTTAGGTTCCTTGCATAATAGGCTATGGAAAATGTACCTTGGCCTAACAATTTACCAGACTCACATTTATTCATCAAAATTGTGTCTTTTTTGTTTCAACTTTTTGCTCTTCATTAAAACACTCTACTTTAAATAACATCGTCTTTTCACCATTTTTAAAAATTATTATTTAAGTATTTTCATAATAGTGACTTTTAAAATACATAGAAAGAAGTGGTAAAATAAGAACTTTTAGACATGGAAAGACTCCTAAATCTTTCTTATTTGATAGACTTTACTTCTTCCTTATTTGAATCAAGAAAATATTAAGAAAAATCTTAATTTACCATGAGGTACACACTTTGATTATGCGCAAAGCGCGTACAACAACACTGGTGTGTCTATATATATATGTGTGTGTGTCTATATATATATGTGTGTGTATCTATACATATGGTATACCACCGAATCACCCTATTTCTTTCATGGGGAAGAAAGAAAATTAAAGAACCTGTAAATATCAAAAAAACGACAATTGTTGTTAACCGAGGAAAATAATTCGTAGTAAAGACAAGATACACTTAGACCAAAAAAATATGCGCTCAAAATACTTAGGGTCTGTTTGGAAAGCTATCTGGTGATTGGAATTGGTGTATTTGATAGGGTAGTAATTACACACGCTGTAATGACACACCTTGGTAATTACACTGTCATGTTTGTTTGTTAGAATATAATTATAATATAATCAAAGTGTACCGTTTAGTTGCACGAGTGTAATTACAAGGTTATATTAAATTTTAAAAATAAAATTTAATTATCTAAAATTAAAAATTTATATTAGACAAATATAGGTATTTATAAATAATATTAAATCAAATATTTAAGATATATATTGTATTTCAAAAATATATTTATTAATAAATATATATTCTTAACTAATATCATAAAAAATCAATTTATATTTTTAAATTAGTACATATTAATTAAATTAATTATAAAAATAAAAAATATAAGTTTTATGCGAACATCATGAAATGTGTCTTGGCAAAAATAATAAATATTATAAATATAATATCATAGTAAAATTGTTAAAATATTTGATAAAAAAAGAAGCTGCCTAATCTAACTAAAAGAAAATAAATGGCTTGTAATGTGAATTATCAAGTCAATATTACAAAACAAATGAAACTAAAAAATATAACATAAGTTTTAAATTCAAAATATAAAATTTAGCATAATCTCTTATGCCAAATTCAATATAACATACATAAATAAGATTTAAAAGGAAAAAAATACGTATATTTATAACTTTATCCAAAATGAATTCAACTTTAATTTAAAAATTAGAATGCTAATGTAGTCATGCTAGTGAAAAAATAAAACATTATTGCGCTTATACAATTCGAACTATCTATGGAATATTGGGCATCAAAATTTGAATATTTCTAGACGAGGAATAATAAATAAATAAATAAAAAGATGATGTGAAAAATTGTATGGGATCACATGACATATAAAGATTGAGAATAAGAAAGAAATGAAAAATAAATATTATAAAAATAAAATATAGTTTTAGAAAAAAATTAAAATAATAATAAAAAAAATTAAAATGAAAATATAAAAATAAAAATAAAAAAGAAATTAAAAAGTAACCAATATGTAATTACACCCTGCAATTCACAAGCTCCCCATGTGAATTGGAAAGTGTAATTACACCTAATCAATTACATCCAATTACTTACTGACCAAGTAATTACCTATCCAACCAAAGATGTCAGACAATGTAATTACACTCAATTTCACCAAATTGAATTACGAGGGTGTCCTTCCAAACAAGCTCTTAAATTGTTTCTTCATTTAATAAAATTTCTGTTTTTTAGTTGAAATTAAAGTAAAACAAAAAATAGAAAAAGATGTTACTTTTCTTTAGTTGCGTTCAAGTAAAAAAGGGAAACAATATAAACTTTTACTTCAACATTTGGAGTATGATTTTCGTAACAATTAAAAAATTTCCACCAAAATATTTCATTATAAAAAAATCCTTGAATGAAATAAGAAATCAAACAACTATAAATACAAAATGGAATTAGCCTTAGAGTATAAAAATTATTCAAATCTTTGAACAATTTTTTTTATAGAAACTTAATTGAAATGCTCGTTTAGGGTAAGTTAAGGGGTTATGTCAATTCCTATAAATTCCCTATATACTCTAAGGATAAATTGATCGTTGAAAATTTTCAAGAAGTTTTACATTTTCAAAACACCGGAACTTTGTAACTGAATTGAGGGTAAAATAGGTAAAGAAAAAAGATTATCTTATCTTAATTTTGTCTAAAGAATAAGTAAAAGTGAAAATCAAATTAAATAATTTTTGACATTTAATAGTGAATGGAGGAAGTATTAATGTTTAGCGATCAGCTCATGAGGAGCTACCCTTTTAAAAATTAGAAAAACGACACTAGGAAAAGTATTTACCAAATTGTTTAACATAATATATTCACCCTTATCGGATCAAAGACTCAAATATTTTGTCCGACTGTTCTATTCACAGAATCTATCGCTTTAATACCGTCATAGTATAATATACTCTAATAGTATCAAGGAGTAAATGAGTAACATTTTCACTAAACCACTACTTTTCATCCTTAATACCATCAAGTGTGTGTATATATGTATGTATGTATATTCACTCTGATGGTATTAAGCAGTAATTGAACAATCTTTTCATTTAAGCATTGTCTGTTCCTTCTTGATGCCATCAGAACATATATACTCTAATGGAATCAAAGAATAATTGAGTACCGTTTTCTAGTTTTTTCCTCATTGATATCATTAAAGTATATGTACACTTTAGTGGTATCGAACATTAATTTAGCAGTGTTTTTACCAAAGCACGACCTCTTCCTCCTTGAACAACGTCAATGCTGACCCTGCCTTGAACCACCCCAAGCAAGAGTCATCCAAAATCGTGAAATGTCTAATGGCACTGAGTCACTGACTAACCAAATAATGGTAGAAACAACTGAAAACGAAGGGGAAAACTGGCTTTTATTCTCTTCATAAATAAAGATTCAAGATATCTTATGCTCCACTGTCCAGAAAAAAGAAAAGGAAGGAAAAAGATGTACATGTTATAAGAAGATCCTTCTCAAACCAACTATGCTCTACTAGAAGAATATTCCAAAAGTTCTATCCCTTCATTTGATTGATCATTGCAACTCCCCAACCGGCGCTTCGTTGAGCCAGAGGAAATGGATGAAATCATATAACTTCGCACTCACGCTAACCTACTCAGTAAATCAAGCAAATCCAACAGAAGTTCAGTTGGACCTGCATTTAGAGGCGGAGCATAGACATATATGTGGAAAAACATTAGAACATGTACTAGATTTCTCATCAGCATACCTTGTATGGTGTCGGATTCAGTCTTCTCATGTGATCTGGCCGCATCTGCTCCAGTTGTTCAATACATCGTTCCCTGATCTCCTTCAATGGAGGCAGATCTTCTCGTATTTTATCTTCGGAAATGATAAAAAACCAACATTAATTTTTTTCAATATTGGATAAAGTGTTGCAAGAGCAGTTGATTTGGAGGCATAGACTCACCTACCATTTTCACACTCTACTTATAGAGCAGTTCAGTGGTGTATGCAGAATTTATGTAAGAGGAGTCAACATTCCAAAATTTTACGTAGAACAAGAAATTAAGATCACTGTTATGGAAAGCGGTGTCATTTTTCATAGTTATACCCAATATCATCCATTTTGCTTATATTATCTATATATATGAACTGGTGTCATGTGACATCGGTTGGGGCAAGGTGTATCTGTCCCTTGAATAGTTGATAAAACTGATACAGACTATGTGCTAACAAGAGCTACAAAATATTAACATTTCAACAACTGTTCTACTCATTTTTTATTTTGGAAACGAGACAAGGAAAAAATTGTACAATCTACTTTTCCTTATCTAAATTGTCAACCTTTCCTCCAGTTCAAAAAGAGAAACGATTTAAATGACTTGGTTGTGTTTAATGCCTAAACCCATATGAGATTGATTGGAGAATGTCCTCATTAAAGCAAAATGCAGCAGTTTGAAGTGGTAGTCCTTTACAATAACTTGCAACTCACAAACCGTAGCTAAGACAGCTCGATATGAATTTAGAAATGCAAGACTGTAGGGTCACATTCTTGAAAAAACATTTTCCAGCTAAAAAATTAATACAACTCAAAAGATAACAAGTCTCACCTGAACTTCCACGCCAAAAACACTTTAAAAGCTCCTCAACACGTTGGGGCACAACATATGCCCTTTTAGATTCACTAAATGGATGACGGCACAAAATTCGTTCACCTACCTGTCAATGTTAGTTTCTTTGTTAACTGTTGTATACACCACATAAATCTTATGGAATGCCACTAAAGAATTAGACATGACAAGCTTGATAAAATACCTTAGAATGTACTGATAAAAATCAAATAAAATCAAATCAAATTAAAGTACCTTAGGAGGCGGCTCATTTTCGCCAGTCATTATGTCAACAAGGGGGTAGCCTTCCTTCCCGTACAATCTGAAACACCGTTTTTTACATGGAATAGAGACCTAGAAAGGAAACAGAATGAACGTCCGTATCATGGAATAAAGAGGAAACAGAATGAAATCCATATTAAATCTCAAATGCCAAGAGCAGACAGCATAGCTTCAGCAAACCTTTGTAACATCTTCAGAAAGTTTGATCCTAGGTTGATTATTTATCTCAACCAACTTGAAAACAACACCTAGAGCGGGCTGTGCGTAACAGGTAACCAGATGTGTTCCAATACCAAAAGAATCAACCTCGTGTCCCTGTTTAGGAAGTAAGTCAAATATCTATCTTTATAGCAATGGAAAACAATGAACACAGTGGATACAAATGCATAAATTCAAGTTATACACTCGAAAATTTAAGATTATAAGAATGAAAAAGTATCTAGTTGGAGCGTATACTCATGCCTTCGAATTTTAAAACAATGAACATACACTAGAAGGTAATTCAAGGAATAAAAAAAATTATTAGCATTTCTCACTGATGTATTCTTGCATCATTTTTTTTCCTGGCCGATTCTGAGTGCTAAAACTGACACGAGTGCAAACTGCCGTAGATTTTCATTACTTTTAATGGTATGTTTGTTACATAGTACCTAGCTTAGTTACTTCCCAATTTAGACGAAGAGATCTCAAAGTCCCCACACTGGAGAAACATTTGACATTTTAAGGAGTTTTCCTCTATAACATCATATAGTATGCAAACTACTGATATATACACATATACCCATGCACACGCACACATACTTAACCCAATAGAAATAATGAAGCTGGATCACTTTATAACAAAGTGAAGCGCAAGAAGACAGCTAGAGAAGATAACATCTATGGCAACGGGAGACATTATAAAGATCGAATGACATAGAACAAGACTCCATATGCTACGACTGTGTTAGATTCCTGATGCTCTAACCTGTTTCTTTAGCGCATCCAATGTGTCCTCATTAAGGTCATTGCTAGCTGTAATATTCATCTCTCCAAAAGCAGGCACTCCAAACTCTTTTTCAATAGTTTGAAAGAATTTCCTGGCTTCACATGACTGATAAGCAAGATCTCCAGAATCTAATCTAATGCCAACTGCTCTATACCTGTAAATATAACAAAAAATGACAAAAGTTATAAGGCATGGACATATTCCAATTACTACAGTAGAGAATAAAAATATGTCAAATAGAAAAACTCTTGGTCAAACAAAAGATGGTTTCAACTAAAACGACAAATCCTCAGAGGAGAGAACTGTTAGTTAGGACAGCAAAAGGAGGTAATCATGCTGAGTTCTTATAGTTGGCATAACCGGTTATAGTTAAGAAAGAAACTGTGCTTTGTCAACCAAGAACAGTGGATAATTTTCCATACATGAACACAATGTGCTCAAGGGGAAAAAGGCCTTGCATGTCTAAGCTCCCCAACTCCTTTTTGTTTTTCAGCTATTTATTTTCCTTTTCTTTTTAGGGGATGGGTGGCAGGGCCCCCCTACAATAATTCAATGACACCTCTGTTTAGACAAATACAACAACAACTATGCCCAAGTCCCAAATAAGTTAGGGACAGCTATATGAATCCTTAATTTGTCATCTAATCTCATATGATATCATCATAATAATAAATGAAACATATGTAAAAAAGTATATAAATAATACTACTACTAATAAAAGTTCCACACGAGTCTCAAACTTGTCCTGAACAATCAGCTATCCCTTATATGTATCTTTTGCATCTATTCTGGCCTATTGTTAGCTAGTTCATAAATGAAGACAACACAAAAAGGAAACATAAACAATACAAAGCTTGAGAAGATCACACTAACAGAATAGCACTAGGAATTCCAGCTGCATCTCCCTTCCGATACGTGCAATATGTCACAAAATATTCAACAGCACATTTTCCAATCTAATAAGCATCATATGAAGTAGATTATACAAAACGGAACTTGTCAGGGGAAGCACTTACCCCAAATCATTAAGTGCAAGAGCAACAGCACAAAAATTTGGAACACCACTTCTCATGACCTGTTAAAGGACATGGTATAGATGGTCAATAAGAAAGTATGTATGTGCCAGAGAAGATTATCAGAAGAGAGAGGAAATGCACCATAATACAAAAAAAATCATATGAGCTGAAGGTTATGCCCTGAGCTGACAACTGGATATCATGACTATTCTATTCTCTTTCAAAGCAGATTTCCTTAGTCAAATATATTAATAGGAATTACGAAAAAAAAAATCATTCAACTATACATGCATAGTTAATAGTTAAAAAGGCCAAGTAGCTCAAAAACAAAATAAAGCAGTGGCACAAGTATCTAAAATTGCACTTACATCATAAGTATCCACAAGGGCCAAAAAGCTTCCAGGAAAGGCTAGACCATATGAGGCGAAAGCTGCTAACTCACTTTGGTTTGTCTCACTGAAAATTCCACCTAATAAGCGTGACCGCTGAAGACAGTACAGTCATCATAAGAATGATATCTAAGCTCACAATGGAATAGAAGAAGCATCAACCACCTTCATCACTTAAAATTTGAAGATTATCAAGATTCGAGAGTTGCTCAATTTTGATAGAGCATCAACAGCTTGCAATCTCTAATAGAAAAAGGGAAGACAGGAAAAATAAGGCAGTCCCTTCAACTATATTGGACGGTTATAAATAAAGATATCTACAGGAACTAAGAATATACCCAGATGATAGAAAGATTTCTCTTTTTCCAGCTTACAGCTTCCTTATGGGAGTCCAACATAAGTCTGTGGTAGAGCATCCAAAGGTGTGGCCTAGTAGTCAATGAAGTGGGCGAGAACCATGAGGTCTCATACTAGACAAGATTTCTTCCCATCTATCCTAGCGTTAGTGGATAGAGTTACCTGGTACCTATTGCTAGTGGGAGGTGGCAAGTATTCCGTGGAATAAGCCAAGATATCGCAAGCTGGCTCGGAGACCATGGTATAGAAAGAAAGAAAGACAAGTCTGCAATAGACAAAAATTGTTTCCATGTAATCTCCTATTTAATATATACAGATTTCAATCATGACACCTAAGTTGTTTCCAGAGCAGATAAATCAAATGGGAAAGGGAATGATGAACAGGCATGACCTAGAATGATATGCTACCACTAACTATACAGCCACTTGAAATGGTATTTGGACTAACCCAGCACAACTTCAATAGTGAAATTTCCCCAGAAAGTATCTCTCAAATGGGAACCACACCTTGGGGATCAACAACAACAACAACAACATACCTAGTGGAATCCCACAAGTGAGGTCTGGGGAGGGTAGAATGTACGCAGACCTTACCACTATCTCATAGAAGTAGAGAGGTTGCTTCCTGTGGATCACAAGTTAGTAATTAGTCACTTATCAACTAAGCTGCCTGCAACATCAAGCTACCACTTAGGTTAAGGTGAACATACTCGTCACAAGGTCCAAAACACGAGACAACCTATTACCTTATGCAAGGAGTCACTGGTAAAGAGTGACAAGCATTTACATTAGGACTACCACCTGAATTGGATAAACCCCCAACACTTCTTAGATCAATCAAATTTTGAGTGGTCATACTAGAAGATTAGAAGCCCCCGAGTAAAATTTAAAGGCAAAAGTAAAAAGGTGAAGCCAAACCATAAAAAAATAAAGTAAGGCACAATCAGACATGGTCAAAGTGCAAACTGAGAACCAAATGATAATTTAGAACAAAATCTGATTGAAGTAGACAATAATAAGCCAACAAGGACACACCACTTTAATAAGTGGGTGAAATAATACCTTTAATTTAGTAAGCCATGTCTTCACCAGACAAACAAAATCCTTACAAACCTTGGGACTATCACGGTGTTTAAGTGATTTGTCAGTGATTTCATCTGGGCTCTGCATAATATTAGATCAAATCAGATAACTTTGATCCAGGGCAAGACAATGAAGTATTGAGCATCTAGAGACCATTATAATCTAGATAGTCCTTGTTAATAGCTATGTTTATCTTCATTATTAACAAGACGAATGAGACAAAACCAATTTATAGAAAATACCAAACCTTGAATTGGAAACCATGCAGAAGACCAGTCCTGACTAGTTGACCGCTAACAACTCACCAGGGGTGGAGTCAGAGGGTTGAGAGGGGGTCAATTAAAACTCTTTTGTTGAAAAATTATACTATGTAAGTAGTGTAAAATGATTTTTGTATATATATAAGTTGTTGAATTTCCTTGGCATAATTTTATTTTTCTTTTTGGAATCCCCTTGTTTAAATTCTCCGCTCCGCTGCTGCAAGTCACTTATTAAGAAGTTCTAAAGCTAGAATTGAACATTGCTTTACCTTATGGAAAACAAACAGCACATAAGTAGGAATAATTCTTATAAAAAGCAGATTTTACTTCAACTTATAGAAAGATGCTTTAATTATCTCATTGTCACACTACTATCCATGATTAAAATTGTCAAGTGATGGAAGTATGTAACACTGAAGTATAAGTATACTTTCTTTCCAAGCAATCACGTATTTACATGAATGTATGCACTTATTCATACAAGGACCTACTATACAAAGAAAACACATATGTTTTACCCTTCCAAATATAGTTTCTGCAAATCAAAATCTTTGTTTTATAGCCCCTTCCGACAATCAAGGGCTCTATTATAGAACTCAAATCAAAATCAACTAAACTACAATCTCAAGCCTCTATTACAGCATTCACGAAATTAAATTTCCTTAGCAACCAAAAACCATCTTTTCCAATATCTAAAATTGGGCATGTTTCTAACACCATGCAGATGTGGGAAAAAGGTATGTGTGCATCTAAATAAAACACTTCAAAGATCTAGATGATGATCTGCACTTACCAAAATAACAGTAACAGTAATGATAATAATTAATTTTAATGTTTAATAAATGAAAACTAGAACTTACAGAAAATGATGAAAATTAAAAGATTTAGGGTGCATTTTTTTAGTGTTTGGAAAGTAAGAAGAGAATATTAATCAACTTTTGTGGGGGTGGGTTGGATGTGGGGTCTGAGGGTGGAGACTATCAGTTGAAAATGACATGGAAGAGTTTTGGACTGACCCAATCCTCTTTCTAGGGAAGTTATTTTCCAGAAATTAGAGGACAATGTGTTCTTAAGAAAAAACAAAATTCAAAACATTTAAGCCAACCATACATGGTAATATTTGGATAACTAATCATTGAATTATACTAAATCCTTGCATTACTAAGACCTACATAACCAATTCCTGTATCAATAATGCATGCATAATTCTAACCAACAATCAAATGACCGAATAAGAGTCGTTTGGCAGGAGGTACGAGAGATATTAACAACACATGGTACTATTCCTATTCTAATACACCATATTAACTTAAATACAACAAACCAAACAATTGATAGAAATGTTAGCATTAATAATCCCAACATTACTAATACACAATATTTGTAATATTCTTATACACCCTATCAAATGACTCCTTTGTGTTGTGATAATTCTAAGACCTTTTGGTTATGATCCTTAAATAGCCCAAGTATGTAAGCAAAATCATTGTGAAACGTGTGGGAAAAACAAACTTTTGAAACACTAATACTAAAAGTGTGAAGTATATTACATATATAAGGAAAAGTTGTTGCAAGGTTGCACCTACCATAAATGAGCTAACAAAGGCATGGGAATGTGTTCCACGGAGGGGGATCCCAAATAACTTTCCAGCTGCGACATTGCTGCCAAATAAAGTTTGTGAAGAGAGATATGATCCTCATGGCTAGATTAATGTGATAAAAAATAAAAGCTCAAGAAAGAAGGAAAAAAGTACCACAATGTTGTAGGTTTCACCAAAGAAGCAGTTTTATTAAAATATTAAAAGCTTACAAAACTTTAAGTTGCAGTCAAAAATAGTGTGAGAAGTTAAGAGTTGCTAATCAAGAGATATATATTCATCTTATTAATCAAAGCCTGAGCCACCTGGAAAGTAAAAGGAATATAGATTCAAAGTAAATGAAAAATTGTGTTCAAATAACCTTCATTGATGTAAACCATCTGTATCGACAGCCTACTCTAGCGTTTAGTTTCATGTGATCTTGTCCATTTTAAGGTCAAATTGCATGACTTTCCAGTGTACTGATCCTTTCTGAAAAGTTACAATTTTGTTTCCGGAAGATATAAAACAAAACCTTGACCTAAAAAACTTGAAATTTAAAAGCACTTGATAAGAAAACACATGACGCAACTGGTAGCTTCTATATATTGTGTGAGCTTGCTTGCATTGCCGGTCTCAAGCTCCAATAAAGGAAGAAGGTTGTGATAGGCTACTAGGCATCTTAATCACTAATCACAACATAAATGAGCTTAAATGGAGCGGCATGGACAATAAGGATTCCTATACCCGACTGTACTTGCTACTGATTGAGGTGTAGTTGTTGTTGGTGACGATTTACGAACTACTCGTTCAAGAGTCTGCCAGTTGAGAGTGTTCTCAACTATACCAGTTGTATAGTTACACATTCGTACTGTAACGACAAACTGTTTTTTTAAGACTAATTCTAAGAATCTTAAAATTTATTTTCAAAATAAAAAGGATGTCCGAATGAATTTGAAAACTGAAACTGCATCTCATTAAGAAAGAGGAATAGATAGTGGCACTATTTCATGAAAACAGATTACAACAGGATAGATTGTGCATGGAATCACCTTGTTGCATCAAATCCACCCATGTAGCAATATTTGGAAGCTGATATACCACCATCCGGACCCTACTCATGAAGAAGCAAATATCATGGAACAATTTGTAAGAGAGACCTTCCAATTTCAAATTATCAGAAAGAAAGATTACAAACCTGTGCTCTTCGAAGCCCAAACTCCAGAAGCAGCTTGGACTTTCCCGCAACAAAACGATGTCTTGCTGCATTAGTGGTGACTAGCGATGCATAGTTTATGAGATTGACAAGTGCAGTTTCTAGTAGTTGAACCACCTTTGAGTTTGAAATGCAATCACCAGATATTAAAAATCGAACAAAATTTTGAGAAAATGCATGAAGCATCAGTACAGAGAATGATGCATCTTTCACATGCAAGAATGAATAAAAGGATAGTTTAGTTGGTACTCACAGCAATAGGTCCTTCAATCCTCATCAGCGGTACTTTGGGAAAGACAACTGATCCTTCAGGTATAGAAAATATCTCAACATCTGAACAGTTAATTCCTTGAAGGTAGTTATAGAAGGCATCCTACAAAGTCCATTTGCAGATGCTTATCTCTCAAGCATTTAGGACTGTAAGGGTTTGTTTGGTATGAGGGATAAGGGATAATTAATTCCAGATTAATTTTAGAATGACTTTATCCCTAGATTGTCGTGTTTTTTTCCCCACATTGAGGGTCGGATAACAACCCTAGTATAACTCATCCCAGTATAATTAATCTCGGATAACCCTTTCCCCAACCAAAAGATCCCTAAGTATGTCAAACAATTTTTCAAGCAACAGGAAAAGGTTGTATGAAGGCACAATCAACTAGAAGACGAGATATTGAAACACTGCCTGATTTTCTCAACAGAATGAGATAAGTTCATGAGGACAGAAAAAAAAATCTTAAAAAAGATGCGGGATTAAATAACTATGTGAACAGAATTACAATTACTCTGACTTGCCATACAACTTCAGTAAATTCATGACAATGTAGTGTATAGATAACAACACAAGAACAACCGCCAAATGCAAGATTAATAAATAAAATGGCAACTGCTTTTACCAAAATTATCTAGATACACTTTGATATGTTGCCAAAACAACATCTGGAATCAAAGTAACGACTAGAAATGAGTCACCAGTTCACTCAAAACCACTCATGCTTATGTAATCTCAGTAATCACCTAGGTTTCGCTCATAATCATATTTCACTAAGGAATCATGAAACAAGAAAAATATTGATCCTCCAGAATCCATGCATGAGTTTCCTATAATAACATATAATAATAAAAACAACTGATAACCCTAAAAGCACAAAACAATACAAGCAGCTTTCCATCTTTCGTCAAATGTAATTTTGATACACATTATAGCTGCTTATTTACGTTGTCAATAATTAACCTACCTCACATGATGAGGGCAATGATTTCCTGATAAAAGCAATCTCATCCTCAGTTAATTTGTAATGAGCAATAAACTTTATGCATTCTTCTAACCCAGCAAATATTGTATATTCACCACCAAATGGATTCTTCCGGAAATACAAGTCAAACCTGAAATATTCAACCAAATCAGGATAAGTCATCTAATGGTTCACTTAGATTTTAGATGAACAAGCATTTTCTCAGCAACTGAATAAAAACATTACTGTTGTAAACTTAAAATAAACAAATTAATGTGTCTCTCTCTAAATTATATTTATCAACAACAAAAATAAGTATGTCCTGCTATAAAATTATAAAGATGAGTTTGTTCATCAAATAAACATGGTTGAGCAAACTCAAATCTTAATGCCTGCCACTACTCCAAACACTTCCACATATTGGGCCCACAAAAAAGAACTATACTCACATGTTGAAAGGCGAGCCACGATTTTCTCTAAAAAGATTTAATATATGAATGACTAAGCACAAAGAAATCAAAGGAGTTCAACATTTGTTATATATACATAAAAAAAAAAATCTAGGAGTAATTTTCAGCCAAAAGCATGCATAAATAACATTAATAAATAAATTTGTCCCTTCGCTTAACTGGTTTACTTTTTCAGGCGCTTGATCAAATGAATAGGACAATTAGAAATCTCCACAAGTTGATCACCATCATCATAACGAAAGCATAGAAAAAGAATTCATAATATTAATTCATCATCTTTCAACAATCAACAAAACAATCAATTATAATTTCACACTTTGATCAACTATCGAAATGAGTAATTTGAGTAGATGGCACATTATATCAAACACATAAAAATCAATAGAAAAAATCAATAAACTACAGGCACTCACACAGCTCGTTCATTGTGTTTTCCAGCTTTCCAATAAGCATATGCCATTGTAAATTGATAAAGATCTGTTAGAAGAGGTGTCACCATTGGATCGGTCGGACCACCAATAACCCAAATTTTAGGTTCTACTTTCTTCTTCCCATTAGCTACTGCTGCAGCCGCCATGATTTTTTTCTATACGGATTATTGTAATTGAACGCGGTTTGATGAAATACACCAGAATTATTATTCAGAATCTACCAATAGAGTTTCTGATTTCACCAAACGATTCCCTGCCGGTGCCGGTGCCGGATTCTTTCCTGCATATGAGCATGCAGAAAACAGAGAGGCTCAGCTGTTTGATAAAAGTTTTATTTATTTGATTATCGGCGTTTATTGTCATTTGTCACCAAAAAGATTAAAATACTTGCTAACGCCTACAATTGTTTGGGTTTCATTTTGGAGTTTGGACGAAAGAGGCGGATCTAAATCTAAACTTACAAGGCGCAGTTTGGCGCCTCACAATTATTCCAATGATAAAATACATAAATAATAAATATATTTTTTTAAATCTTTTTATATATTATTTTTATATTCATAAAGAGTATTTTTTGTAAATAAATAATTTGTTTTAAAAATCTATATAATATATATCATTTTGAATGCGACAAATCAAACACTCAATAAGAAATAATCTCATCTGAATTTATCCCATCATAAATAATTTCATCACAATTTATCATATCATAACTTGTATTCAAACCAAACAACTGCTAAGTGGATATTAAGCTTTAATACACTCAATCCATTTATCCAATTTTATATTTTTTTTATATGATTTTACATGACATGTCAATATTTTACAAAATTAAAAATAAGTAAAGAATAAGATTTTCTAAATCTTCATCTCATTACTAATAAGTGATCAAAAGGAGATTAAACAAATTTGCTTAATTTTCTGTCACGCCTTGGGACAGTACCCTTGGCATGGGTGACACTTAGAAATTATTGCTAGTCCCCAAGGGAATCACTTGGCCTCGTCACATTCATTCATTCACAATCGAACATGTCAGCGGAAGACTTAAGAAAGATAACAAGGTGGACAATCTCATTTAGAGTCAATCAAGTCAAATCAATAAGATTAGTATGAAAAAAACTAGCCCAAAATAATATTTAGATCAATAATCTCAGTCTAGTCTATGAAGCCTCTATCAAATCATCTAAGTGGTGCCAATGACTTGTCCATGGCTATCTCAAATCAAAATAAGAAATCTAAAGTCTAACTCTAAAAGTTAGTAATAAATAATGTGCATCCTCCGAAATCAGGGAGGATTCACAAATCTGCTGAAAAGTGGAGAAAATCTTCAACAAAGTGTAACACCCAATAAAATTATCAAAATACCCCTAAAGGAGAGGTATGCGCGTAACACACCTTCCAATGCTCCTATGGCAAATCCGAGGCTGGATTTGTGATCAACACGAAAAATTGAGTGGGAAAATAGTCTCGGTCAATTTTTAGAGCGGCCGGATCAAAAGATAATTTTTCGATCCAAAAACAAAAACAGTGAGAGTGCGCGATGGAGGCACGTCGCGCCTCTGTAGCAGAGAGACACTTCTGTTTTTTTCAAGAATTTTCGACGGGATTGGAAAAACTCGTCCAGAAAATTTTTGGAAAAAATGCATTGTGCGCGACCAGTTCGCGTCGCGGACTGGGCTATCTCGAGGCTGGATTTTTTTAAATTTTGGTAAGGGGCATTCTGGTCAATTTCCAACCTATATACACGATCTAATTTGGTCGTTTTGACGTTAAAAAGGGTCTAAAACCCCATTTTAAGTCTTTTTCTAACAATTCAAAAAAAACTAGGGCTTGAGGAGAGAGGAGGAGAGCTTGAGTTTGAGGAATTCAAGAGGAATTCTCGAAGGCGATTGTTGATGGCTTTATCCTAGGTATGTAAGGCCAAACTAGAAGCATGACATTGTCCTCTCATGGGCCCCATAGATGGTCATAGATGAGTTGAAAGTCTATTGAGTCTACATGCATAATTCATGATGGTTTTTGTTGAAAATCTTATTAGATTCATATATTATTCTATGTTGATGATCATTGTAAACTTGTTTTCTTGAATTGGATATTTTCATGAGAAATTCCATAGCCTACATGACTATTTTGAAGCATATACGGATGAACTTAAGAATTGAGTCGGGAACCTTGATTGGATGATGTCAATTATGATTGTGATTGTGCTGAGAGAATGATGATGAGTTGATAGAACTTGATAGTCCTGTGAGTCTCCATAAATGAACTCCACTAATTTGTATATTCGATTGTTCCCTTAAGATTGTTCTAAATCTGGAGTCGTTGATTGAAATGTTCCTTGATGGGAGGTTTAAACCTATGAGATTGATTGATGAAAGGGTGAAAGCCCCTATGAGATTGATTGATGATAGGGTTAAAAGTCCCTATGATTTTATTAGTTTGATTGGATTGATTGTTTTATGAGCATTGAGTCATGGGAGGAGTATCGAAAGAGTAAGAGTAAGTCCGACTTGCACTCATCAAACTACGTTGCCAAACATAGGTGAGGATTAGAACCATCACACTATGTTGTGGTTCCCTCTTGATTAGAAGTCTCTGAAAGTAATAGAGGACTTAGTTGATTGATGTTTCCCTCTAGGATTCAATTTGTTCCCTACCTGGCAAGTTTGGAATGGCTATAGCAACATTAGCTTGACTGTTGTACAATCACTGGCTCATAAGTGATTGTTGTCGAAGAAGAGAAACTCCCAGATAGTTCTTACCTTGATTACTCTGAGATGAGATGAGTTCCTTGAGATGGATCTGACTTGATTGATAAGGTTGATTGGTTGATGGGTCACTTGTCTACTCTTGATTCTTGCATAGATAGACATTTGACGTTTGATTTGATTTGATGATTTGAGTCGATGATTGTTTCATATTATTCTACTGATTTTTGTTTCATTCAGCTATTTTACATAGTACATTCCACGTACTAATGTCACGCATCACTACATCATTTTATGATGCAGATATAGGGATTAGGGATCGTCAACAGGCACATCATTGATGATCCAGGACGTTCAGCTGATTGGTGAGCCTCCCCTACTATGGAGGGTTCACTACCTTTACTTTTTCATGCTTTTTGAGTTAGGCTAAAAAAGTCCTATATTTTGATTTTGGTAGCCATGAGTCCGTCATTGGCACCACTTGATTAGTGATAGAGGCTTCATAGTTGATAGTCGAACATTGATAATGAGATTGTGACCTAGTTCATTCTACTAGCCTTCTATTATTTATATATATTATTTGAGACATTAGATAAGGTGAGCCCATTTACTTGCTTTACTTCCGCTGATCTGTAGAGTTGTTGGATTGAATGGATGTGATAAGGCCAAGTGGTTTGCTTGGGGACTAGCAATAGTCTCTAGGTGTCGGCATGTCTTGGGTACCCTCCTAGGGCGTGAGAAACTTGGTATCAAAGCATAGAGTTTAAGTGTCTTAGGGAGTCTATGAAGCCATATCTAGTAGAGTCCTTATTATTGGTGTGAAGAGCTCTACATCTATAATTTGGAGGCTATAGGACATTTAGGAATTATTTCACTTCTTTCATGCTCTAAATCGTGCGATAGAGTTATACACTATGAAAGGTTCTCTTCTAATTCATGCTCTACGCGTTCCGAGTTGTGATCATGCCTCCTAGAAGAGTCATCAGAGGTAGGGGACGTCCTGCCAAGCAAGATGTTAACCCACTTGAGCCTCATGGACATGAGGAGCCTGTGGGCCAAGCTTTCCTAGCTAAGCAGCCCCCTGCATCCACTGAAGATCCTGAGAACTATGTGGAGGAACTTCAGAAGGTGTTCCAAGTGATGCATGTGGCTGATGATGATAGGGTTGAACTGGCTGCTTACCAACTCAAGGGTGTGGCCAGGTTCAACCAATGGAAGAAAGGTAGAGGAGATACTGCTCCATTGTTGACTTGGGCAGTGTTCGAGGAAGCCTTTTTTGGGTGCTTCTTCCCAAGAGAACGAAGAGAGGCCAAGGTAAGAGAGTTCTTGAATCTGAAATAGGGCTCTACGACTGTGCAGGAGTATGGGTTGAAGTTCATGCAACTATCTCGCTATGCTCCAGATATGGTTGCTAACATGAGGGGAAGAATGAGGATATATATTGATGGGCTTAATAGAGGACCCAAGAGATATGGAAAGGGAGCAATGTTTGTGAGTGATATGGATATTGGGAGATTGATGATGTTCGTGCAACAAGCCGATGAGGAGAGATAAGAGGATACAAAAGAGTTCAGACGTAAGAGAGCAAAGACATCTAACCATGAGGTTGGAAGAAAAAGCAATGGTAACCGACCCCTAGCACCATCATCTGCTAGTGTACCTATGCCTAGAGGCAGAAATGAGCAAAGGTCTCAGAATGTTGGAACCCATGGATCTCAGTCACAAGCTAGTGCGGCTGAAGGTTCGAAGGGTAAACCACTATGTGGTTAGTGTGAAAAAAAATGCACTTGGGGAGATGTCGTGAAAGGAATGTTGTATGCTTCAAACGTGGCCAAGCGGGTCACTATCAGAAGGACTGTCCAAAGTGGGCTGACCGGGCTCAATCTTCTACACCAGCCCCACCAGCTAGAGGAAACCAAAGGGGTGCTACGTCAGGTGCAAGTGGAGCTGCACACTGTTTGTATGCCATGGGTAGTCGCCAAGATCAATAGAACTCCCCAGATGTTATGACGGGTATGATTCGAGTCTTTACTTTTGATTGTCATGTTTTGATGGATCCTAGTGCCACATTGTCATTTGTAACTCCTTATGTGGCCAATAGATTTGATAGAACCCCTGAGAGTCTTCTTGAACCCTTTGATATTTCTACTCCAGTGGGTGAGTCTATTCAAGCCGAGAGAATCTATAGAGCTTGTGTAGTGTCCATCCATCATAGGGATACTCTTGTTGATTTGGTTGAGTTGGAGATGGTTGATTTTGATTTGATCCTTGGCATGGATTGGCTTCACGCCTGTTATGCCTCCATTGATTGTAGATCCCGAATCGTTAAGTTCCAATTTTTGAATGAACCGGTTCTTGAGTGGAAAGGTGAGTCTGTTGCACCTAGAGGAAAGTTCATCTCATACCTTAGGGCCAGAAAGATAATTTCCAAAGGTTGTATCTATCACCTCGTGCGAGTTAAATCTAATGATGTTGAGTTTCTTACTCTTGAGTCAGTCCCGATTGTGAATGAGTTTCTTGAGGATCTGCCAGAGTCCCTCCTGATAGGGAGATTGACTTTAGGATTGATATTCTTCCCGACACCCAGTCTATTTTGATTCTACCTTATAGGATGACCCCTGCTGAGTTGAAAGAACAATTGAAAGATCTATTAGAGAAGGGCTTTATTAGGCCAAGTATTGCTCCATGGGGTGCCCCTGTCCTATTCGTGCGAAAGAAAGATGGATCCCTCAGAATGTGTATTGACTATATGCAACTGAACAAGGTCATAATAAAGAATAAGTATCCTCTTCCAAAGATAGATGATTTGTTTGACCAACTTCAGGGTGCCTCTTGTTTCTCAAAGATAGACCTCAGATCTGGCTACCATCAGTTGAAAGTGAGGGAATGTGATATTCTAAAGACAAACCTTTAAGACTAGATATGACCATTTTGAATTCTTGGTCATGTCCTTTGGATTGAGAAAGGCACCTGCAACCTTTATGGGCTTGATGAATTGAGTATTCAAAAAATTTCTTGATATGTTTGTAATTGTGTTCATCAATGACATTTTGGTGTATTCAAGAGATGAAGAGGAGCATGCTAATCATCTTAGAGTGGTCTTCCAAACACTTAAAGACCATGAGTTCTATGTGAAATTCTTGAAGTGTGAATTTTGGCTTAAGTCAGTGGCTTTCCTAGGCCACGTGGTTTCTGGTGATGGTATTCAAGTAGATGTCCAAAAGATTGAAGCGGTTAAGAACTGGCTCAGACCGACCTCTCCGACTGACATAAGAAGTTTCTTGGGGTTAGCAGGCTACTACCACATATTTATTGATAGATTTTCTTCCCTATCTGCACCATTGACTAAGTTGACTCAGAAAAAGGTCAAGTTTCAGTGGTCCGACGAATGTGATAAACAGTTTCCAAGAGTTGAAGACGAGATTGACTACTAAACCGGTTCTAACCTTACCTGATGGGACAGAGGACTTTGTAATTTATTGTGATACTTCGAGGGTTGGATTGGGATGTGTGCTGATGCAGAGGGGGAAAGTGATAGCCTATGCTTCCAGGCAGCTCAAAATTCATGAGAGGAATTATCCAACCCATGATCTTGAGTTGGCAGCGGTGGTGTTTGTACTTAAAATGCGGAGCCACTACTCACATGGAGTGCATATAGATGTGTTCAATGACCACAAGAGCATGCAGAATGTCTTCAGTCAGAAAGAGCTCAACCTACGACAGAGGAGATGGCTGGAGTTGTTCAAGGATTACGACATGAGCATTCTCTACCATCTAGATAAAGCTAACATTATTGTTAACGCTCTAAGCAGGTTGTTGTCAATGGGTAACACAACCCATTTTGAGGGAGGAAAGAAGGAGTTCACCAAAGAAGTGCATCAATTGGCTTGATCGGGAGTTCAACTTAAGGAGAATGATGAGGGAGGAGTTAATGTTCAGAGTGGGTCTTCTTCATCCTTAGTTGCTGAGGTAAAAGAAAAACAAGACAAAGATCTTATCATACTCTAATTGAAGGAGGTTGTCTATACATAGAAAGTGATGGTTTTCTCTAAAGGGGGAGATGGAGTGTTGAGATATCAGAGTAGATTGTGTGTTCCAGATGTTGATGTTATTCAAGACAGAATCATGGATGAAGCCCATAACACTAGATACTCCATCCATTTTGGTTCTACCAAGATGTATCACGACTTGAGGGAAGTCTATTGGTGGAGTGGAATGAAGAGGAATATTGTTGAATTCGTTTCAAAGTGTCCGAATTGCCAGCAAGTGAAAGTTAAACATCAAAGGCCATGTGGATTGACTCAGAATTATGAGATTCCTAAATGGAAGTGGGAGATGATCAATATGGACTTTATTACTGGTCTACTAAGGTCTCAAAAGCAACATGATTTGATATGGATGATTATAGACAAGATGACTAAATCGGCTCACTTCTTAGCAGTCAAGACAACCAATACTACAGAGGAGTAAGCTAAGTTGTACATCCATGAGATTGTGATGTTGCATGGGGTTCCTTTGTCCATCATCTTAGACTGAGAAGCTCAATTCACCTCCCAATTTTGGAGATCGTTCTAGAAAGGATTGGGTACTAAAGTGAACCTGAGTACTACCTTTCATCCACAGACATATGGCCAGGTTAAGGGCACAATTCATACATTAGAGGATATATTGAGAGCATATGTTCTTGATTTCAAAGGAAATTAGGTTGATCACCTACCATTGATTGAATTTGCATATAACAATAGCTATCATGCAAGCATTCAAATAGCTCCAATGAAGCCTTGTATGGAAGGAGATGTCGATCACCAATTGGGTGGTGTGATGTTGGAGAAGTGGAATTGATTGGCCTGATCTTGTCCACAAATCGATGGAGAAGGTTAAGGTCATTTGAGAGAGATTGAAGACTACCCAAAGTCAACAGAAATCTAATACTGACGTGAGGAGAAAAGAATTAGAGTTTGAGGTAAATGATTGGGTGTACTTGAAGGTGTCACCTATAAAGGGTGTCATGAGATTTGGGAAGAAGAGAAAGTTGAGTCCATGCTATGTGGGACCATATCATATTGTGAAGAGCATTGGGAAGGTTGCTTACGAGTTAGATTTGCCTTCCGAGTTAGATGTAATTCATCCGGTATTCCATATATTGATGTTAAAGAAGTGCTTGGGAGATCCTACCTTGGTGATCACTGTTAATAGCATTGTAGTAAAGGATAGCTTATCCTACGAAGAGGTTCTGGTCCAAATCCTTGATCATCAGATTCGTAGGTTGAGAAACAAAGAGATAGCCTCAGTCAAAGTACTGTGGAGAAATCAATTCGTTAAGGAAGCCATATGGGAAGCTTAGGAAGAGATGAAGGCCAAATATTCAAACCTATTCGTTCCCAATGATGAGAACGCTGAAGGTATATTTCTTACCCTTGACTAGATTGATTGATCTATTCTTGAGTTGATTGTGTATTCCTAAGTCCGAATAGAATTGATTGAGATCTATGAGAAGTTGAGTGTTTGATTGGTTAAGTTAAATGTTGAGATGAGTCTTGAGTTTATTCGTGCCTTGATACCCACCTTTACTCATCATTCGTGGATGAATGATCCCAAGGGGGGAGATGACGTAATGCCCAATTAAATTACTAAAATACCTCTAGAGGAGAGGTATGCATGTAACACACTTTCCAATACTCGTATGACAAATCCAAGGCCAGATTTGTGATCAGCATGAAAAATCGAGTGGGAAAATGATCTCGGTCAATTTTTAGAGCGACCGAAGCAAAAGATAATTTTTCGAACTGAAAACGAAAACAGTGAGAGTACGCGACGGAGGTGCGTCGCGCCTCTGTAGCGGAGAGACACTTACGTTTTTTTCAAATTTTTTGATGGGATTGGGAAAACTCGTACAGAAATATTTTGGAGAAAATGCACTGGTGGACAGGGCTATCCCAAGGTCAAAAAAGTTCTAATTTTTCAAGGGACATTTCGGTCAATTTCAAACCCCTCCTAAACTCTATACACGATCTAATTTGGTCTTTTTGACATTAAAAAGGGTCTAAAACCCCATTCTGAGTCCTTTTCTAACAATTGGAAAAGACTAGGGCTTAAGGAGAAAGGAGGAGAGCTTGTGCTTGAGGAATTCAAGAGGAATTCGTGAAAGTGATTGTTGATGGCTTTATCCCAGGTATGTAAGGCTAAACTAGAAGTATGAGATTTTTCTCTCATGTGCCCCATAGATGGTTATAGATGAGTTGAAAGTCTGTTAAGTCTACATGCATAATTCAAGATGTTTTTGATTAAAAATCTTATTAAATTCATATATTTTTCTATGTTGATGATCATCGTAAACTTATTTTCTTGAATTGGATATTTTCATGAGAAATTCCATAACCCTACATGACTATTTTGAAAGCTTACATGAATGAACTTAAGAATTAAGTCTAGAGCCTTGATTGGATGATGTCGATTGTGATTGTGATTGTGCTAAGAGAATGATGATGAGTTGATAGAACTTGATAGTCCTATGAGTTTCCATAAATGAACTCCACTGATTTGTCTATTCGATTGTTCCTTACGATTGTTCTAAATTTTGAGTCATTGATTGAAATGTTCCTTGATGGGAGGGTTAAAACATCCATGAGATTTGAAAGGGTTAAAGCCCCTATGAGATTGATTGATGAAAGGGTTAAAACCCCTATGAGATTGATTGATGAAAGGGTTAAATCCCCTATGAGATTGATTGATGATAGGGTTAAAAGTCCCTATGATTTGATCGGTTTGATTGGATTGATTGTCTTATGAGCATTGTGTCATGGGAGGAGTATCGAAAGAGTAAGAGTTAGTCTGACTTGCACTCATCAAACTACGTCACCAAATGTAAGTGAGGATTAGAACCATCACACTATATTATGGTTCCCACTTGATTAGAAGTCCTTGAAAGCAATAGAGGACTTAGTTGATTGATGTTTCCCTCTTGGATTTGATTTGTTTCCTACCTGGCAAGTTTGGAAAGGTTGTGGCAACATCAACTTGACTATTGTACATTCACTGGCTCATAAGTGATTGTTGTCGAATAAGAGAAACTCCCAGAAAGTTCCTACCTTGAGTACTCTGAGTCGTGATGAGATAAGATGTGATGAGATGAGTGTCTTGAGATGGATCTGACTTGATTGATGAGGTTTATTGGTTGATGGGTCACCTTTATACTCTTGATTCTTGCATAGATAGACATTTGATGTTTGATTTGATAATTATTCAGAGTCGATGATTGTTTCATATTATTCTACCGATTTCTGTTTCATTTAGCTATTTTACATACCGTATATTCCACTTACTGATGCCACTCAGAGCTACATTTTTTTATGATGCAGATACAGGGATTAGGGATCATTAACAGGCGCATCGTTGAAGATTCTAGACGTTCAGCTGATTGGTGAGCCTTCCCTACTCTGGAGGGTTTACTACCTTTACTTTTTCATGCTTTTTGAGTTAGGCTAGACTAGTCCTATATTTTGATTTTGGTAGCCATGAGTCTGTCATTGGCACCACTTGATTAGTGATAGAGGCTTCATAGTTGATAGTCGAACATTGATAATGAGATTGTGAACTAGTTCATTCCACTAGCCTTCTATTATTTATATATATATTATTTGAGACATTAGATAAGGTAAGCCCATTTACTTGCTTTTACTTCTGCTGATCTGTAGAGTTGTTGGATTGAATGGATGTGATGAGGCCAAGTGGTTCACTTGGGGACTAGCAATGTCTCTAGGTGCCGGCTATGTCTTGGGTACCCTCCCAGGGCGTGAGAAACTTGGTATCAAAGCATAGAGTTTAAGTGTCTTAGGGAGTCTATGAAGCCGTATCTAGTAGAGTCCGTATTATTGGTGTGAAGAGCTCTACATCTATAATTTGGAGGCTATAGGACATTTAGGAATTGTTTCACTTCTTTCATGCTCTAAATCGTGCGATAGAGTTATACACTATAAAAGGTTCTCTTCTAATTCGTGCTCTACGCGTTGCCGAGTTGTGATCATGCCTCCTAGAAGAGTCGTTGGCACCATTTGATTAGTGATAGAAGCTTCATAGATGATAGTCGAACATCGATGATAATATTGTGAGCTAGTTCTTTCTACTAGCTTTCTATTCTTTATATATATATTATTTAAGACATTAGATGAGATGAGCCCATTTACTTGCTTTTACTTTCGCTGATCTGTAGAGTTGTTGGATTGAGTGGATGTGATGAGGCCAAGTGGTTCGCTTGGGGACTAACAATAGTCTCTAGGTGCCGACCACATCTTGGGTACCCTCCAGGGGCATGACACAAAGTTCCTGTTGATGACTTTAGTACCCATCTCTGCATCATGAAAAAATGTAGGCCCAAAATGGACGTCTGTACGTGGAATGTACGAGTATGTAAAAAGGTAGAATGAAACATGCATCAAGGTAGAATACTATCAACTCAGATAACTCAATCAAGAAAGTAAGGAACTTAATAAAGATGTCATGAGTTTAAAGCAAGAGTATGGTTTAGATAGAGACCAATCCAATCAGAGTACTATCAAGACTTGTTTGGGAGTTTCTCCTATCTGACAACAATCATTTAGGAGACAGTGATCGTACAAAAATCTCGTTGACGTTGTCATAACTGTCGAATACCTTTCTAGGGTAAAGAATGAATCAACCAATCATGGATCCAACAATCAATCAAGTCCTTTATTATTTCAGAGACCTATCAAGAGGAAACATCTGACTTAACAATTTCACTCCTCGCCTACGTTTGGGGATGTAGTTATTGAGTTTGAGTCTAAGTTATTCTTACTCAATTCGGTGCTCGATACCCTTCCCAAGACTCTATGCTCATAAACAATCAATCTAGATCAATCCAATCAATGAGTCTTTTAAAGATTATTATCAATCTATCAATTTTGTCACAATCAAGCCTTTTGGCCTATCAATCATCCAATCAATTCTCAATCACATCTTTCAAGATTAGGTTAGACAATCATTAAGAGGACTATCAATTAATACTAATCATTTGAGTTCAATTATGAATACCCTCAGGACCATCAAGTTCTATCAATATCATCATCAGGCTCAAGCTCAATCACAATTACCGTCACAGTCATAAGGTCAAGCCTCTGTACTCAATCCTGAAGTTTCTTTCATGCAATATTTTATTAAATAATATCTAAGATTTATGAAATAACTTAAGTAAAAGAATTTTTTCAATAGATCAAGTTCACGATGATCATCAACCATATAAAAATACATAGAATATGTGGTTTACAAGAAAACCTTCTAAGAGAAATGCATGAAGACTCAATACTTTCACAATCTTTCTATTCACATCAATAGGGGCATGTGAAAAAATAATTTCATGCTTTAGTTTAGCCTTACATACCTAAGATGATGGATAACAACCAATTTTGCAAGAATTAGCTTGAATTCCTTGAACCCTAGCCCCTTTCTCCTCTTCTTTGCTCAAAATCTTTCTTAGTTTTAGCGTAAGAGATGTAAGAATAGGTTGAGGAACCTTTTTTCGGACAAAAATGACTTATACTCATCGTGGATTAAGTTTAGGAGGGGTAGAAAAAAGTTTGAAATGCCCCTCGAAAATTAAATATTTTGAACTACGGTGGATCTGGATCTGGTCCGCGTCGCGGACTTAGTCCCTCCTAGTCAAAAAATTTTCGATCGAATTTCTAACCCCATCAAAAATAATTGAACAAAACTAAGTATAATCCCACGATAGGTCTGCGGCACAAGGGTACCGCACACCATGTTGGAAATTGCATTTTTGCTCCGAAAAATAATCTTTTGATCCAGTTACTCTAAAATTTAACCAAGACCATTTTCTCACATAATTTTTCGTGTTGATTGCGGTTCTGTCCTTTGATTGACCAAAAAACATCAAGGATGATACTGTCACACCTCGAGAGGGTATCATCGACGTGGCCGACACTCAGAGATTGTTGCTAGTTCTCAAGCAAACCACTTGGCCTTATCACATTCATTCAATCAATTTTTATCATATCAGCGGAAGACTAAAGATAAAAATGGTTGACAATCTTACTATGTAAATAGTTAAGTCAAATAAATAAGACTAATATGAAAGAGACTAGCCCAAGAGTAAATATCCAAATCAAGCCAATAACACTCTAGTCCATTAAGTCTCTATCAAACTATTTCACTAGTGCCATGACAAACCCATGACTACCTCAAATCAAAATAAACAAGTCTAAAGGTCTTACTCTTAAGCTAGATGAAATAATATGCATCCCTCAAACTTTAGGAGGACTCACCAATCAGCTGAAATAAGGAGAAAATCTTCAATGGAGCGCCTATTGATGATCTCCGGTACCTATCTCTACATCATGAAAAGATGCATTCCAAATGGACATCAATACGTGAAATATACGAGTATATAAAATGGTTGAATGAAGCATGTATCAAGGTAGAATACTATCAACTCAGATAACTCAAATCAAGAAGTAAGAAACTCAATTAGGGTGTCAAATGTCTATGTATAGCAAGAATAAATAGTAGACAATGACTAATCAATACAATCCAAATCAATCTAAGCCAATCAGAGGACTATCAGTATGTAACCTATTTGGGAGTTTCTCTTATCCGACAACAAAAACTTATAAGCTAGTGATTGTACAACAATGTCGTTAATGTTGCCACAACTGCTCAGTACTTGCTAGGGTAAAGAGCGAATTGATCCATAATGGATTGGATCAAATCAATCGAGTCCTCTATTCTTTCAAGGACCTATCAACAGGAAACTTTAAACTTAACAGTTTCAATCCTCTCAAACGCTCGGCGACATAGTTTTTGAGTTCAAGTTAGACTTACTCTTACCCAATTCGGTGCTCGATACTCATCCCAAGACTCAATGCTCATAAAACATCAACTCAACGGTTAACTCATTTGACTAGTCTTATTGGACATTTGTCAACTTAATTCATCACATCAACTATCAATTCTTTGATTAGGAACATTCTTTTAGGATTAGATCATGATTCATCAAGACTCTCTATCGTGCATCATTCCAACTCATAGTATTCAATATACAAAAGTAGGGTTAAAGCATTTAGGAACTCTATATACTCTTTAGGCTCAAATTATACACATATGTATCCATTTAAGTGCAATATGTAAAAATAAAAAGAATTCATTCTAGGGTTCATGTAGAAAAAGAAAAATCATCTCTTTCAAGTATTTAATTCATAAAAACTGTAATTTATGTAAGATTATATAGGAATACATTAGTATTATAAGAAAAACCTTCAAAAAACATCTATGGATAACTCAATTCATTCACAACTCCATCAATTCGGGTTATGGAGCACATGGAAGAACATAATCCATGTTCTAGTTAGCCTTACATACCTAGAAATTTTGAAGTATAGTCAACTCTCGAAAAATCTCCACTCACGTTCTCGGAACCCTAGCTTTCTCCCCTTTCTCGACGCTCTCTAGGATTTCTAAGTGTTTTCGAGGAGTAGTACCCTTAGGGTACTGATAAGGGGTCTATAAAACAGGTTGTGAGTCGTGGTCCTCTCTCGTGGAAAACAAACCAAAATTATAGTTTTTGGGATCTCATTCTACGACTTGTCAGATGGCCTGTAGAATAGGTTAAAGGTCATGTTCCTTTTCATGGAAATTAGATCAAAATTATGTATTTCTGGATCTCATTTTACGACTTGTCAGATGATTTGTGGAACATGTTACGAGTCGTGTTCCCTCTCGTGGACTCCCTTCTACACTCAGCCAAAATTTTCATCTTTGAAACACCTCTTACAACCTAGTCCATGGCCGTACCTTAAACCACGACTCGTAACCCCTCTTGTAGAACCGGGTTTGAGGACCTGTTTCACTTCCGAAATTGCTGGGGTGTTACATTATCTCCCCTTTGGGATCAGTTGTCCTTGAATGATGAGAAATCTAGGAACGTAGTCAAGGCATGAATCCTATCCAAGACTCCAACAATTACACAAGTCACAAATCTCTTATGAAGTAAGTCGATCAGGCAATTAGGCAAATAAACAGTCAATAAATCAACTCAATCACCAGTCGGACTCTAGAACGCTATTGTAGTCAAACTCAGAATAAGACAAGACTCAAGAGATAGGAATGAATCATCACAGTTAATTCTCTCATCATGAGTAAGTAGAAATAAGTGAGGGTACTTGGCCTTCATATCCTCTTCGGCTTCCCATGTGGCTCGTTCTACAAACTGATTCCTCCATAATACCTTGACAGATGCAACATCTTTGGTCCTCAACTTGTGAACCTGATGATCAAGAATTTGAATGGGGATTTCTTCATAACTCAAACTCTCTTTCCCTCCAATACTCTCAATAGGCACGACTAACTGTGGATCTCTTACACACTTTTTAAGCATGGAAATGTTGAAGACTAGATGGATGACCACTAACTCTGGTGGTAGCTCCAACTCATAAGCCACATTTCCCACTCTTTTCACAAGCTAGTGAGCACCAATGTACCTTGGACTCAACCTTCCTTTCTTCCCAAATCGCATCACACCTTTCATAGGTGAGACCTTCAAATACACCCAATCATTGACCTTAAACTCTAAGTCTTTTCTTCTAACATTAATGTAGTATTTTTATCGACTCTGTGCAGTCTTCAATCTTTCTCGGATGATCTTCACTTTTTTCCATGGCTTGGTAAACCAAGTCTAGTCCAATCAATTCTGCTTCACTCACCTCAAACTGACCAATTGGTGATCTACATCTCCTCCCATAGAGTGCCTCCTATTGGGCCATCTGAATACTCGAATGGAAGCTGTTTTTATAGGCAAACTCAATCAGAGGCAAATGGTCATCCCAATTACCTTTGAAGTCAATGGTGCAAGCTCTCAACATATCCTCCGAGGTCTGAATTGTGCACTATGCTTGGCCATCAGTTTGAGGGTAAAAAGCAATGCTAAGATTCACCTTTAAACCTAAGCCTTCCTAGAAAGATCTCCAAAACTGAGTAGTGAATTAAGATCCTCTGTGTGAGATGATAGACAAGGGAACTCCATGCAATCTCACAATATCCCTTATGTATAACCGAGCATCATCCTCTACGGTGTCAATCGTCTTTACTTCCAAGAAGTACGCAGATTTTGTCATCCTGTCAGCTATCACTCAAATCAAATCATGTTGTCGGTGAGACCAAGCCTGTGACAAAGTCCATGTTAATCATCTCCCACTTTTATTCTGGAATCTCAAATTTCTGGGCTACTCCACACGGCCTTTGATGCTCAACCTTTACTTACTGGCAATTTAGGCATGAAGAAACAAACTCAGCAATGTCTCTTTTGATCCCACTCCACTAGTAGACTTCTCTCAAGTCATGGTACATCTTAGTTGAACCTGGATGAATGGAATATTTGGAATTATAGGCTTCTATCACGATCCTTTCTTGAACACCATCAACATACAATATACTCTGGTATCTCAATACTCCATCTCCTCCTTTGGTGAAAGCCATTACCTGCTGTTTAAGCACACCTACTTTCAATTGTAGCAAGATAAGGTCTTGATCTTAATTCTCCTTCACCTCCACTACTAGTGATGATGCAGACCCATTATGTATAAGAACTCCATCTTTACTAGATTCATCTAGTTAAACTGCCAATCGTGCCAGTCTGTAAACCTCTTTAGCTAACTCTCTCTTCTCTTCTTCCAAATGGGTGGTGCTTGCCATAGACAACCTGCTAAGAACATTAGCAACCACATTAGCTATGCCTGGATGATAGAGGATGCTCATGTCATAGTCCTTGAGCAGCTCAAGCCATTTTCTCTGCCTTAAATTAAGCTCCTTCTAGGTGAAGGCATATTGTAAGCTCTTATGGTCTGTGAATACATCGACATGTGCTCCATATAAGTAGTGGCACCATAGCTTGAAACACGACTATTGCCAATTCCATATCATGCATGAAATAATTCTTCTCAAGCACCTTGAGTTTCCTAGAAGCATAAGCAACAATTTTATCCTTCTGCATCAATACGCATCTCAATCCCACTTTTGAGGCATCACTATAAATAACAAATCCGTCACCTTCTTCAAGGTCAACATTGGAGAAGTATTCAACCTTATTATTAACTCTTGAAAACTCCTCTCACACTCGTCAAACGATTGAAACTTGACCTTCTTCTGAGTCAGTCTAGTCAACGATGCAGACATAGAAGAAAATCCTTCAACAAATGTGCGGTAGTAGCTAATCAAACCCAAAAAGCTTCTTATGCCAGTTGGAGAGGTTGGTCTAGGCTAAATTTTTTAATGCCTCAATCTTGTGAGTGTCCACTCGTATACCATCGCCTGAAACAACATGGCGTAGGAATGCCACAGATTTGAGCCAAAACTAATACTTCAAAAACTTTGCATATAACTCATTATCCTTAAGCGTCTGCAAAGTTATTTTAAGGTGATTAGCATGCTCCTCCTCATCTCTAGAATACACCAAAATATTGTCAATAAACATGATCATGAAAATGTCAAGGTACTATCTGAATACTAGTTTATCAGGTCCATGAAAGCTGTAGGTGCATTTGTCAACCCAAAGGACATTACCAAGAATTCGAAGTGACCATATCGGGTTCGAAAAGCCGTCTTTGGGATGTCGCATTCTCTCACTTTCAACTGGTGATAGCATGAATAGAGGTCTATCTTGGAAAAAACAATGGCACCTTGAAGTTGGTCAATGAAGTCATCTATCCTTGGGAAGGGATACGTATTCTTGACTTTCATCTTATTCAACTGGCAATAGTAAATATACATTTTGAGGGAACTATCCTTCTTTCGCAATCAATTCTGGAGTCAATTTCCCTATTAGAAAGGACTCTAGCAGATCCTCAGGAAATACTTTAGGAAACTCATTCACAATCAAGACAGACTCAAGGGTAGGAGGCTCAACATCATCAACCTTAACTCGCACATAATGGTAGATACATCCTTTTGAGATTAACTTTATGGCCTTAAGGTAGGAAATAAATGTACCTTTAGGCACAATAGAATCACCCTTCCACTCTATGACAGGCTCATTTGTAGACTGGAATTTGACAATTTTGGTTCTACAATCAACAGAGGCATAACAGGCATGAAGCTAGTCCATGCCAAGAATCACATCAAAGTCAACCATTTTTAACTCAATTAAATCAATAAGATTATCTCTATGATAAATGGACACTACACAATCTCTATAAACTCTCTCTACTAGGATAGAACAAACAAGAGTAGAAATAGGAAATAACTCAAACAAGTATTTAGGAAGGATCTCTAATCTAGAAGCCACATAGGGAGTGACGAAAGATGGAGTGGCACCAAGATCCATCAAAATATAACAATCAAGAGTATAGACTCGAATCATACGCGTCACAATATCTAGGGAGTTTTTCTGATCTTAGCAACTACCCATAGCATACAAATAGTTTATAACCTCATTTATGCCAAAGGTAGAACCCCTCTGATGTCCTCTGCTTGTTGAGTAAGGTCGACTTTTGAGCCCAATCTAGCTATTGGTACCGGTGTAGAAGATTGGGCCTTGTCAGCCTACTTTGAATAATCTCTCTGAAATGGTCCATTTGGCCATACTTGTAGCACACATTTCCTCCCTCATGACATTTCCCCAAGTGTAGTTTGCCACACTTACCACATGGTGACTTACCTTTTGATCCTAGAGTCACACTAGCCTGAGACTGGGATCTCTGGCCTCTAAAATTCTGAGACATCTACTCACTCTAATTCCTGGTGTCGATGCACTAGCAGATGAAGGTGCTAGCTCAGACTAAAACTTGCTACCATTCCTATTTCCTCTTTTTTTAACCTCAGGCTAGAAGTTTTATCCTCTTAATTTTGATCTCCTCCCTATCTAATTGCCTTTTCTCATCAGCCTGCTGCACATAGACCATCAACTTGCATATTTCCATGTCGCTTACAAGCATGGATCCTCTCCCATCTTTCTTTGGCCACTTGTTTAACCCATCAACATACAAACCTATCTTGTTGCTCATATCTGAAACCATCTCAGGAGCATAGCAAGACAACTGGATGAACTTAAGACCATATTTCTTCATCATCATAGAGCCCTATTTCAGATTCAAGAACTCTCTTACCTTGGCCCCTCTCAGCTCTCTCAGAAAGAAGCGCCTCAAGAAATCTTCCCTAAACATAGTCCAAGTTAGAACTGGGCCCCCTATCCTTTGTTCTTCTTCCAATGGTCATACCACTGCCTAAGCTGGTAGGCAGCCAACTCGACCTTATCAACTTTGGTCACATGTATCACCTGGAACACTTTCTATAACTCGTCAATGTAGTTCTCAAGATTCTCATTGGGCATAGACCCCGTGAAGTCGGGTGGGTTCATCCTCAAGAACTCTCAAACCTTGGATGTGTCCTATGCATCCTGTCTACTCACTCCTTATCTAGCAGCAGGTGTTGTCACAGCCTAGGCCAAAGTCCGGATGGCCTGGCGAAGCTTAGCATTTGAGGTGTCACCTGAGGTGGCTGTTGAGGGACGACTAGACCTATGGGTTCATCCAGATTTTGAGGTTCAGGTGGGTTAGCATTTTGTCTAGCTAAACGCCTTCTTCCTCTAACAACTCTTCTTGAAGGCATGGTCGTAATTTTGCAAATGCATAAAACACATATTAGAAAAGAGCTTTCATAGGGTTTAACTCTATAGCACGAGTGAGAATACGAAAGAAGTGTAACCATTCCTAATATCTTATAGCCTCCTGCTTATGAAGTGTGGTGCACAACACACCCTAAACAAGACTCTACTAGACACGACTTCATAGACTTCCTAAGACACTTGAGCTCTATGCTCTGATACCAAGTTTGTCACACTCGGGGAGGGTACCCAAGACATGGCTAGCATTCAGAGACTATTTCTAGTCCCCAAGTGAACCACTTGGTGTTATCCCATTCATTCAATCAATATTTATCATATCATCAAAAGATTAAAGATAATAAAGGTGGACAATCTCACTATACAAATAGTGAAGTGAGATAAATAAGACTAGTATATAAGAGACTAGCCCAAGATAAATATCCAAATAAAGCCAATCACACTCTAGTCCATGAAGCATGTATCAAACTCTTACACTGGTGCCATGACAGACCCATGGCTGCCTCAAATAAAAATAAACAAGTCTAAAAGTCTGACTCTAAATCTAGATTACATAATATGCTTCCCCCGAACTCTAGGTGGACTCACCAATCAGCTGAAATAAGGAGAAGATCTTCAATAGAGCACTTGTTAATAATCTCTGGTACCTGTCTCTGCATCATGAAAAGATGCAGTCCAAATGGATGTCAGTACATGGAATGTATGAGTATGTAAAATGGCTGAATGACCTGCATCAAGGTAGAATACTATCAACTCAAATATCTCAAATCAAGAGATAAGAAACTCAATAAGGGTGTCAAATGTCTATTTAAAGCAGGAATAAAGAGTAGATAATGACCAATCAATACAATCCAAATCGATCCAATCCAATCAGATTGGATTGGATCATTCTGAGCTAGTGATCGTACAACAATCTCATTGGTGTTGCCACTACCGCTCAATTATTGCAACGGTAAAGAGCGATCGATCCAAAATGGTTTAGATCAAATCAAACTAGCACTCTATTCTTTTTGGGACCTATCAAGAGGAAACTTTCAACTTAACGGTTTCAATCATCTCACTCACCTGGTAACCTAGTTTTTGAGTTCAAGTTGGACTTACTCTTATCCAATTCGGTGTTCGATACTCCTCCTAAGACTCAATGCTCATAAAATATCAACTCAATGGTTAACTCATTCGACTATTCTCATTGGACATTTATCAACTCAATTCATCACATCAATTATCAACTCTTTGATTAGGAACGTTCTTTTAGGATTAGCTTGTGACTCATCAAGACTCTCTATCATGCATCATTCCAACTCATAGTATTCAGGAAACAAAAGTAGATTTAAAGAATTTAGGAACTCTATAAACTCTTTAGGCTCAAATCATACTCATACATACCCATTTAAGTGCAACATGTAAAAATAACAAGAATTCATTCTAGGATTCATGTAAAAAAAATTGTATATTTGAAGTATTTAATTCATAAAAGTTGTAATTCATACAAGATTATAGGAATACATTAGGATTATAAGAAAAACCTTCAAGAAACATCCATGGATAACTCAATTCATTCATAACTCTATCAATTTGGGTTATGGGGGCACATAAAAGCACATAAACCATGTTGTAGTTAGCCTTACATACCTGAAAATTTTGAAGTATAGTCAACTCTCAAAAAATCTCCACTCACGTGCATGGAACCCTAGCTTTCTCCCCTTTCTCGATGCTTTCTAGGATTTCTAAATGTTTTTGAGGAATAATACCCTTAGGGTACTAATAAGGGGTCTAAAATAAGTCAAAATGTTACGAGTTTTAATTAAGAAGAATGGGAAAAGATAGAACTACCCTTAAAGAAAACTACCAAATATGGACCATGAAACCCTATTTACAACCCATGAAATAAGTTATGGGCCGTGGTCCTCTCTCGTGAAAAGCAAACCAAAATTCTGAATTTCGAGATCTCATTTTATGACTTATCAGACGGCCTATTGAATAGGGTACTGGTCATGTTCCTTCTTGTGGAAATTAGACCAAAATTATGAATTTCTAGATCTCATTCTACGACTTGTTAGATGGTCCGTGGAATAGGTTACAAGTTGTGTTCCCTCTTGTGGACTCCCTTCTATATTTAGCCAAAATTTTCAACTCTGGAACACCTCTTACGACCTGGTCCACGGGCCATACCCTAGACCACGACTCGTAACCCCTCTCATAGAACCAAGTTTTAGGACCTGTTGCACTTTCAAAATTTCTGGGTGTTACAGATGCGTTGTGCAAGTGTTCTGTCTTCCAAGGATATTTTGATAATTTTATCGGGTGTAACATTTTTGAGTTCTATCAGTATCATATGAGATAAATAATATATATTATATGAAAATGATATTAAAATTATTATAGATCATAATAATTAACAACTTGGAATAAATATGAGACGTCATATAAAATTTAGTTAATTTTCAAAATTCTATCGGTGCCATATAAATTGAGATAGAAGAAATAATATATATTCTATAAAAATAATATAAAATATATTATAAATCACAACAATTAACAACTTACGAGATGAAACTGAGGTCTTCTTAATCTTATTTATGTATCTTTGATTAAGCATAAAATAGTGAAGACTCTCCTTCTAAATCTAACTTAGTATCTTTTATTGTCTTAATTATATTTTTATCAACCATATTGTTAACTAGACTAGAGAGGTCTATAGGGAATAGGATTTACACTTTTTAACTTTATTTTAAAAGTCAAATACCCTTCTTATTTAAATTATAGATATTCTCCTTTTTAAATATTCATTTTATTTTTGCACCATAAATTTTTTTTAAACTTCTAAAAATCATGATTTGTTTAATGCATGTAATAGTTTTTTAATAAAAAGTAAATATTGTTTTTGATACGAAAGAACTGAAACATATTAACTAACCGATACATATACCATGCTAATGATGTTCTATAGTAAGATAAATACCTTTGCTGAAAAGGAAATATTATATGTAATATAAAAATACAATACACAATTGGAGGATTTTATAATATCAAAGATAAAGTAGCTGTTGCATAAAATAAAGAGAGGAGAGGTGGAACTATGAAAGAGAACTGATGTGATGCAAAAAACTCTCTCTAGCGCCATTGACTTTTTGTAAACCCTAAACTCTTTTTTTTTTTGAATTTCCGATGGCTATGGCCCCGAATTCCATTGGTCAACCTCCCAGTAGGGTTGACCAGCCTTTAAGTGATATAGATTAAAGTATCAAGCCAGGGTATGTTGATATGGCAAAGCCCCAGTTGTTGAATATCAAACCTCTTCCTCTAAAACCAATTGCTTACATGGTGAACCTCGGGTTATTTGGGAGAAAGAACAAATTGAGCAGATGTTTTTTAATGAGAACCTGCAGTATGCTATAATCGAAAAGTTCTCATATGGGTGGAATGACATCCAAGATTTAAGAAGGTTGATCCCTAAGCAATGTGAACTAAAAGGTGAATGTAACATTGGCGTTCTTAGTATGGAGGATTATGCTAATTTGTTATCGAAGCCTGCTTTCTACATAACCCATAAAACATGGACTTATACGATTAGAATCCTTAAGTTGGACCCTTTGCTTAACCCTAAGGAAGAAACTACTGCGACAATAGCCTGGATCTCCTTTCCAGTTATTCCCCCTAATTGTTTTGTAAAGGAAACAATTTTTCACTTGCTTTTGCTGTTGGTAAGCCATTATCGGTGGATATGGCTACAAAGAATCAAACAAGACCAAGTCGTGCGAGAGTTAAGGTAGATATTGATCTCTTACATGATTTTTCCAAAAGAATAAATGTGGGACTGAGGAAAAATTCTGGAGAGAGTTGGGAAAGATGGGGGAAAATAAAATATGACTATGTGCCTAAATATTGCAAAACCTGCATGATACAAGGACATGATGAGGAGCAATTATGTTGTTCACCCTGAATTGTTTTTTAAGAAGAATGATGAAGTTAAAAAAAGGGGACAATGCTAAAAAAAAAGGAGGCAGGGGTAGAAGTAGGGAACAAAGAAAGGGATGGTAAGGAACAAAAAGTTGAGATTAATGCAAAGAATAAGAGCTGGAATCAGGTTAAAAAGAAATAATCTCAAGTATGGAATGCCAAGGTACAACACCAAGACAAGGGAATGGTGGTTACCAACAATCAATTCGCAATTCTAGAAAATAGTGATGATGGTAGAGATAAAGGGAAGCAGCAGGGTAGCCAAAGGGAGACACAAATAAATAACACCAAACAGTGGGTGGAGAAAAATTTTAACCAGGGAAAGATGGAGAAGAGTAAGGATTAGAAGGGGAAGGAGAAAATTGAAGATGATAAAGATAGGAAGGAAGAGCAAGGACACAACAAAGGGAAAGATATAGAGAATAAATTAGAAGGAACTAATAGTGAAAATGAGGTAAATGATTACATTCAAGATGTCAGTAGTGTATATAAAGAAAAAAAGGTTGTACCCCTGAAGCCAGCCAGAGATCAGTCAATAACAACCAATTAGATGAAAATAAGGTGAATAGGCCACATCAACTAATAAGGGACAGTCCTCAAGAACCTCCTGATACACACACATTATGAGGGAAGAGGATAATCAGAGAGGGAGAAATGAGGATGAAGATGAAGATGAAAATCTTGATAGAAATATAGAATATATTGCTACGGATGGAGATTTATTTCCTAGGAAGATAAAAGGCCTGAAGAGTGGTTTTAAACGCAGTCAAAGTATTTTACCTCTACAAGTTAAAACAAGGAGTAGTAGAGAGAAGTCCATAGAGAGTTCTTAATGATTGAAAAGCTTCTATTTTGGAATATAAGATCTATCAAGACTCTAAAGGCCTTTGATAAACTTATAGATCTTAATAAAAGACACTGATATTCTTTTATAGCTCTGATGGAGCCATTTTAGGGTGCATCAGAGTTGGAACAATACAAAAAGAAGACTTGGCTTTGGAAAGGCTCACAGTAATTGCTTTGCAAAGATTTGGTCTTTTGGGATGATGAATGGGAATCGTTATAGGTTAGTGACTCTGGACAACAAATCACTTTTACTTTCAAGGTTAGTAGGTAGGAGTTCATGAAGAGATGGATGCTCCTACTACATATGAGGACTAGGTCCTTAACACACAGATGATTTAAAAATTGAAATAGATGTAAGTGCCAAATGTAAAGAACACGAGACTTAGCATGGAAAAACTCCTTGCTAAAGGGAGAAACAACGACGACCTATCTAACAAGATTTTCAAAAGCCAAACAATCCACTAAATGCAAAAGAAAAGTAGTCAAATACAAATCGTTGTCTATTTGCCCTACCCTCTCTCCATTTCCAAGTTGAGATCAAGATTACAAGACTTGAGAAACTCTCCAAAGTAATAGTCTATGCTATCATCAACCTAGATGAAGCTAGACTTCTACCTAAAGGACTTCACGACTACAACACACCGAGAGTCCCACAACAAGAAGACAGAAATGAGCAACAAATGATTAGCTTTCCTTTATAGATTAGGAATTGATCTTACAATAGTTAGAAACGAAATACAACATCAAACCTAAAAGAAAATATAGACACCTTATATCAGGTCTCTTTAAAAGTTGATGTCGTATCTTTCTAGTGATGACAAAAGAGAACTTTTTCGTATAGTAAATTTGCACCTTTTTTTCCTTAAAAAGTTCTCTTAATTTCTTACAAGAATTTTTTTTATACCCACTCGAGGGAGTATGTAAAAGACCACTGGTGTTTCATTATAATGAAGGACAACTCTCACCAACCAAGGCAACTTTTCAAGATGTAGTCCAATACAACTTTGTAGTTACGTCAACCTGATACTGACCTGGTCCTTATGTTATATTTTAATAGTTTGTTAGTCATCAAAATGATTATTCAATAGTTCAAGATATCATTAGTATATGCTCGTTGCAATGCTCTGGAAAGGCTGGAACTATGGGAAGAGTTAGAAAATATTGATGTGAATACTCAGACTCCTTGGCTTATTAGAAGAGACTTTAATGTGATATTAACAGAGGAAGAAAATCAAGGAGGCTTGCTATTTACTACTACTGAATTAGTAGATTTTGCAAATTGTATTTCACAATGTGTACTATGGGAATTGAAATTCATGGAAAGCTCCTACAGATGGTGGAATAGGAGAATTGAAGATTGTTTTTTAAGAGGCTGGATAGAGTGTTGTTGAACCAAGAATTTTTAGATATCCCTCCTTAAGGTGTAATTCATCATTTGGTGAGGCAAGGGTCAGATCATATACCTCTGCATATGTTGTGTAATTCGAGAAAAGAGTCTGTGTGATGACCTCTAGTTTAGGAGCCTTGTATGCAGAAGAGTTAGCTTGAAAAATAATTGGGAACTTAGTTTACAGGACCACTTACGGCCTGTAAGTGGTTCTACAGCCTATAGGATCGGTCCTTAAACATAGAACTTCAGGAAGAAAAAATATTTTCAAGTGTAAATTAACCCACGGGCCAAGTTACGGCCCGTAGGATACCTTCTGGCTTGTAGAGAGGTCCGTGAGTGGGACCCCAAACATGAAGGTAATTTGGAATTTTCAGAAAGTTAACTTAAGAGTTATCATACGACCCATGGATATGTGATATGACCCATAAAAGGTTTCGTGGAATGAGGCCAGGAATAAGATAAAATTTGGCTAAGTGTGGAAGCACTCTACGAGTCCAACCATGATTTGTAAGTAATTACACGACCCATACTGTTGATCGTGGTTTCAAATTCAGCAAAAGTTAGATTTCAGGATTTTCAGATGTGCCATTGATCGGAGGGACTTATGTCCCATAAGTTAATCTACGGCCTGTGATCGGGGATTCATAAATGGCTTCTGACAGTTTTTAATAATGGGCAATTCGGTCTTTTTATCAATTCTATTCCAAAACCATGTCATTTTGGGGACAAGAAAGGAACATATATTAACCTCCAAGCCTAATTTCCATCATTCTACACTCTCAAATTCCTAAAGGCAAAAGATGTTCTCAAGAACTCCTAAGAATAAATCTAGGGTTTCCAAGTTTCTTCTTCAAGGCTTCCACTCTGAATTTCTCTAGTTCCCTAGATATGTGAGTTAATTTATGGGTGCTCTTTCACCCATAGAATTCCCTACCATGCATTTACCTTTTCTTTAAGTTTCTCAAAGTTAAAATGCATGCTTATGATGATTTCATGCTTCTTATGTTATTATATGATACTCATAAATCTCAATGACTATTTTGCTAAGTGTATATATATATATATATATATATATATATATATATATATATATATATATATATATATATATATGAAGTATGATATTGATTCCATGATGAGTTTGATATGATTAAGGTTGGCTATTTTTGATGTTTCTTTTTAAAAGAAATTTGTCAAGAGTTATGTGATTTATGATTGTTCCATGCATCAATTAAGCCCACCTTATTTTCAATGAAAGTTTCCTAAGAATTATGACTACGACTAGGGCATTTATGAAGAGCTTCAAAGGTAAAGTTTACCAGAGATATCTGTATGATGAGTATTTCCCTAACAGATGTTTAAGAAAGCTTCTTAAGTTCGGGCTACTCCTATGATTGTTGCTTATGATTCTAAGAGCATGTTTTAAAGAATTTCGTCGGATGGCTTAGAACCGAGAGGACTAGAGATTGTGACTCATCTAGATAGTTGAGGCATGATCCCTTGAAGCTAAATCTCGATGTCCCTAACTATGTGCCACCGTAAGAGCTTTATATGCTAGGCTAGTGGATCCATATAGACCCAAAAGTTATGAAAGATGCAACTGCAGAGTTACTATATTCGAAGATCTTCCTTGGCAAGTAGATTAGCCATTTACAATGGAAGGAGTGCATTGTTCTTTTCCCAATAGAAGGAGTTCATTGAATTTCATGTAGTAGCTACATGGTCTTACTATCGGTCATGATCCATCCCCACAAGTTTATATGATCTTATAATATGTCTTTACTTCAGATGTTTCTTTATGCATTGTCTCATATTGACCTGAGCCATATTTCTTGTGCATGTTTAAGCTTATTTCATGACTCTTTAATCTTAAGTATACCTGTATGTTAGTTTAATTATGATGACATTACAATTTCATCCATGCATTGTATCTCACATACTTAGTACATTCAAACGTACTAACGCATCTGCATGATTTAACCATGTAGGGATAAGTACTCCTATATCAACTCGTGGCTAGTAGTTGGTGTTCGAGAAGATTCCAAGAGTGAACTAATCATCCAGAGGCTGGTACTTAAAGTGCTCGGTCCCTACATGGTAAAATCATATAGGCATAGAGTATACTTAATACGTTTGAATGTACTAAGTATGCAGGCATGTAATGAATATTACTTACCAAACCTGCATTTTAAAGTTAGATGACAAAGGCACAAGATATAAAAGAATTGGATATTCAAGGGAAAGTTCATATACAAGATGCCATGAAATATATGATGCATGAAATGCAATAATGCTTATACATACTGGGGATGGACTATAACCGACAAATCAAATCTATGTGAGCTATTACATGAATTAAACCGATCGGGACCTCCCACCGGTAGGGAGAAGATTACTTGCCAAGGTAATCCACATCACACCTTACGGACTCACCATTTCGGGGATGGTCACCTTCCTTAGGGACTCACCATTTCGGAAGGATTTTCATATTCTGATACGTACATGACGTCTCTATGTTGGCACGTAGTTCAAGAAAAAGGGAGGGCCCTTGGAGATAGCCCTCACACGCCTAGTCCATCGGTCCTAAGTCATAACATCCCACTTGAATACTTATATACATATATACATGCTTTCAAAGAGTCAATATCCATTCCAAAATGTTCAATGCACATTTAGGCTCAAAATGCCAAACCAAATAATCATAATCATAATGTTCATGCAAGGAATAGCTCATCTACATATATACATAATGGTGCAAGCACCCATAATTCTCAAAGAGCCACAATCATAGACATACCGGTGATCACCTTTTTGTCATAAGCAATGCCTTACCAAAATCATATCATAATCATTTCATAAAATATAATTGGGCCTAACCCACTTCATAATTTCCATAAACCAATGCTCATGAATACAATGCAATGCATGATGTGAGGATATCATGGGTAAAATATATTCAAGTTAAAATCAACACCATAATGTGAAATTGAACAAAATCACAATTTAAATCAACATCTAAATCATAGTAATAGTCATCCATGCACAAACCAATTTTTAAAGGAGACATGCATGTTCATGATTTCATAACTCAATGTAAATCATCATAATTGTATTCAAAATGAATTGAAATAATAGATAAAATACAACTCATACACTAATTAGATTTAATAAAATCAAATCATGAAATCTCATATTTAAAGTGACTAAAATTCATGAAATAGATTGAAAGATTTTTGATTGAAAGGGACCAAGAATCAATCTCACATACCTGATTTAAGGAGTAGAAATCAGACTTGAATTGACTCAAATTGAGACCCTAGCTTGATCTTTGAGAGAGGAGAGTTGGGAGGAAATAGGGAAGTGATATTAAGAGGGGTAGAGTGATTTAGGTGAAGGAGTGAAGAGGGGAGGGGTTTTTAGGTGAATTAAGGGATTAGGATAGGTCAAATGTCATAATTCACGTTTAAAACAAACCGAAATTTCATAAATGCCATTAATGAAATGACCCTAAATTTGGTTTGTCTGGTCACACGGTTCGATACACGGTAGATGTGGTGTCACATGGACCTTGAACAGTGTCGTGGTCCAGGACGTAGAATTTGTAAAAGTAAAATATAAATTTAACGAAACTTAGTGGTACCACACGGACAAGTTCACGGACCATCTCATGTCACACGGGCCATGACATAGTCCATGTAAAGGTACTTGAAATAAATTTTGCACAGCAAAGTTACAAGACGGTAATTTTGTACTTAGTAAAATTCTCCACACAGTAAGCTACACGAACCGTGTGGCGTCACATGGACCGTGTCAATGCCCGTGTGCCTTCATTGTGTCACTCCACGGGAGGCCACACGGGCCATGCAGGCTCTTCCGTGGAGTGATGCACGACAGTTTTCCTGGGGAAAATCTCAAGGACATCTAGACAAAGCCATTAGGAAAAATCTAGGTCTTTACATTTACTAATTGAATTAACCGCAAATAATATGTCATACCAAACGGTCATACCTAATAAAAATTCAAAATTTTCAAGCTCATGTGTTGCTAAACAAGTAGCTTCACTTTTACTTTTTGGATCATCACTAACTTCTTCTAGTTTCAATAAAGCATCTCTTACTTGTGGTGCTTGAAATTTTAATGTTTCAATACTTTCAATACGACTTCCCTAATGAGAGGAAAATCTCAACAATCACTTCAAGGATTTCCTCTTAAATTCCTCAATGTCAAGCTCTACCCCTCTTTCCTCAAGCCCTGGTCTGGTTAGATTGTTAGAAAAGGACTTAGAATGGAGTTTTAGACCTTTTTTTTACATCAAAACGACCTAGTTAGATCGTGTATTGAGTTTAGGAGGGATTGGGCATTGACCGGAATGCCCCTCACAAAATATAGAATTTTTTCAGCTTTGGGATAACCTAGTCCACGATGCAGACTGGTCGCCTAAAGTTTATTTTTCTCCAAAATATTTCTGAACGAGTTTTCACAATCCCGTCGAAAATTTTTGAAAAAATATAAGTGTGGGTCCTCTACAGAGGCGCGACGTGCCTCTATCATGCATTGACACTATTTTTCGTTTCGGACCAAAAAAGTATCTTTTGATCCGGTCACTCTAAGAATTGGTCCAGACCATTTTCACACTCAATTTTTCATGCTGATCAGAAATTCGATCTCGGATTTGCCATACGAGCATTGGATGATGAATTACGCCACACCCCTCCTTTAAGGGTATTTTGGTAAGTTTATCGGACATTACAACTAAATAATAATTTTTTAAAATGGAGAAAAGATGATTTTATCTAAAGAAGGGTTTTTTAATGAAGGGCAAACAGTTCAAACAACATTTCTAAGGGCCTTCACACTTTTAATATAGTATAGATGCATAACAACATTGAAATAATAGTGTTGAGTTCCTTCAAATGCTTCTTGTAATTTTGAAGAAATAGGAAAAAACACTTCTTTAGTAACTTGTACACAGCAGTAAAACAAAGTTTTTATAGGAGAGAGTATAGAAATAATAAAAAAGAGAACAAAAAAAATAAGTATAAGGTAAATAATACTCCTATGAAATCAAGTTAATAATTATTAGGAGATATTTAAGGAAGCACAATTTCCCACATAATGAAGTTATTCCAAAAATTGTTCTATTTCCTTGGGAATGAAATGGACTAACGGCTATTTCTTTTTCTTTTCTTTGTGTTACGTTTTTTTTTACTTCTACACATTTTTTTGTAAAATTTACAAATATACAAAAAATATTTCTTGATAATATATATAAGTACTTTTCTTTTTAAAAAATAATTGGGGGCCCCAAAATATATGAGGCTCCAAGCAATGGCTTTAGTGGCCTAGTGCATAAGACGGCCCTGAGTAGAAGCTTAATGCATAGGGTTGTCCCTTTTAATTAGTTAGTTCAATAAATAAATTTGATGGAGCAACAAAATATCCTAAGTTCGAATTTACACACATGCCATTATATTGAACACTTCTGTGTTAGGCCCACCAAAAAGGGTCACTTTTCAACAAAGCATTTGAGATGAATAAAAAGTTAGAAATCTCTAGAGTTGCTTATTAGCATCGTCAATACATAAAAACGAACTCACAATATTGATTCATGACACATCGTCATCTTCAACTATCAAGAAGATTGGCAGAGAAACTAAAGCAATTGCAAGTCCCATAAGCTAATAATATTGCTAGTACTTTGGCAGAAATCAAGATTTCAAAGGTCACAGCTACTACCTTAGTTCATACTGAAAAGGAAAAAGTGAAAAATGACATTTTTTAATCCAAACGCTGATAAAAATGACTGGTTTGATGACAAACTGAAGAAAAAAAAGATGCCAAACTGGAAATGCAGTGTATTTTCATATTAGTTTATCATTTGGATAATTTTACACCATCTTATACACAAGACACAGAAGAATGTAGTGTGTCCACCAAGCCAATCGACAGAAAATTGGTTGGTCGAAGTGAGAAATTACTATCTCATGGATCCAAAGAAATCCTTATGCAAATAGGACAAGAACGCTTGATCTTCAGCCACTTCCGAATGCATTGATAATGGAATTCATGTCCACAATCATTTTTTCCTATTTCTTCGTTGTCGTTATAAGTGCCCTGTACACACCGAAACTAGAAAACATATAATTGAGCAAGGTTGCAAAGAAGATTAAAAGTGGGGGGAAGTTTCATGCTCCTTACCAAGCATATGCTATAAGAGTCATTGCAATTTTTCATTTTGATTGATTGATACTTGCTCTGCTTCAGAAGTTGAGAAATAACATTCTTCTTCAATCCAGTTCCTACGCCACCTATATTCTCTTGGAGTGATAATAAAGCCTAAAATACAAACCACCCATTATTTGACAAAATGGATTGGTTACTCTGTATGTTGCTCAATGAATACTAGATGTGTACTATTTTCTAGAAGTGCAAGACTTGAATCTCCATGAAAATGTGTAAATGGAGTTGTTGGAGCATTCCATAAGTTTTGCGCTTGGAAAGAGTTTCTTGGATGTCTTTCTAATGGGATGACTCCAGTATTTGTGACATTACTTACGATGTCACTCACAATATGAGAAGCTCCATGAAATTGTGTGCTCGAAAAAAATGAAAGTTGTTGGAGTAGTATAGTGGTTTTGTTCATTTAAGTCAAATAATCCGTTTTCCTCATAATTATATCTCTCCATCCCATAAGTTATAAGAAATTATCTGTACCTAAATGAGCTAAGCAATTATTTAGGCAATCACTCAATGGACCTAAAATTGCACCATAAAATGCAATAATAGTGTATATAAAACTTACCCAAACTCGACTTTACAAATGAATTTAATCACATCTTATTTAGATCGTATTTTCAAGAATATATCAAAGGAGCATGCTCAAAGAGAAAAAAAATTAGGACGGACTAAAACATGTGACACCTATGCTTATAATATTGTTCAGTTAAAAAGCCCTAAACCTCAAAAGCTCTCTCCTCTCTCTCGCGCGATATGGTGTTGTATAGCAGCCATGACTGCTTCTCCCTCTCCCCAGCTTATTTCCGTGGGAGAGACAAACACCAATCTTACTACAAGGCCTACATATGCTTTGGTGACCATCAGGAACCAGCAATCTAGTGAGAAATCTCTCAAACCAGTCATTCACCTACATGGAGAATCTACAGTAGTTTTTGACTCCAAAGAGCTTAAAATCTTTATCACGAAGGAGAATTTAAAATACGCTCTCATTACCAAATTCTCGCAGGGAATGCCAGAACTTCAAGATCTACGAAAAATATTGCCTCAACAATTAGGTTGTAAAGGTGAATGTAACATTGGGTTATTAGAAAGTCGGCACGTACTGTTGTGCTTCAATTTGAAGGAAGATTATATTTCAATCTTTCAAAAAACTAGTAGGTTGATTATGTTATGCTGGTACTTCTATACCATTTAGAATCCAAAAGTGGACTCCATCTTTTAATCCTAGGGAGGAAACCTCCATCGCAATGTCATGGATTTCTTTCCCAAGTTTACCATGTCAATATTTTGCTCATATGCTTTGTTTTCAATGGCTTCGGAAATTGGAAAACCTCTTAATGTGGATCAGTCTACTTATGATAAGACATAACCTAGTACTACAAGGGCAAAGGTCAAAGTGGATCTTGTAACGATTATTTTAAGAAAAATTAGAGTTCAATTCAAAGATTTAGTCACTGGCGAAATTACAAATATATTCCATAGAGATCAGGGGCATAGAGAACCTGATTGTCAAGCACTCATGAAGGGTCAAGTTGAGGCCACGGTCAATGAAGATAATAATAAAGTAAAAAAAGTTCAAGGCGATCTTCGTTATCATCTCAATGCTAAAAAAGTTAATTTAGATAGGCTGGAAGTTAGTGAAAAGGATGCTAATGGAACACTTATCGAATTACATGAAGAAGGAAGTAAGAGTGGTATTGAAGATCAAAAATTGGTGCTCCAAAGTGAAGAAAATTTTGGCTAGCGCCTGGGCAAAGCAGTGCTGCATGACTAAGCGTCAGGGAATCGAATGTTATCCATAATTCCTCAAACTACCGAGTTTTCACAGAAAGAAAAACTCACATCATCTCCCAGTCAACAAATTGGTAATTTAGCTGATCGTGTTGGATCTTAAGAGCAACTCATTGTGGTTTCAAAATGGCAAATTAACCAATCTAAGGATGCACAACTTGGCAAAAAATTAAGGATAAAAAAAAAAGAATGAAGTGGCCCATGATATTGCTGAAAAAATTAAGGATAAAAAACATGTTGCACCTCCTTTTTTGGATAACATGTTAAGCCCAAAAGCTCCATAAATTGTGCCTAATAGTTCTATCTCAAAGAAGAATAAATTAGATAATTTAGCGTCGGGAGATAGTCAAACTGATGCCTATGGTATTGATTTAGGTGATGATTGTTTTGATGAGGACGAGGGAGATACTATGTTCGACATATGCTTTGATAAATTTGCTAGGGATGGATACATCTCACTTATTATCAAAGAAGTAGAAGTAGTAAAAATAAAAAGAAAACATATGGAAGGAAGGACATTTAGGATGGTAAAGTAATGGGGGATTTTGTTCCAAGGCACCTACCGATGCGACTGGCAAAGAAGAATCACAAACAATATCAATAGATTCGACCAGATTCAATAAATCCCGGAAGAAATGATGAACTATCAAATATTGTAGGACAGACTTCAAGAAGAGGACAAAAGGGAAATACTTCAAATAGATTTAGATGCACTATCTATCTTTTTCTATTCATACATCCATAAAGAGAAGTTTGAGGTTGATAGCTCAACTTTCTTCTTGGCTTTTATATTTACTTTATTTAAGTATCATCATTTATTATATTATCATAGAGTATATTACAAACTCTGTGATGATCATGGAATACCTAGTTCTCTCTAGCTCTTATTTTCTTCATGCTTGTTAATTAATTAGTAGAGGTTCGTTACTTGATTAGGTTTGACAAGGTAAAGTCTATCCCACCTTGCTTGTAATTATTCCTACTAAGATTTTTTTATTTTAATAAAATGCTGCTAGACCTTATATCTAGTGGTATAACTTCATAAAAAAAAAATGTGACACCTATGAGTAGACTTAGACTTCTAGCACTTCTACATATGTCATACACAAGGATGTAACAATAAGTTCTACGAAAGTTGGAGTTAACAAAGATTCTAGAATAAACATAAGACATTCTAAATTCCAACGTGACACAACGAAGAATCACGTAGTATCCTGTTAAATTCTAATATACTATAGCAAATAAAGGAGTTAGCACCAATTATTTAACAAAAATATATTTCATGTTTAGCAACAAAAATGAATATGATATTTATAACCAACACTTTATATAAATTTCGATAATGTCTTTAGAAACCCTAATGGCGATGACATTAACTAAACTGCCGCTAAATGGTTTGTGGCAAAAGGAAAAATCTATTGCCCCTAAATGTCTCCTTTGTTGAAGTCATAAGCTAGGTATATTTTAAGAAAACAAAATTAATGAAGATCCTTGCTAGTAAAATGTACCACCCCCTAATTCCTTCTTTTTAACCTGGAGTGAATTCATAGAGAATGCTGAGAAATGATTGAGAAAAACTGCAGGAGAAGGTTCACGAGGGCCACTTACGACTCGTAGACAGGTATACGACTCATAGAATGAGTCTTATAAAACCCCTCAGATGACTTGGTAAAATTTTCTAAGACTGAGGTCTATATACGAGACGTTATACGACCCGTAAAGTACTCTACAGTTGTAGAGGAGATTTCGTGATAAATTTTAGTAACTCAAAATTCATAAAACCCCTTATTTATGAGAGTTAGTTTACAGCTCGTAAAACATTTTACAGCTCGTAGAAGAGGTCTCGAGCCAATTTCCAGTAACTCAAATTTTCAGACCCCTCATTCACGAGATGTTTACGGCCTGTAGAATGCTCTACGACCCATATACGGAGTCTCGTAGACTCAGACGATAGTTTTTAACAAGGGCAATTTTTCCATTTCAATCAATATTTAATTAAATCCTAGGTCCTTTTAGGCTTGAATAAAGCCTTAAAATAGAACCCCAGGTGTATTATTCACCATTGTTCACATTCAAGGGTTTCTTGAGAGCTCTAGAGGAGAAAGAAGAGTGTCGGTTCTAATTTAAGCGTACAGATCTACTGGAGTTTGATTGTTCCTTTTTCTCCCAAGTATATAAGGTTACCTGAAGCATTAGATTATGTTCGTCTACGTGCCCCTTTATCTCCTTGAGATAAGATTATGAGTATTAATTATGTATTCTCAATCCCATGAATCTTGAGCCCCAAATTCTTGTACATGTCTGAGTTTCATGAATATATTTGAGTTAAACTATGAGTTATTACCATGAAGTATGAATGTATTTTGAATGCTTGATACCCTAACCCTAAACATAGTATTTTCTTTGCTTACTAAATTAAAGTGATGAACCTAACCTTTTCAAACCAAGTAAATTGAACCTGAAAAGTATGTTTCCTTGTTTCATATATATGTCATGATATCTATTATGTATTATGTGTTGAGCATGGATGATATGATGTCCCTTGACCGTAATTCATGAGAGACTTGCATAATGTGAGTCAGAGTCTTGAGTTGCATTGCATAAATGATGGTCCTAAGTTATTGAGTTGTTAAAAAATTGAGTTGAGTTACTAAGAGCTGAGTTGAGCTTGAGTAAATTTTCCTGAAAAGTTTTAATCTTGGAAGGAGTATTCAACGCCGAGTTGGGTGATTGAGGATCACCCAAAACTACATTGCCTGTGTAGGATGGTCGTACAGTTAACTCTAGCAGCTCACGTCCCAATAGAGGGACATTCTCTTCGGATGCAAGAGAGAGAGGTAGAGGTTGACGTACTATTCCTTGGCAAGTTTAGCATGGGTGTGGCAATGACGTCTTTTCGTAGTAAATCACCAAAACTCATGGTGGGGTGGAGAGCTCTGTCGGTTAGAGAAACATCCAAGGAACACTTGAGTTAACCTATCATGAATTTTGAACTAAGTTGCATTACATATCAAGTCTAGTTCTAAAGCATGATTTCAAACTTTAACTTGCATCAATTACTTGAGTTGAGTTATGAGATGAGGAGTTGAGTCTCAAGTTGAGTCGTTTGATTAAGTCTGAGCCTTAATTGTTTCTTGAGTTATTTTACATACTGTACATTCCATGTATTGATGTCACTCGGCGTTATATCATTTCATCATGAAGATACTGGTGACAGAGAACTTCAGCAGGCACACCATTGAGGTTAGAGTTCTTAAGTTCCAGATTTGGTGAGCCCTCCTTGCCATTCGTAGGATCCTTCTTTATTTCCCTAGTATTTCTATTTTCTTTAAGTTGGGTAGACATCTTGAAATTTTGTTTCACCAGACACTTATCCAAAGTCATCCTTTTCACTCTATAGTTAATGTAGTGAAGCGTTTCACTATTCTATTGTTCAATTCATACTTTAGTTTGACTTGATGAGGAAGACTCTTGGATTTTGATTGTTGTCAGAGAAGTTATTGACAAGAACTCGAAAAATATGTATGTTGTATTTTTTCTTCTCTTTTTTTTGGTGAGAGTGTTTTCCCTTTATTACTTATTTTATTCTATTTTTTATAATTTTCTTGTTGTTTTAAGTTCTTTATTTGGGTTCAGATTAGTCATTTGTGATTTCATTGGAAGTTGTCAACTACTAACCAAAGTTCAAATGACACATGTTTTCATGGGATTTTAACTGCTTTAATAGATTTATAAAAGTTTACATAGGACACAACATGTGCAACGCACGTGTCAAGAAACTAGTAAAGTTATATGATTCAATCTCCATCTTATATTGTAGAACAAAACCAAAGCATGACATAAGAAGCAAAAAAAATTGGATGAGTCAAAGAAAAAAAAGAAAAAATGCCAAGCATAAAATTTTATGTCATCTCAACATAGATTTGCTTCTTAGGAGAAGGTAGGTTTATGTGAACTTAGAAGCACAAAGTAAAACTTAAGGATCTAGTGGTATTAAGACTAACATGTGGTCTCAGGTTAATAATCTAGGTTCAAACAAGTAAGTACACAAAATAATAAAATGAACAAATCAATCAGTGACTCACCCAAACATCAAAGCATTTATATGAGAATACTTCTCAAGGATAGAGCGTCAGATAAACATGATTTCCCTCAAATAGGCAAGGTGACACAAAAACCTGGATTGTGAGTCAAGATCTATATCAAAACACATCTTCTGTCTAAAACACTTATTCTCATTTTAACAGTTAACGAAAAGCAAAACATAAGACTTACCATTTTCATAAGAAAGAAAAAATGAAGAAATCCTTGTCAAGCAATTAAATTGAATGAAAAAAGGGGATCAATGATGAAGTTGTACTAATACAAGAGAAATCCTTATTATGTCATGAAATGAACAACTGGTGGGGGTGATGCTTAATATATACTTATCAGTTAATAGGAACATTTAATTTTTCAAAATTAGACAATGAAGAAATCTATGCTACTCTATAAAAATTAGGACCATGTGGGTAAAAATTGAATATATAAAAATATAAGTGATTGCAATAAATTAAATTTTCAGATTTGATTCCAAATGAAGAAATCTTTACTATGCAACGTAAATAAGTGATCGAAGGAGTGATACTTAATATTTACTGATATAATTGATTACTGCTATTTGGTTTTCAAAAATAGATTTTAAACAGAGAAATCGATGTTATGCAATGAAAATAAATGGCCAAATGGGGTAAATGTTGAATATACATTAATATAAATTATTGCAACAATTTAAATTTTGAAATTAGGATAAAAACTTAATTTCTCGATCTATTTCAATTTGTTTGTCTTAATTTTCTTTTTAGTCAAACTCAAAAAAAGAAAGTCTCTAATTTGGAACTCTTTGAATTCCAATATCCACATGACATATTAATGGTTATAAGAATAAATGGTATTTTGGTACATTATACATATTTTTAATTTAATCTCACAAAATTTAGTAATCTAATATGTTTTCTTAAACTCTATATCCAATCAAGTTATGACAAATAAATTGAAATGGAGGGATTAAAATCTCTTCAAAAACATAACAAATCAGAGACAAGCTTTGGTTTTTTTTGTATCACCAACTATATGTTGATACGGAGATGTGAACTGCCCTAATTTTTTATCCATAAATTAAGGCTGAAATTGATATCTTCTTGACCATTTTCATCCCTATCGCCAAAGAAGATGATTACAACAATCTAATTATTGGGGATCACATCAAATATTTCCATGCTTAAGAAAATGTCTTTAACTATTTGATTTTTCATTACAGAGTGACAAATCAATCTCCATTTTTATTTTGATTTGGGGATAATTTGATTTTGTCCTTTGTGTGGTAGATGAATAATCTAATAATTTATAAAAGTTGACTCTCAAATTTAAAAATTGACTAGTTTCTAAATACGTGCATTGCACGTGTGTCCCGTGTAAATTTTTATATAAATTTGTTAGAACGATTAAAATCTCATGAAAATATGTGTGATTTGAACTGTGGTTAGTAGTAGACAACTTCCAATGAAATCACAAGTGATTAATTTGAACCCAAATAAAGAACTTAAAACAACAAGAAATTTATAAAAAAAAATAAAAATAAAATAAGACTAGTAGAGAGAAAATACCCACACAAAAAAGAGAAGAAAAAAATACAACATACATATCCTGGCCTTAATCATACAGATGAATATATATATATATATATATATATATATATATATATATATATGGATAGATAGATAGATAGATAGATAGATATAGAATCAGTATATAGCTTTTTGAATTCTTGTCGATAACTTCTGAGACAACAAATAAAAATCCAAGAGTCTTCTTCATCAAGTCAAAACTAAAGTACATCAACTATAGAGTGAAAAGGATGACCTTGGATAAGGGTCCGATGAAACAAAAAAGATTCATTATATATATAAAAAGGTAAGAATACCAAAAGACGTCTTAAAATTGAATACTTTAATTTTTAGATTTTAAAGGTGTCACGACCTGGTCACGGTCATGATGGCGCCTGCTAGGTCCCACCTACAGGCAAGCCAATTCACAACCCAAGGGTACCTGTCCTAGCTCTCTAGTCCAAGTCAAATCGATACAATAATGACATATACATCGAAACCTACTCAGAACCTGAAAGTCAACTATATAGAGCTACGTTAGACACAAGGACATACCATATACATATATCAATAATCATAATAATATACAAAATCAGAGTGCCTCTACAAATACATAACACTACTATACAATCCAATGTCTTGATACAAAATATGGCCATCAACAGAAAGGACTATGCAGAAACTAGATCAATTGGTGCTCACCAAAAGTCTCCTAAGTGTTCTCGAAGTTCCCCAACTCAGCTATCATGGCCTGTACCTGGACTTGCACCATGAGAAGATGCAGAAGTAGGAGCGAGTACCTGAAAAGGCACTCAATAGGCATCATCGTCCAATTGAATGAAATAGTGAACATAAATAAAGTCCAAATATATAGAGAACTGCAACAGTGAAGCAAAACGAACTCATATCAAGGCATAGGCATGTTGAGAACCCTCAAACCACAATTGTACCAATCGAAGTGAAGCATAATGATAACCTGAACCAGCCTGTCATGACCCGAGACTAGGGTCTAGATGTGACACGGCGAATAAAAACCCGAGAGTCCCCAAACAAGCGTCAAAGTATCAAAATCTACATCATCGGTTTGAAAATACAATCAAATAGTAACCACATAATACAAAGGGATGGGTAAGTAGGGCTCACGCTATGGGGACATCGAGGGGAAAGGGTTTTACATGGATTCACATAGCACATAGCATATAAGAACTAAGGGGTGGGTAAGTAGGACTCATGCTATGGGGGCAAACGGGACTTAGGACCTTCCACATTTTCACACCAAACATGCAAACATAACATATGTCCGTGATCAATCCATAATAGCCATTTCAAAAAGGTAACCAATAACATAAGCTCTGAATACATCACATAGCATATATTTATATAAAATCTACAAGAGTTACAAGATGTCCAACAATGCCTCTAGTAATAAGATGGAACGGGGGCCAAGACATGTCCCGAGCTCACCCTCAAATAAGAAATTAGACATAGAATAACATAGATAGAGGAAGTTGCCTCGTCCTTGGAAGATGGGACTCACTATAAGTTCAACCTTCGAAATTTGAGCTACTCATCAAATAGTGGATAGTCGTAGTGATCGTGCCCTACATGGTAAAATCATATAGGCATAGAGTATATGTTAATATGTTTGAATGTACTAAGTATGCGGGCATGCAATGTGTAAGGACCTGGATTCTCGAACAGCTTTATCGGACCTCTTAGTGTTGTCCCGAATGAAAATTTAGTAAGTGTCGCTCCATGGAAGGCCCACACTGCCCATGTGAAGCCACATGGACCGTGTGGCCTCCAATGGAGGGGTAGTTGGCCAATTTTTCGATGGCGTCGACTCGACGGGGAATTTAGGACAAGTGTGGGCACACGGCTACCCACACGGGCCGTGTGGCGTGTCACGGGTCGTGTGGCCCACCTTGGTGCTCACGAGTTGAAAATTGTTCTAAGTATGAAATCACTGTCTCGTAACTTTTTCATGCATACTTTTCCTATGTGATGTTTTATGGCTTTTGGCACAATCCATATGGCGTTACACGGGCTGTGTGGTTTCCCGTATAGATCCCCTTAATCTCAAAGAAATTCTAAGTGTTGGCACCATGGGATCCGTCTAAGTGTGACCTCACGGGTACTGTTCACAGTCCATGTGATGGCTCACGGACTGTGTAGGCTCCCGTGTGGTCCTGACGATTCATTTTCTTACTCGTTTCATTAATTGCTTTTATGTAAATTCGAATCTTTTTAAGTGTGTTTAAGGCATTTCTGCCTAACTTAAACCCCTAAATTAGTTGAGGCAAGTCAAGCCTTATTCATTCACTTTAGAACACTCACCTCCTAAGAAATAAATTTCTAAACCTCCTCTCCAAGCTTCCTTCTCAAGGCTCAAGCTAGGGATTCATGGGGCTCTTCTTCAATCTAATTTCCTCTCAAACTCATCCTCTAGCACTAAGGCATGTGGGATTGATTCTTGGTCCCTTTCAACCAAGAAGACCCAATACTCCTTTCATTTGATTTCATGAATTTTAATTCACTTTAAATGTGGGTTTTCATTATTTTGATTTTACTAAATACAAATGATGTATGTGTTGTACATTATTCATGATTATAAGTTATTTTAAGCCCAATGATGATGATTTACATTAAGGTTATGAAGTTATGAACATGCATGTCCCCTTTAAAGTTGATTTATGCATGGGTGATCTATATTATGATTTAGATGGTAATTTAATTATGGATTTACTCAATTTCATATTATGATGTTGATTCTAGCTTGAATCTATATTATCCATGCCATTCTCACATTATGCATAGCATGTGCATTCATGGACATTGATCTTTATGAAAATTCTGAAGTGGGTTAAGCCTAATTATATTTGATGAAATGGTTTTTATAAGATATTGGTTATGACAAGAATGTGATCACCTACATGTCTTATGATTTTATCTCTTTGAGCATTTGGGGCTCTTGCACCATCTTGTATATGTAAATGAGCTATTCCTTACATGAGTATCATGATTTTGATTTATGATTTGGCTTTTGAGCCCAATTATGCATTGATGGATTTGAAATGACTATTATATCTCTTGAAAGCATGTATATGTATAAGTATTCATATTGGATGTTTGACTTAGCACCGATGGATTGGGAGCGTCAGGGCTATCCCCATGGGTTCTCTCCCTTTCCTCGAACTATGTACCAACATAGGAAAGCCATTACCAAAATGACCAGGTCATAAGAAATGGTTGTTCGTTTTGTCTTGATATGGTATGATTTTGGAAAATCCTTCCGAAATGGTGAGTTCCATAAGGAAGGTGACCATCCACTGAAATGGGGGTCCCGTAACGTGCGATTCGGACTGCCTTTGGCAAGTAATCTTCTCCCTACGGATGGGAGGTCTCTATCAGGCTAACTCATGTAATAGCTCGCATTGGTTTGATTTGTTGATTATAGTCCATCCCCACTATGTATGAGCATTATTACACTTTATGCATGATGAATTTCATGGCATATTGTAAACTATTTTTCCCTTGGATATACGCATACTTACTACATTCAAACATACTAACATATACTTCATGCCTACATGATTTTACCATGTAGGGACCGAGTGCCCCGATCATCAACATTTTGATGAATAGTTCGAATTCAGAAAGTTAACTTTGTGGTGAGCCCTATCTTTCAAGGACGAGCCGCCTTTCTTCTATCCATGTAACTTTATGTGTGTTTGAGTAATTGAGGGTGAGCCCTGGACATCTCCTGGCCCTCGTCCCATCTTGACTAGAGCTATTGTTGGACACCTTGTAGACTTTTGTGTACTTATATTTATGAGATGTCATGTTCGGAGTTTATGATTTTGACTATCTATTAACTATGACTATCTCGATTGACTATGGAGATTATGTATGCTTATACGTTCGGCATGAAAGGCCCTTTTCCCTTATGATACCCCTAGAGCGTGAGTCCTACTTTCCCGCCCCGTAGAACTCGTGTTTATTTCTTGAATGTAATTCCAAACCGATGATGTGGTTTTGATCATTACGAGGCTTGTTTGGGGACTCTCGGGTCCCCATTCGCCATGTCACATCTAGGCCCTAGGTCCAGATTGTGACAAAAGATGGTATCAGAGCCCTATGTCTATAATGATCCTCGAAGTCCAGCATGTTGCGTCCCGTAGAGTCATGTTCATGGGTGTGAATACCTATGATTGGGAGGCTACATAGACATTCTAGGAACTGTCTCACTTTTTCATGTCATGTGTCTTGCTTATAGTTGTATAATTGGGTTTCCCTGATCGTGATGGTACCATTGCTCTGTTTTAGACTATGCCTCAAGGAAGACCCCATCTACCAAGGCCAGCTCCAGATAATGAAGACCAGGCACCTCAAGGGCCTATGGATGAACCTATCTCCAATGGTGAATTCTGTACGGCCTTTGCTATGCTTGCTCAGGTGGTGACAACTCAGGCAAGGTAGGCTGATCTTCCACGGGCACCTACTCTGGCCTCGAGGGTAAGGATTTCACGCGGATGAATCCTCCTGAGTTTTAGGGGTCTAAGGCTGATGAAGATGCTCCATTGATGAGCTCACCAAATAACTAATAATCATGGGTGTCACTTTTGAGGAGAAGGCTGAATTAACTGCTTATCAACTAAAGGATGTAGCTCACATGTGGTACACCCAGTGGTCTATAGAGAGGGTGTGTGATGATGATGTTAATTGGGAGGAGTTAAAATTTTCCTTCCTAGATCGTTTCTTCCCATATGAACTTAGAGAGGCCAAGATGACCAAATTTATTAACCTTAAGCAAGGAGGTATGAGTGTGAGGGAGTATGCTCTCAGGTTCACCAAGCTCTCCAACTATGCTCCAACACTCGTGGCTGACCTTCGTTCAAGGATGCACAAGTTCATTTTGGGCATCTTTGATTTGCTAGTGAAGGAATGTCGTACAACCATGCTTGTACGGGATATGGATAGCTCCAGACTCATGGTATATGCTGAACAAATCGAAGGGGATAACTCAAGGAAAGGAGGATATATGATCCTAAGAGAGCCCATTTTGATGGTGGGTTCTCCAATTCTCGAGGTTGTGGTGGTTTTGGTCATTTCCAACAAGGCCGAGGCCAAGGTTCGGGAGCTAGAGTGCCCCCTCCTAGGGCACTGATTGTTGGTGGATAGGGATACCTACAGTGTGAAAAGTGTGGCAAGAATCACATCGGCGCTTGTAGGAAGGATTTGGGTTTGTTTTATTGGTTTGGTGATAAGAACCATAAGGTTTCTGACTATCCTAGGAATGTTCAGAGAGGTCAAGGTCAGCTGACTCAAGGTGGCAAGGGTCAACAAAGAACTCCCCAAGGTGTTGCCCCAAAAGAAACAACAGGTTCTATGCACTTCATGCCCGTCAAAAGGCTGAGGAAGCTCGAGATGTCGTGATCAGTATGTTAAAAATCTTCGATTTTGATGCTTATGTTTTGCTTGACGCGTGTGAAAATTTGTCTTTTGTGACTCCTCTGTTGGCTGTTAAATTTTGTTTGGATCTAGAGATTTTGAAGGATCCTTTCTCAGTTTATACTCCCGTGGGTGAATCTGTTATTGCACATATAGTCTATCGTGGTTGTCCAGTTTCTATGTTGCCCAAATTTTTCCCATATGACCTTGTGGAACTTGAGATGTTCGATTTTGACGTGATTCTTGGGATGGATTGGTTCCATGCATCATATGTCTCTATAGATTGTAGAACCCAAAAAGTAAAGTTTCAACCTCCCGGTGAGACCGTTCTTGAATGGAAGGGTAGTGACTCCATTATTAAGGGTTATTTTATTTCCTACCTCAAGGCCCGGAAGATGATCTCCAAGTGGTGCATTTATCATATTGTGAGGGTCCAGGATATAGAGTCTGGATCACCTACTCTTGAGTCATTCTGATAGTGAAGGAGTTCCCAGATGTGTTCCCTACAGACTTGCTTGGTATTCCTCCCGAAAGGGAAGTGTACTTTGGCATCGATTTTCTCACAGATACTCAACTCATCTCTATTCCTCCCTACCGTATGGCACCGCTGAGTTGAAAGAGTTGAAGGACCAGTTGAAGGACTTGTTTGAGAAGGGCTTCATTAGGCCAAGTGTATCCTTGTGGGGTACCCCAGTGTTGTTTGTAAAGAATAAAGATGGATCTCTTTGGGAGTTTATCGATTATAGGTAATTGAATAAGGTGACCATTAAGAATAAGTATATGTTGCCTAGGATCAATGATTTGTTCGACCAACTTCAAGGGGCTACGCACTTCTTGAAGATTGACCTCCATTTTGGGTATCATCAATTGAAGGTTCGAGAGTGTGATATTCCCAAGACGGCCTTTCGAACAAGATACAGACACTTCAAGTTTGTGGTAATGTCATTTGTCTTGACTAATGCTCTGGTCGTGTGCATGGATCTAATGAATCGGGTGTTCAAGCCATTCCTTGACAGTTCCATGGTTATCTTCATTAATGATATTCTCATTTATTCCTGTAGTGAGCGGGAGCACATGGAGCATTTGAGGTTGGTTTTACAAACTTTGAGGGAGAAAAAGTTATATGCCAAATTTAGCAAATGCGAGTTTTGGTTGAGTGGAGTATCTTTCCTTGTTCATGTGGTGTCCGGTGATGGTATTAAGGTTGATCCAAAGAAGACCGAGATGGTAAAGAATTGGCCTAGACCCTTGATTCCTTTGGACATTCAAAGCTTTCTTGGATTGGCCGGCTATTATAGGAGGTTCATTGAAGGTTTCTCCTCTATTGTGTCTCCGTTGACTAAGTTGACCCAAAAGAAGGTTAAGTTCATGTGGTTGGATGAATACGAGAATAGTTTCCAAACCTTGAAGGATCGGCTTACATCGGCTTCTGTCTTGACGCTACAAAATGGCTTAGAGGGGTTTGTGGTGTATTGTGATGCCTCACGGATTGGGTTGGGTTGTGTGCTTATGCAACATGGTAAGGTAATAGTGTATGCATCAAGGCAGTAGAAGGTGCATGAGTGTAATTACCTAACACATGACCTTGAGTTTGCGGCGGTGGTCTTTGCCTTAAAGATTTGGAGGCACTACTTGTATAGGGTTCATGTCAATGTATTCACCGATCACAAGAGTTTGCAATATGTATTCACCCAAAGGGATCTCAATTTGAGGAAAAGAAGATGGTTGGAGCTCCTAAAGGACTACGACGTGAGTGTTCAATATCATCCCGGCAAAGCCAATACGGTAGCTGATGCCCTTAGTAGGCTATCGATGGGTAGTGTGGCGCATGTTGGGGAAGAGAAAAGGGAATTGGAAAAGGATGTTCACCGGTTGGCTAGATTGGGTGTTAGGTTGGCCGGCTCTAATAATGGCGGTATTCAAGTTCAAAATGGGGCAGAATCTTCGGTGGTTGTTGATGTGAAAGTTAAATAAGATTGGGATCCATCGTTAGTAGAACTACAAAAGCTGGTTGCCAAGAAGGAGATTGAAGTGGTCTCCCAAAGGGGAGATGGTATACTTCGGAATCAAGGTCGATTGTTGGTTCCAGATGTGGATAGCCTTCGAGGGGTGATCATGAGCGAAGCTTACAACTCTCATTACTCTAACCATCTGGGATCCACTAAGATGTACCGAGATTTGAAAGAGGTTTATTTCTAGCAAGGGATGAAGAAGGACATAGCTAAGTTCATATCTGAATACCCAAATTGTCAACAAGTGAAGGTCGAGCACCAAAGGCCCGGTGGCTTGGCTCAAGATATTAAGATTCCCACATGGAAGTGGGAAGATGTGAACATGGACTTTGTGGTTGGTTTGCCTCGGACCCAAAGGCAATTTGACTCCATTTGGGTTATCATTGATTAGATGACAAAGTCAGCTTACTTTCTACAAGTCAAAATCACTTTTGGTGCAGAGGATTATGCAAGGTTGTACATACAAGAATTGGTGAGGTTGCATGTTGTGCCTAGGTCAAATAATCTCATATCATGGCACCCAATTCACTTCTCACTTTTGGAGGTCGTTTCAGAGGGGACTTGGTACTAAAATTAAGTTGAGCACCGCTTTCCATCCTCAAACCAATGGGCAAGTCGAGAGGAAAATTCAAACGTTGGAGGGCATGTAGGGGGTGTGTTTGTTGGAGTTCAAAGGTAATAGGAATGACCACCTACCACTCATTGAGTTTGCCTATAACAATAGCTTCCATGCTAGCATTGGTATGGCACCATTTGAGGCCTTGTATGGGAGAAGGTGTAGGTCACTGGTGGGGTGGTTTGAGTTGGGAGAGTTGGCATTCATTGGCCCGCAATTAGTGTTGGAGGCTATGGAAAAGGTGAAGGTGATTAAAGAAAGGTTGAAGACGGCACAAAGTCGCCAAAAGTCCTGTTCAGATGTTAGGAGGAGGGATCTTGAATTACATGTTGGTGATTGGGTGTATGTGAAGGTTTCGCCTATGAAGCGTGTGATGCATGTTGGTAAGAAGGTAAAGCTAAGCCCCCGGTATGTTGGGCCTTATGAGATTGTGGAACAGATTGGAAACGTGGCTTATAGGTTGGAGTTGCCTTTGTACTTGAGTTCCATTCACCTTGTCTTCCATGCGTCTATATTGAGGAAGTTAGTCGGTGATCCTAGCACTATTGTGCCTTTGGAGGGGATTGAGGCTCAGGAGAACTTGGTCTATAAGGAAGTCCCGGTTGAGATTATGGATAGGCAAGTAAAGAGGCTCCGCAACAAGGATGTGGCTTGGATGAAGGTGCTTTGGATAAATCAACACATGGAAAGTGTTACTTGGGAGGTAGAGATAGACATGATGAAGCGATATCCCCATATTTTCCAATCTACTGAAGCCTAAGGTACTAGGTTCTTTCATTTCCAAATAGTCCTAATTCTTTCACTCTAGAGTTTCATGACAGCATATGCATGCATTCGCACAAAAATGATTTTTCATGATGTTTTGAATAATATGAATGCATTTTGGTATGGTTCTAAAAGCCTTGTGATTTTCAAATGGTGAACTATGCATTATACCTCGTGTTTGGATGTTTCATGTACTAAGTCAAACTTTCAAGCCTTGTTGTTGCTCATTCGAGGACGAATGTTCATTTTTTACGCCCATGTGGTCCTGATGATTCATTTTTTCACCCATTTCAGTAATGGCTTTTACGTAAATTTGAATCACTTTAAGTGTGTTTAAGGCATTTCTGCCCAACTTAAACCCCTAAATCAGCTGAGGCAAGTCCATCCTTATTCATTCTCTTTAGAACACACCTCCTAAAAAATAAATTCCTAAACCTCCTCTCCAAGCTTCCTTCTCAAGACTCAAGCTAGGGATTTAGTAGGGCTCTTCTTCACACTTTCTCTCAAACTCATCCTCTAGCAGTAAGGTATGTGGGATTGCTTCTTGGTCCCTTTCAACGAAGAAGACCCAAAACTCCTTTAAATTGATTTCATGAATTTTAATTCACTTTAAATATGGGTTTTTATTATTTGATTTTATTAAATTCAATTGATGTATGGGTTGTACTTATTCATGATTTAAAGTTATTTTAAGCCCAATGATGATGATTTACAATAAGGTTTTGAAGTTATGAACACGCATGTCCCGCTTAAAGTTTATTCGTACATGGGTGATCTATATTATGATTTAGATATTTATTTAATTATGTATTTACTCAATTTTATATTATGATGTTGATTTTAGCTTGAATCTACATTACTCATGCCATTCTCACATCATGCACAACATGTGATTTTATGGACATTGAAATTTATGGAAATTATGAAGTGGGTTAAGCCCAATTATTTTTTATGAAATGACTTTTATAAGATATTGGTTATGACAAGAATGTGATCACATACATGTCTTATGATTTTGTCTCTTTGAGCATCTTGGGTGCTTGCACCATCTTGTATATGTAAATGAGTTATTCCTTGCATGAGTATCATGATTTTGATTTATGATTTGGCTTTTGAGTCAATTGTGCATTGAACAGATTTGAAATGAACATTATATCTCTTGAAAGCACGTATATGTATAGGTATTCATGTGGGATGTTTTGTCTTAGCACCGATGGATTGGGAGTGTCAAGGCTATCCCCAAGGGTTCTCTCCCTTTTCTCGAACTATATGCCAACATAGGAATGGAAGCCATTACGGAAATGACCAGGTTGTGACAAATGGTTATTCGTTTGTCTTGATATGATATGATTTTCCGTAAGGAAGGTGACCATCCACTGAAATGGGGGTCCCATAACGTGCAATGTAGATTACTTTTGGCAAGTAATCCTCTCCCTACCGATGGGAGGTCTATATCAGTCTAACTCATATAATAGCTCGCATGGGTTTGATTTGTCGGATATAGTTCATCCCTACTATGTATGAGCATAATTGCACTTCATGCATCATGAATTTCATGGCATATTGTATACTATTTTTCCCTTGGATATATAACTTTTTCTATATTATGTGCTCTTGTCATCTACCATTGAAATGCCAGTTTGATAAGTCATGTGCATAATATACCTGCATACTTAATACATTTAAACATACTAACGCATACTTCATGCCTACATGATTTTACTATGTAGGGACTGAGCACCACGATCACCCACCTTTTGATGAATAGTTCGAATCCGGAAAGTTAACTTTGTGGTGAGCCCTATCTTTCAAGGACGAGACACCTTTATTCTATCCATGTTACTTTATGTTTGTTTGAGTAATTGAGGGTGAGCCCGGGACATGTCCTAGCCCCGTCCCATCTTGGCTAGAGGCATTGTTGGACACCTTGTAGACTTTTGTGTACTTATATTTATGAGATGTTATGTTCGGAGTTTATGATTTCGACTATCTATTGACTATGACTATCTTGGTTGACTATGGAGATTATGTATGATTATACATTCATCATGAAAGTCCCTTTTTCCCTTATGATACCCCCATAGCGTGAGTCATACTTCCCCACCCTATAGAACTATGTGTATATTCCTTAAATGTAATTCTGAACCGATGATGTGGTTTTGATCACTACAAGGATTGTTTGGGGACTCTCGGGTCTCCATTCGTCGTGTCACATCTAGGCGCTAGGTCCGGATCGTGAAATAATGCATATGACTTATCAAACCTGCATTTCAATGTTAGATGACAAGGGCACATAATATAGAGAGAATCATATATCCAACGAAGAAGTATACAATGTGCCATAAAATTTGTGATACATGAATGCAATGATGTTCATACTTAGCAGGGATGTGACCTCAACCGACATAAGTAAGACCAAGCGAGCTATTACTTGGAATCCCAGTTAAATCCCCTCACCTGTACAGAGGTGATCTACTTGCCAAAGGTAAATCATACTTCACCTTACAGGAACATATCCCATTTCATATGAAGCAACCCCCTTATGGGAACATATCCCATTTCGAAAAGAATTTTTTATATCATATCACAATACTTCACCTTACGGGAACATATCCCATTTCGTATAAAGCAACCTTCCTTATAGGAACATATCACATTTTGGATAGGATTCTCATCACATATGCTAGGCACATAGTTCGAAGAAAGGGAGAGGGCCCTTAGAGATAACCCTGACACCCCCAATCCATCAGTACTAAGTCAATATCCCACGAAAATACATATAGTATATATATACATACATTGGAAAAGGCAATAGTCATTTCAAATCCAATCAATGTGCATTTAGGCTCAAATGCCAAATCATAGCTCATAGTTATAATATTCATGCGTGGGACTAGCTCGATTACAAATACGGAATGGTGCAAGCACCCAAAATGCTCAAAAGCCATATTAATAAGGCATGTATGTGATCACGTTCTTGTCATAACCAATATCTTATCAAAATCATTTCATAGGACATGATTGGGTTTTACCCACTTCATACTTTCCATAAAAACTAATGTTCATGAATGCAAATGCAATGCATGATGTGAGAATAGCATGGCCGATATAAATTCAAGCTAAAATCAACACTATAATATGAAATTGAGTAAATCCATAATTAAATCAACATCTAAATCATAATATAAATCACTCATGCATAAATCAAACTTTCAAGGGGATATGCATGTTCATAACTTCATAACTTCAATGTAAATCATCATAATAGGTATTAAAGTAATTTAAAATCATAGATAAAGTACAACCCATACATCAATTGGATTTAAGAAGATCAAATAATGAAAACCCATATCTAAAGTAAGCTAAAATTCACGAAAATCAATTTAAAAAAGTTTGGGTCTTCTTGGTTGAAAGGGACCAAGAATCAATCCCACATACCTTGATTAGGAAGATGAATTTGAGAAGAATTTATCTTGAAGTTGAATCCCCCAATTGGACCATAACTTGAGTCTTGAGAGAAGGACTTAGAGAGTATTTTGGGAGTGATCTTTTTGAGTAAGAGTGTTTTTAAGGAGAATTAATTAAAATGGAAGGATATCAGCTGATTTAGGTGGTCTAGGATAGGCAAAAGGTCATGAAACATAATTAAAATGAACTGTAATTACATAAACGCCATTAATGAAACGGATGGAAAAGTGGGTCGTCAAGGCTACATGGGCATCTACACGATCTATGTGGCACTTCACGAACCATGAATAGTGACCATGGGACGGCACTTAGATTTTGGAATGTTAACACTTAGAATTTTTTCGAAGCTAAAGGGTGCTATATGGACAACCACACGGCCCGTGTGGCACTACACGGGTTGTGCCAAGGACCATTAAACGCTACTTAGAAAAATTTCTGAACGAAAAGGTTACGAGATGGTAATTTCGTACTTAGAAAAATTTCACGTCGCGAGCTTATATGGTGGGCCATATGGCCTGTAACATACCACACGGACCGTGTGAGTGATCGTGTGCCCACACTTAGTCCAAAACACTCTGTCGAAACCCCGTAATCAAAATTATAGCCAAGTACCTCTCCACTGAAGGCCACACAGTCTGTGTGGCTTCACACTAGCCGTGTGGGCCTCCCATGGAGTGAGACTTGGTCAAATTTTCTCCCGGGCCAACATTATGAGATCCGATAGAGGTCGTTCGAAAAATATTCGGGTCCTTACACAGCCAAAGTACTGAACATTGATACTGACGAAAAATTCGTGCGCCAATACCATAACTGCCCTCAACTGAGGCATAGCATTGTACATAGATACAAGGCCCTAATATCTATGCTTGTACACTAACTAGGCTCTAATGAGCCCAGAAGGTACACCCGCGCACAATATAGAACCAATAGGTCATCACAGAATTCCTTAGAACCATCACAAAGTACCATAGAACAACCATTGAGCCCATCTCTACACATCATCAGAACAAGGGTTAGCTATGAATAAGTGTGTGGATCCATGGGTAATCAATCACAGGCCTCGCCCCAACAATCACATTAATCTGGGTCCTCGATCCTTCGCCGGCATATGGCACCTGATCCAAAATATACATGCGGAACGATGGGACGTATCCCTTGCGGGAGAAAGAATTCCCCCTGCATAACAAGTGTGTCTCCACACAGAATATCAATCACGGGGCCTCTCTCCCAAATGTAATCAATGGGTTTCTCGCCCCTAAATATCAATCAACGGGGCCCCAGGCCCAAAGTAACAGCGGTTGCTCGGATACCTTTAGAATCAACACCCTAGTCTTGGACACTCAGACGTAACCACCGGAAACTAGTACCACGAGGAGCATCACTGGGGTCTAGACACTCGGATGTGACCACCAGAGACTTGAACAATAAGGCATGTAATCAAGGTCTCATAGCGTAACATCAGAAAAACTCCCTCTTTCTCTCTAATTAAATCTGGATTCACCAATCATATCGTATCTCCCAAGTTATGATGAACAACTCATTCCCAAGGTATGCAAGGAACCAAGAATAGAAGCTAACCTCGGGATAACAGTGCGTAGACCTCAATAATCAGAATAGAATCAGACTCAGCAAGCAACCATGCTATAATCTAGCCCACCGCATGTAATAGAAATAAAAGTGCGGTAATAATGGGCATATCATAAGTGCCCCCGATAGATAGGCCCAGTAGAATCATAGTATGCTTATAAACAAGTCACGGTATGACATAGAATCAATGCATAGTCTCCCATTCCAGATATCTCTATAGCAACAAACAATACGCACTCATATAGGTGCAAGTCAAGTCAGTACGCATGTCTGCCCCAGGCTTTAGCTCATATTCGGCCCTTACCAAGCCCCTTTCTGTGTAAAAGAAACTCATAGGGAAGCGTTTGTATGACCTAAGCTAAGGCCCAAGAGGCTAGATAATTATACAGATGCCACCAACCCCGAATCATATAGCAGCTATTAGAGGGATGCCACCAATCCCGAATCATATTGCAGCCTAGCTGCTACAAGGATATCATCTACACCTTGCTAACAGGGTCCCGCTCTAGTCTCTAACCCGCCAGTGGCTCAGTGTCAACGCATCTCATATTAAAACTCATAAGACTCCTTAGGGGTACAACTATGACCGTCCCCAGAAGATGGTGTATCTCTCTAGTCACTAATCAGTGGCACAAGTACATAACAGATAACAACAGTATACATGAACATATAAACCATAAGGTAATACAGAATCATGTTTAATTGGGAAATTCTATCAGAGGTACTCAGAAAAGATATAGATAACCGCATCCACATCATGCATATTTATACCAACCAGATATAGATACTAGATTCAGCGCACAGAGTAGCATATAATCACATGTCGGCTTCAATAGCTAGTATATTCTGGTAGCCTCAAACCACACATATATACAAGAAAGAGTCAAGCTCAGTGTACATACCTGTCACATGTTCATAGCTCCAGCCAACCCCTTTCACGCCCTCTCGTAGTCATATAATATAAGAATTCAAGTAATATAACAGCTATAGCTGACACAACCTCAATACAACAACTACTATCTCATAACATCATATATATATAAGACACACAGATCACATCCAGCCATATACAACACGACTCAATCCATAAATAATACATTCCTACACATTCCAACTCAAATATGTGAAAACTGTAACTCAATCTAGAGTTTAAAGAAAGCCTAGCCTACTTGGAATCCAACTTCTCATGTTCTGAGTCGATCTAATCGAGCCTTTCCCTCTGATCATATCCCAATGTTGTTTAGTTGTAAAAATATAAGTTGCACGATCATTACAGCTGATTTGGCGGTAAAATCTCAGGAATTGGGTGAGATGACATCAATTAGGACTAAAAGGGGGAAAAATAGGGCCCACACCTGAGATGCTAAACCAACCCCAGTAAAATGTTTCCTACATCACCCCGAGTCCTTAGCCAGAAATTGAGCCCAGAATAGATCTCAGAAGACAAAGAAACGGCTCAGAAATGAAATTGCATTTCTTATTGGAAACATTTCTTACATATATTCTTAGTCAAATTTTGCATAAATATAGCCAAATTAATAAGATCCAAGTACATCAGAACGTTCTTCTCAGAAAATAGAATAACTTAGAAACAAATTTTACTTAATTCCGTTGAGAAATGACCAAAATATCACAGTAAAAAGTTTTCATCATTTCCAATATATGATTAGTGAAAGAAATAGGGATTTACCTCTAAATACATGCCAAAATTGACACCACCATGGTGTTCCTCATGAAAAACTAAGTCGCGTATCCCTTTCAATCACTCAAATAGGATGAAAAATGAGCTCGAAATCGCAGTGCAAAGTTGAGTGGAATATATATAACAATTTCTAGGAAAAACATATATATAAGGGCTGACATGTATTGACACGTCGCTGACACGTGACACATCTTGACTGCACCACGTGTCAGCGCTAAGACCTGCCATCTCACCCTCTCTCTTTCCATTCTTCCTTCAATCTCCTTTTTGTCATTTTGGGCTTGTTCGAACTTCGATTTTCAAAAACGAACTATGTAACCCTATGGATTTTGACGTTCCGGATCCAACTAGTCGGAATTCCCAATAGAGCTTCCTATGAAGTAAGGTTTTCACTTCTTTATCTACAACTTTTAGCGGAAAGCCCCCAGGGGGTCAAATCATATTTGAAAGTCCCTAGTATCAAATGAAGGGTTGACCTAGACCTAAATCGACATTTTGAAGCTAACCGCACTATCAAAATTCTCATCCAAGGCATGATTCCCGAGAGTGTTGACTAGGTCAACTATTAATCAGTTTCGGTGGCCAAATTTACAATCCATGATGTAATTGCACCGTACCTATCCCTAGCCTAATTTGATCATTCTAGAGCTAATGGAATCGTCAGAATTCCATTCTGAGGTCGTTTACTAGGACTTTACTCAAAAACTCATTTTACGAGTATAACTTCCAAGTTAACTCAAAAACCCACCTAATTCCCAAATAACCTGACCAATAATCACCCAATTAGTCCTAAGGTCACTATGCACATGATAAAATCAACATAATAACAGCAAAATCATATAAATGGCCCAGAGGGTCATTACAACATCCCCCACTAATAAGACTTTCATCCGCGAAAGTACGAACACAAGCATACCTATAGGCTCCAATCCATACCACGAGTATATAAGTCATAAACATGTTCAGTATTCTAGAATAATTCAGTACCACCCTCACTATCCAAAAATCCCACCACCCATTTGTATATAACAGCGAGTCAGTGCAGCAATTCAACAAGGAGGCCCTAAGAATCCATTATTTTTTCCATCTGCTTAATCAACTGAAAAATCACGAGGATCAATTGGCTAGACATACATGTTCTTTCTACATCACCAGATGTTTATATAATCATGGTTGTTCATAATCGTACTTGTGGTTTACATGTACAGCTTTTACTCCATTTCTAGCTTCCTTATATAAATGATTCCCATAATAAACCACTAAAGGTCCACAAGGTAACCAAATAACTACAGACAATAACTAATATGCTCTAATTCACATGCAAGGCAAAAAACCCCTTCCCTTGTTGTCTAATCTGCCCGACATCGCCACCAAAGACTCACCAATGCAACAAATACCCAACAGGCTACCCATTTAAAAGGCTCTTTCTACTTCTCTTCTATAACACCCCACATCTTACATGTACTACTCCTATGCATATGAAACATGATATGGCGGGGTCAAATCAACACATATTTTTAAGAGTGCTTGAATTTCAAATTAGAGGACTATATGTACGTCTAATGCTCAAGAAGATCGAGTGTATATAAGTTTTAAGTCAAATTGAGAAGACTGTGTCCTCAAATGAAGTGGAAGAAGTGAGGTGCTTGTGGGACTTAGGAAGCTAGCAGGTGAGTTACCTATGTGCTTAGCTTAAATAGGCTAGGTAGACGGAGACGAGGCCCAACACCGAATTTATTCAAGTCCGATAAAGAATAAACCCCGAGTTAAGGGAGTAATTTGGGCCCATGGTTTAGCATTATAAAGGGACAATATATGCAGCCCAAGATGAATAGGAAAAAGTCCAAATTACATTCACAACCCAATTCACAATTAGGGCCCAAACAAAGTGGATGTAAAAGAGAAATATTTGTAGCAAAGCCCATCCAATTAAAACCCAATAAGGCTCAATTGAAAGGTCCAATTAGGTGCATCACCACCGTGACAAAATGTATCTAAAAACATAAGAGAAAGTCGGCCAAAAGTGGCCCTTTTAAAAGGAGTTAAAATCCAGCAACTTTAAGTCATTTCTACTTAGCCAAAAATCATATTTCTTTTAAAGTTTCTCCTTGCTCTCTCTTCACTTTGTAAAGCAGCCAAGGCACACCTTAAGGGTTCTTGAAGAGCACCTAATCCTTGAGGGCTAAGGTAAGTAAAAATACTTATGGTTTAGTACAAATTTTCCATGAAAACCATGAGGAATATGCTGGTTGTACTTGTGCAGGAATTTTGGACAGCATGTGTTCCAAAGATTATTGTACACTTTTCTTGTTTATTAAGAGGCCTTTCTCTTGTTGGTTGGCTGGATGATGAAATAATATTTATGTTTTTAACAAGGATTAGTTCTGTAGTGATGAAAGAAGGCTGCTGCACCATTTTTTATCTTCCGCAAAAATGAGTTTTTGTATGCTATCTTAATGTTGCTCTTATTAGGAACTTCTGGGCGGATAATTGGTGATTGTTGTCTCACATTTTCCATCTACTTTGGGACTGGTTTCGGAATGTTTTAAGACTGTCTTTATATGTAAATAAGTTGAGAATAGTTAGGTTGAGGTTGAAACAGATTTGGAATGGTTGACGTCGAAAGGTAGCGAAAGGACGTAATGTTACGTTGCCTACTTGTGTGTTGTGTAGAGTTGTTGTATGTTGTAATTGATGAGCTGTTGTAAGCCTGTTATGTGAATAAAACAGGCTGGATGTAACATGTAAATGAAAATATGTGCTAAACAAAAATATGATTAGGGGTGGAAAGGTTGAAAGAATACTCGTGGATTGATAGTCAAAAGCTTGCTGCCCGAGTGTTTGTTTTTATGAGATTGACTGCCAAGATGTGTTTATTAGCTGCTAATACTAGTTTTATCACCTACTATATTGTAGATAAGTATTTGGAGGAAAATGATACCACTCCGAGGTAATAACGATATAGTACAACGAGGTATGTAAGGCTACTTGATTTTCTATTACTTGGCATGAAATCTAGGTTCTGCCTTGGCACATAAAGGCACTTACCAACTCCGATATAACTAATAACTGTGTATCCACTCTTTACCATGTTCATATATTCCCATACATAGCCATTGTAAAATCTGCATACATACTTAACTACCAAAGACACATGAGTTTTTTTCTACCAAGTAGAGTTCATGTGTTGTTTAATCTCATGTTTCATTAGTTGTGTAACTCTCTTTTAATTGTAGTATTATCTTGTATAGTTGTTTATATGTCACATATCATGTATATGTTCCTACAACCCTAAATGTTATGAACACCAAAAGAATCATCTTAAAAGTAAATAAAATATTAATTGATGTAGCTTATTGATGGGTGGTATCCCAGGGGTGGAAGAATCACCTAGCATGGGTTGATCCAATATTACGGGGGGTATCCCAGGGGTGAAAGGAAAGCCTAGCATGGGTCAATCCCAATATTGATTTACCACTAATCAACTGGTCATTTACATGATATATTGTGCACAGATTATATAGTAAAGAAAGGTAAAGTAATAAAAAGACATAAAGTACATGATTCCACAGTATGACTAAAGGTGGTCTTTTATCCTTACACACCAGCGTGTAATTTCATTTGAGTTCTTATTTCATATACAGTATTTCCTGCCTTATATATTCAGTACATTATCTCGTACTGATGTCCCTTACGGGGGACCTGCATTTCATGCTGCAGGTATGGGAGCTACTAGATCTCCCCAGTAGGAGTACAGGACTTCCAGCTGCTATTACTTAGCTCCAGGTTGCTTTGGGGCTTTGTGTGTCTAGAGCTTATATTTTGTATTGTATAGTTGGTCATGAGGCAGGGCCTATCCCGACCCATATAAATTTTTTTCCTTACCTAGAGGCTTTGTAGACTATGTAAAGTAAAGTATGGTCAAGTGTCGTACTTTAAACATCGTGGCTCTAACGGCCTAGTCTTATGCATTTCCTTTTGGCTTGTTAATATTGTCTATTTTTTTGTGAAAGCATGTTGAATATGGAAACCTCTTATAATGTTCATAATAGGTGCATAGTTATATGTTGGTACTCCCGAGCCTTGTTGGCAATGGGTGCCAATCCGCCTTAATGGGTCTTTGGGCGTGACACCTTCGTACCCTAGAATTCGTATCTCACTTCTCAGACATGGTCCTCAGTAGTTATTACCATTCAGCCTCTCATTATGTAGCATTTAACAACTAATTCTTTGCAGAAACCGTAACAGTAGCCACCGGTGCTTACAAGTCACCAAATCCTTACTATACAACATAGTAGGTCAGCCTGACAAACACCATCAACCACTCACAATGGCCACAAAAGATCCGGGTATAACCCCTCAGAATATTTTCCACCAAAACCTCTCTTAACAATATTCAGCCATCTTGTAACTCAACAAAAACATTTTGGAGTACATGTAACTCATCCGCAATACACCGGCACACCATCGATACGAAGAGAATAGGATTTATACCAAAAAAATCTAGAGGTAGGGTAACTCAGATGCAACCGGTCCAACCTGTTCTGAAACTTCAATAGGGATGACATATTGGGCCCCAGCTCACCTCATCTTCTGACCCGCATGACTTCTCTCATGGGTGACACCCTCAAAATCGTTTTGTCCCAAATCTCAAATTGTACAAATCGGCATTCATGGTCGGCATAGCCCCAAGTGTTGGCTTAAAGCTGTCCTTAATCTATCTCGCACACTCCAGACCTTGGCTAAGGCGTCCTGTAACAAGTTTATACCATACGGGCCTTGCATTGTAGGCTGAAACCAGCCAACTGGAGTATGACATTAGCAACCACAAAATAGAAACAAGTCAATCCACCTCCAAGGCAATATCAAATACGAGGCCATCCGACAATATCAGTCCACCCGCATATCACAATCTTGAAGAATCATAATGCTACATCCCCCACTAATAAAAGAGACCTTCTACTACCTCAATACTTGACCCAAGATAAAAGAAACTCAAAACCCATGCTAGACTGGGTGATATGCTAAGCAATGCAGCTAATAATGTGAAACCATAACTCAATATAAGGCAATTTGATAAGGTGATCAACACCCCCACTGGAGAGCATAGCCAGGAATTTGGATAACACTGTCCTAGTTGGCTAACAATCATAACAAATCCCCAGGCCAGAGGGGCCGGTAGCTGCGCTGATAATGCAACAATATCCAATACAACAATAGACGATCCAACTAAGCCTCCAGGAATAACATCTATCACACAATCCAGTGACCACGAAATTAGAAGAACCATATATCATCAAAATCACCATAATAGAATCATAACCCTAAAGGTACAAGGTGTAGCCAGGGATATGACTGACAGTCGGCCTCTCAAATACTATATATGCCAGTATCAGACTACAAACTCTAGTAGGCAAGCATCAAAACAGCCATATGTATAATCACATGGTTTGGCTTACATTCATCCACCAATAGGGTATAACGTAACATAGGCGAGAACTAATCCCACCAGGTACACATACTTATCAACATAAAAAAACCAGTAGGTCAAACTAGTAGGTAAATAATCAAATACGGATATCCGGAAGGCACCAATGCTCAGCCTTGCCTCAATCACAACTTATCGTGCCTTCAGGATCTCCATAAAGAGTGGTCACAGCCCCATATAACCTTTAACCAGCAGCTGACATATGGATATACATATCACAGTACTTCATCCCCAACAATATCTCTCATAGCGCAATATGTAGCCACCACTAATTAAGTACTAATCACAAAGCCTGCCTCTGAGGCCTTTCTACATTATCAATGCCTGTAAGCTTCTTTATCCGGCTGTTAAGACTCAAGGGCATCTAGCTCTATGCAACGGGCTCTGGGGGCTGCTTCCTATTTGAGACTAATGATGCAGCACTTCCCCTTCCTTGGGTCTTGCCTATACGTGACATCAATGTGGAGTAACGAATGAGGCAATATTCTCAAAAATCGCCTAACTATTTACATGACGCACAACAGAATCAACAACACTGGAAAGTTCCTAAACATCTTGTAGTCTCCTGGAGATAAACGACGGACGTCTTCGCACTCATCCACAAGAATCTACTAGACGATAGCTCTGTACAGCTAAGACCAGTGAACCTTAAGCTCTAACACCACCTTGTTATAACCCGGTCACGATCATGATGGCGCCTGCTAGGTCCCACCTACAGGCAAGCCAATTCCCAACCCAAGGGTACCTGTCCTAGCTATCTAGTCCTAACCAAATTGATACAATAATAACATATACATTGAAACCTACCCAGAACGTGGAAGTCAATTGTACAAAGCTATAATAGATACAAGGACATATCATATACATATATCAATAATCATAATAATATACAAACTCAGAGTGCCTCTACAAATATATAACACTATTGTACAAGGCCAATGTCTGGATACAAAAGATGGCCATCAACAGAATGGAGACTGCACAGAAACTAGATTTGCCTATGCTTACCAAAAGTCTCCTGAGCGCTCCTGAAGTTCCCCAACTCAGCTATCACAACTTGTACCTGGACCTGCACCATGGGAAGATGCAAAAGTAGGGGTGAGTACCAGAAAAGGCACCCAATATGCAACATCGGACAACCATTGTAGAGTCCAGGTCTCCACATCATCAAAACAAGGGTTAGTTGTACGAGGGTGTAAGGCCCTAGTGTCTAAGCTTGAATGCCCCATAAGCCTAGACGGTACAACCACGCACAATCAGAGTGTGAACAGGTGTGTGAATTTACGAGTAATCAATCACGAGCCTCGCCCCAACAATTACATAAATCTGGGTCCGCGACCCTATGCCGGTACTTGAAACCCAATCCAAATATACATGCAGAATTGTGGGATGTATCCCCAGCGAGAGAAAGAATCCCCCTCACATAACAAGTATGTCTCAACTCAGAATATCAATCACAGGGCCTCATCCCAAAATGTAATCAATGGGTTCCTCGACCCTAAATATCAATCAATAGGGTCTATCTACAGAAGTGTAGTCAACGAGGCCCCAAGCTTAAATTATGGCAATTGCTCGGACCCCTTTGGGATCAACACTCCGAAATCGGACACTCGGACTTGACCACCGAAGACTAGGACCACAGGGAGCATTACTCGTGTCTAGACACTCGGACATAACCATCGGAGACTTGAACAATAGGGTGTGTCATCTAGGTCTCAGAGCATAACATCAAAAAGATCTCCTTCTTTCTCTCTAACAAGATCTAGATTACCCAATCATATCATCTCTCCCAAGTCATGATAAACAACCTATTCCCAAGGTATGCATGGAACTTAGAATTGCATCTAACGTCAGTATAACAGTGCATAAACCTTAACAATCAGAATAGAATTGGTCTCAGTAGGCAACCATGCTATAATCTAGCCCACTGCAGGTAATGGAAATAAAAGTACAGTAATAATAGGGGTATCATAGATCCTCCGACAGATAGGTCCAGCAGAATCATAGTATGATCGTAATCAAGTCATGGTATGACATAGAATCAATGCACAGTCTCCCAGTCCACATATCTCAATAGCAACAAATAATACGCACTCATACAGGTGCAAGTCAAGTCAATACGCATGCCTGCCCTAGGCTCTAGCTCATATTCGGCCCTTACCAAGCCCCTTTCTGTGTAAAAGAAACTCATAGGGAAGCATTTATATAACCTAAGCTAAGGCCTAATAGGCTAGATAATCAAATGGATGCCACCTACCCCGAATCATATCGTAGCCCAGCTGCTACAAGGATGCCACCTACACCTCGCTAATAGGGTCCTACTGTCGTCTCTAACCCATTAGTGGCTTCGTGTCAACACATTTGTTATTACAGGTCACAAGGCTCCTTTAGAGGTACATCTATGACCATCCCTAGAACATGGTGTATCTCTCTGTCACTAATCTGTGGCACGAGTACATAACATATAATAGAAGTATACTAGATCATATAAACCACAGGGCAACACAGAATCATGTTTAATCAGGAAATTCTACTAGAACTACTCAGGAAAGACATAGATAACCGCATCTACATCATGCATATTCATACCAACCAGATATAAATACTAGATTCAGCGCACAAGGTAGCATATAATCACAGGTCAGACTCAATAGCTAGTATATTCTGGTAGCCTCAATCCATAAATAGTACATTCCTACACATTCCAACTCAAATATGCAAACATTTCAGCTCAATCTAGGGTTTAGGAAAACCCTAGCCTACCTGGCATATGACGTCTCATACTCTGAGTCGATCCAATCAAGCCTTTCCCTCTGAATCACTTCCCAATGTTGTTTAGCTATCAAAACATAAGTCACACGATCATTACAGCTAATTTGGCTGTAAAATCTTAGGAAATGGGTGAAATTACATCAATTAGGACTAAAATAGGGGAAAACGGGGCCCAACGCCCAAAATGTTGAACTAACCCGCATAAAATGTTTTCTACATCACCCTGAGTTCATAGCCAGAAATTGAGCCCAAAACAGATATCAGAAGACAGAGAAATGGCTCAAAAACAAAGTTGCATTTCTTATCGAAAACATTTCTTACATAACATCTCGGTCAAATTTTGCAAAAACTACAACCAAAGTAATATGATTCAAGCACACCACAATGTTCCTCTCGGAAAATAGAACAACTTAGATACAAATTTTACTTAATTCCGTTGAGAAATGACCGAGATATCACAACGTAAACTTTTCACCATTTTTGATGTATGATCAGCAAACGAAATAGGCATTTTACCTATATATACAGGCCAAAATAAAATTTTGACACCACCGCGGCATTTCCCACGAAAACTGAGTCATATAGCCTTTTGAATCACTCAAATCGAATGAAAAATGAGCTCAAAATTGCGGTGCGAAGTTAAGAGGAATATATAAAACATTTTCCACAAAACAACATATATAGGGGCTGACATGTGTTGACACGTGGCAGATCTTGACTTTGCCACATGTCAGCGCTAAGACCTGCCACCTCGCCCTCCCTCTTTCCATTCTTCCTTCAATCTCTTTTTCATCATTTCGGACTCCGATTTTCGCAAATGAACTATGTAACCCTATGGATTTTGTCGTTCCGAATCCAACGTGCAATCTAAATTTTCAACAGAGCTTCCTATGTTAAAGTGAGGGTTCCACTTCTTTATCTACAACTTTTAATGGAATTCCCCCTGGGGGTCAAATCATATTTGGAAGTCCCTTGTATCAAATGAAAGGTCGACATAGACCAAAATTGCATTTTAGAGCTAACCACACTATCAAAATTCTCATTTAGGGTACGGTTCTCGAGGGCGTTGACTGTGTCACCTATTAACTTATTCTAGCGGCCAAATTCGCGATCCATGATCTAACTGTACCGGATATGTCCCTAGCCTAATTCGACCATTCCGAAGCTAATGAACTCGTCAGAATTCCATTCCGAGGTCATTTACCAGGACTTTACTCAAAAACTTATTTTACGGGTATAACTTCCTGGTTAACTCAAGAATCCACCTAATTCCCAAATAACCAACCAACAATCACCCCAATAGTCCCCAGGTCACTATGCACATGCTCAAATCAACATAATAACAGTAAAACCATATAAATGGCTCGGAGGGTCATTACAAAAGGAATTACTTTTTTTAATGGTATTATTGTAGTTACTCAACTTTATAAAGTTATTTTAGTATTTCAACTTTTAACTTTTTTATCCTCACTTTTAGTAATATATAATGTAATATTATATCCCATAGTACATATGATAATTTAACATAAATTAGAAATCAATTTCAAAGAAAACTTGTCACGCCCCGGGAGGGTACCCTAGATGTGGCCGGTACTCAGAGACTATTGCTAGTCCCTAAGCGAACCACTTGGCCTCATCACATTCATTCATTCAATAAACTTTATTAATCAGTGAAAGACTAAATATGATAATGAGCAAATCTGATGTTTCAAATAATATATCAAATAAATAGGCTAGTAGAAAGGAAATTAGCTCAAGAAGTATCAATATCAATAACTCAATTCTAGTCTATGAAGCCTCTTTCACTATCAAATGGTGCCAATGACAAACCTATGGCAACCTCAACTCAAAAGTAAAACTAACCCAAGTCTAATTTTAATAAGCTAGATGAAAATAAAGCAAGATCCTCCGAAGTAAGGGAGGCTCACCAACTCAGCTAAGTGAAAAGATCCTCAATGGTGCACCTGTTGACGATCTCTAGTACCTGCCTACGCTTCATAAAATGATGCAGTACAAAGGGGACATCAGCATGTAGAATGTACGAGTATGTAAAATGACTGAATGAAACAGAAACAGGTAGAATAATATAGAAATAATATCAACTCAGAATGTGCTCAATCAGAATGTCAAATGTCTATCTAAAGCAAGAATAAAGAGTAGACAAGTGATGCATCAACCAATCAAACCTTATCAATCAACTCAATTGACCTCAACTCAACTCAGATTACTCAGTGTGGGATCCTATTTGGGAGTTTCTCTTACCCAAAAATAGTCACTTATTAGTAAGTGATTGTACAACAATCCCACTAATGTTGCCATAGTTGTTCCGTACTTGCCAGGTAAAGAACGAATCGGATCCACTGGGGATCTAGCCTCTACAAGTCCTCTATTGCTTCCAAGGACTTTGACTCAAGAGGGAACCTCAATTTAATGGTTCTAATCCTCACCTACACTTGGCGACGTAGTTAATGAATGCGAGTTGGACTTACTCTTACTCACTTCGGTGCTCGATGCGCCTCCAAAGACTCAATGCTCATAAAACTCTTCATCTTAATAAATCATCTCAATTAGCCTCATGAAGGCTCTCATTTATCTCAAATAGTCTCATAGAGACTCTCATCATCTCATTACTCAACTCAACAGTGCCTTTTGCCCTAGCATTCCAATCAACTCATCACTTCAGTGCTCATTGAATAACTCAAGGACTCAGATCATCATTAATAGAAAGTCATTTAGACGACTCTAGAACTCAATTATGAATACTCATGGGATTATCGAGCTTAATTAACTCAACCTCATACTCATTTCAAGATTACAATCAACATACTCAAATCAAGGCTCTAAACTTCATCCCTAGGTTCATTCATGCATGCTTTCACAAATTAACATATAGGGTTATACAATAACTCATGAAAAGTATTCAATTCAGGAAATCAAGTTTAAGACCCATTGAACTCTCAACTCCTCTATTACCATCAATGGGGCACGTAAAAAGATAATTTCATATTTTAGTTTAGTCATACATACCTGGTGTGAAGCTTTTGACAGTCAACTTCAAAGAACTCTCCCCAAACTCCTCAATTCCTCACTTCTCTTCTCTTTTCTTTTGCCCTAGTCTTGTTCAAGAACTTGGGAAGGCTTAGGAATGGGGATTAAAACTCTTTATACTCTCAAAATGACCTATTTAGGTCGTGTTTTAATTTAGGAGGGGTTGGGAAAGGTCTGGAATGCCCCTCATGAAAAATTGAAAAAACTTCGCCTTGGGGAGCCTAGTCGACGACATGGACTGTGCATTTTTTAGGGGTTTTTTGCTTAAAATTCTCTGATTGAGTTTTCTAATCCCATAGAAAATATTTGGACCAAGTCTAAGTGTAAGTCTATTTCAGGTGCGCGTCGCACACTTGTCGCGCACTTATTCTTGAAATCGTTTTCGCAACAAAAAATTATCTTTTGATTTGGTTGCTCTAAAAATCAACCAAGACCACTTTCTCACTCAATTTTTCATGTTGGTCGCATATCCAGCCTCGGATTTTCCATCAAAACATGAAAAGATGCGTTATGCGCACATCTCTCATCTAGGGGTATTTTTGTAATTTAATCGGGTGTTACATTATCTCCCCCTTTGAATCATCTGTCCTTAAATGATGAGTAAGCGTAGACATCAAGGAACGAATAACCATCAAGACTCCTCTTAATACTCACTAAACCAATCAAACTCGAGCTCTCAACTCCTCATCAATCTTAACAATCTCTATTCAGACTCAGAAAGAGACACATCAACTCAGGAATAGACAAATCAATTCAGATCAAGAGTAGAGATATTATCTTATACATTCTCACCATCAGGCATGTATGGAACATTGGAACTCAAACAGTTCGAACCATTCAAACATCTCAACAATTAGCCTTCAAACTCAAGAAGAAAGTCATCCATTCTAATAAAAAAATTAGACCATCGCGACATAGAAGACTCTATGGAACATTCTCAAGCTCAGCTCTTTATCTCAATGGTGCTCTCTTTCATAGCATTTACTCTATAGATTTAAGCTTATGGATCCTATTTAAATCTACGTCTAACAACATCCTCTCATTTCATTCCACACCTGACTCTAAGTCCCAATGTTCTAGTCCTAGGATGGTAATACTTATAGCAATCTAACCCCTCAAAATTTATGCTTCATACCTCCATAGTAACCTTTACTTAGAGAATAATGCTCGTTCTCGTCACTCTAAAACGCTCACATAATGGAAACCACACATTCCAGCTTATAATTCTAACCACTTGATGGCCTCTTGAAGGTCAACATCACTTGAGAATCTTCAAGCCTACTATAGCACATCTACACCCTCGATTGCATGAACTTCTACCATGAGAGATACTATTATTCTTTTACCTGCCTATTAGACTCATCACTATTTCTCCAAATCCTCCTCCATGTCGATAACCTAAAAATGAAATTGTATCACATCATTATCAGAATCAAGAACTCTCACTCTCTCTCATCAACCATCACTCTTCAACTATCTTTAGCATTTCTATCAAGATTGGAAAGCTGGATCACACAAGGGCTTGGAATAAAAGATTATTAGCACAATTCAATCGAGAAATCTTATCTGAGAATATTTATAATGAAGTAAAATCTCCCTTGTCTATCAAGACTCATTCTGAGTTCTTAGAACTATACGTAGTGTAAAACTTATGTCACATTTCATTCAGCATAGGGCTAGAAATTCTTATATCCATGAGGTAACATCAAAATTGTTGAACAAAGTCATTGCCTCTGATCCTCGAAACTCAACATAAACAAGAACCAACATGTGGTGCATGGGACTGGGACATGAGCATGGAAGTCATACACCATACAAAAATAGAGTAGCACCTCAATTGAAGTATAAGGAACATATAATATGGCAAATATTTATGTCTCATCTTGATCAACCCATCACTATCTAAAACTCATTATCTACCTTAGTTTATCACCTCATCATCTCCCCCTTAGCTTAAGGTCATCCCTTTTAATTTGTGAATCAATTTCCTCTTTCTAAGTTATAAGTACAAATCTCTACACGATCAAGGAATCACTATCCACAAGAACATCTTAAACTCTTCCGTTATGATATAGTCGCATATATATAGATAGCCACTAAGACTCCCTTCGAAGATACCACTCTTAGCTTCTCCCTATCTTTATGGAAATCTTTTTATATTTGCTACTCTTATTAGCGTACATAACCACTTTCCATAACTCTTACAATATAACCTCTACCTTAGCCTGCTAACGTTCAACTTCTGTGCTCCTATAAATTAATTGTATAAGAATTAGACTATCATGGAATACTCATCATCATCTATCCATCAGCCCCGATTGACTCATTTACTAGGGATGACAAAGAATGCTTACATCATCCTACTCCATGTTGACAACTCAAATATGCTACCTAGATTCTTATAACAGTCATATCTTAGAGCTTCACATATCTTTGCACAATCATTAATACACATCTAAAGCCTCTTCTTATCTATTGAGCTATCCTCAATTCATAATTTCTATCTAAGGGGCACTTGTACCCTACCCATAACATCATTCTCCTTACACATCAACATCTTCATCTCGGACATACACTATGGCAAGCCTCTTAGAGCAAATCTCCAACAAAAACTATCATTGTGACAATGTTATCTGCTCTTTTATACTACTCCTCAAAATTCAAGCTTAGGGTCCAGTACTAACACGGGCATCACACACTTCCCTAACATCACACCAACTTACAACTACTAGGTAAAAATATAGGAATATAAGCCCACAAAAATCTCATAATGAGTATTCAATCAACACATCCCATATTCACATCTCAAATACCACTCACTCATTCAATGTACCTTCTTATTTGGCTAAGCTCATAACTCTGTGAATTTCATGGACTCTTACTTAAGAATCATGAGCCTAATTTAGATCTATCACATTTAAAGCACTTTGTTTCCCGATTCAACCTCTATACTTCACCCTTAATAGCATGAATACTATAACACATCAACATAAACCTCCTTCTAGTTTTGAGCATGCTCTAACACATTCTGGCGATAACTCTCTCTCTATACCTCATCATGAGAATCAAAGGAGTGCGTACTATTATTTCACCAAAACTTATGGCAATCGACTCATCTCCCTATCACTTAACTATTAGATAGTAACTCTAATTACAAGCCTCAGTCGACCCTTACTCTCACTAAATCATCCTTTCCTTTTATCGGCGTTTCTTAGAAGCATGGCCACAGCTCTGTAAATGCGTAACGCACGAATTAAAAGAAAACTTTCATAAAGTTTAACTCTATCGTAGAAATTGGAATGTGAAAGAAGTGTAATCATTCCTAGTGTCCTATAGCCTTCTACTTATAAAGTGTGGTGCATAACACACCTATAAACAAGACTACTAGACACGGATTCATAGACTCCCTAGGATACTTGAACTTTCTGCTCTGATACAAAGTTTGTCATACCCTAGGAGGGTACCTTAGACGTGGCCGGCACTCAGAGACTATTGTTAGTCCCCAAGAGAACCATTTGCCCTCATCATATTCATTCATTCAATAAACACTATCAGTCAGCGGAAGAATAAATATAATAATGGGCAAATCTGATATCTCAAATGGTATATCAAATAAATAGGCTAGTAGACAGGAAACTAACGCAATAAGTCTCAACATCAATAACTCAATTCTAATCTATGAAGCCTCTATCACTATCAAATGGCGCCAATAACAGACCCATGGCTACCTCAACTCAAAAGTAAAGCTAACTCAAGTCTAACCCTAATAAGCTAGATGAAAATAAAGCAGGATCCTCCGAAGTAAGGGAGGCTCACCAACTCAGTTGAATGCAAAGATCCTCAACGGTGCGTCTGTTGACGATCTCTAGTACCTGCCTCTACATCATAAAATGATGTAGTCCAAAGGGAACATCAGTACATGGAATGTACGAGTATGTAAAATGGGAGAATGAAACAAAAACAGGCAGAATAATACATAAATAACATCAACTCAGAAGATGCTCAATGAGAATATCAAATGTTTATCTAAAAATAGAAAAAAGAGTAGACAAGTAACCTATCAATTGATCAAACCTCATCAATCAACTCAAGTCACCTCAATTGAACTCAACTCGACTCGGAGTACTCAGTGTGGGATCCTATATGGGAATTTCTCTTATCCACAACAATCACTTATGAGCGAGTGATTGAATAACAATCGCGCTGATGTTTCCACAGCCGTTCTGTACTTGCTAGGTAAAGAACGAAGCGAATCCACTTAGGATCTAGTCTCAACAAGTCCTCTATTGCTTTCAAGGACTTCAACTCAAAGAAACCTCAATGTAATGGCTCCAATCCTCACCTATGCTTGGTGACATAGTTAATGAGTACGAGTTGGACTTACTCTTACTTATTTTGGTGCTCGATACCTCCCACAACTAAATGGCCATAAAACTCCTCATCTCAATAAATCATCTCAATTAGCCTCATGGAGGCTCCCATTTATCTCAAATAGTCTCATAGAGAATCACATCATCTCATTACTCAACTTAATGGTGCCTTTTGGCCTAACATCTTAATCAACTCATCAACTCAGTGCTCATTGAATAACTCAAGAACTCAGATCATCATTAAGAGAAAGTCATTTAGACAAGACTCTAGCAATCAATTATGAATATTCATGGGATCATCAAGCTCAATTAACTCAACCTCATACTTACATCAAGATTACAATCAACATACTCTAATCAAGGCTCTAGACTCCATCCCTAGGTTCATTCATGCATGTTTTCACAAAATAACATATAGGGTTATATAATAACTCGAGAAAAGTATTTTATTCAGGAAATCAAGTTTATGATGATCATCAATATTTTAATATACATATAAATGTATGCATAATTTTTTAAGAAAATATTCAAGAATCATGCATATAGACCCATTGGACTTTCAACTCCTATATTACCATCAATGGGGCACATGGAAGAACAATTTCATGTTTTAGTTTAGCCTTACATACCAAGTGTGAAGCTTTTGACAGTCAACTTCGAAGAATTCTCCTCAAAACCCTTAATTCTTCGCTCCTCTTCTCTTCTCTTTAGCCCTAGTCTTGTTCAAGAACTTAGAAAGACGTAAGAATGGGAATTAAAACCCTTTTTACGCTCAAAATGACCCATTTAGATCATGATTTATGTTTAGGAGGGGCTAGGAAGGTCTTGACTGCCCCTCACGAAAAAATAAAAAAAATTCGCCTCAAGGAGGCTAGTCCGCGACGTGGGTTATGCATTTTTTGGGGGGAGGAGGGAGGGGGGTGGTTCCGCAGAAAATTCTCCGATCGATTTTTCTAATCCCGTAGAAAATATTTGGACCATGTCTAAGTGTAATTTCGTGTTAGGTGCGTGTTGCACACCTATCGCACACTTATTCTAAAAATTGTTTTTGCAACAAAAAATTATCTTTTGATCCGATTGCTCTAAAAATCAACAAAGACTACATTCCTACTCAATTTTTCATGATGATCGCATATCCAGCCTCAGATTTTCCATCGGTGCATAGGAAGACGCATTATGTGCACATCTCTTATCTAGGGGTATTTTGATAATTTAACCAGGTGTTACAATAATACATTAATTAGCCTTTTAACTTGGCTACAGATCACAAGTTGGATCTCTAACCTTCAAAATGCACAAACAAGCATACCAACAAACTCATTCAAAATCATTTAAACACACAAGTCCTAACTGCATAACGCGTGAAATACACAAAATTTAAGCACATGAAGCTCCTTTTTTAGGCTAAAATGGTAAACAAAATGAGAAATGACAATCCTACTCTTAATGAATACCCACTATATTTGTGTGTATGTGTGTAATGCTCGGTAAAATTACCAAAATGCCCCTACGAGGACATGCATATAACGATCTTTCAATACTTGTATGGAAAATTCGAGGCTAGATTTGTGATCAGCACGAAAAAATGAGTGGGAAAATTATCTTGGTTGATTTTTAAAGCGACCCGATCAAAAGATAATTTTTCGATCTGAATGCGCAAAACAATGTTGCTGCGCGACAGGAGCGCATCGCACTCCCATCGCGGACCAGCATTTATATTTTTTTGAAAATTTTCGACAGGATTGAGAAAACTCATTTAGAAACTTTTTCTAAAAATACATTGTGCGCGATCAATCTGCGTCGAGAATTGGGCTTTTTCGAGCTAAAAGATTTCTAAGTTTACGAGAGGTATTCTGGTCGATTTCTAACCCCTCCCAAACTCTATACACGATCTAATAAAGTTGTTTTGATATAAAAAGGGTCTAAACCCTCCATTCTAAGTCTTATTACATAATCTAACAAGGATAGGGCTTGAGGAAAGAGGAAAAGAGCTTGAGTTTGAGAGATTTGAGAAGAAATATTTGACGTGACTGATTGATAGCTTCACCCCAAGTATGTAAGGCTAAACTAAAAGCATGGGATTGTTCTCTCATGTGTCCCATAGATAGTCATAGATGAGTTAATGTCAAGAGTCTACATACATGAATCCTTAATGGTCTTTCTTAAAATTCTATTTGAATTCACATGTTTTTCTATGTTGATGATCATCATAAACTTGTTTTCTTGTATTGAACAGTTTCATAAGAATTTGCATAACCCTACATGACTATTTGAAAAGCATACATGATGAACTTGAGAATTGAGTCTAGTGCCTTGAGTTGAGATTGTTGATTGAGATGAGAGAATGATGATGAGTTGATAGAATTTGATTGTCTTACAAGTCTCTATAAATGACCAATGTGTTTATTCGATTGTTTCCTAATGATTTATTCTAAATCTTGAGTCCTTGATGAGAGGGCTAAAGTCCCTTTGAGATGTTGATTGATGAGAGGGTTAAAAACCCCATGAGATTGATTGATGATAGGGCCAAATCCCCTATGAGTTGATTGGATTGATAATTTTATGAGCATTGAGTCATAGGAGGAGTATCGAGCACCGAAAGAGTGAGAGTTAGTCCAACTTAAACTCGTCAAACTACGTTGCCAAATGTAGGTGAGTCTTAGAACCATCACATACATTGTGGTTCCCTCTTGATTAGAAGTCCCGAAAAGCAATAGCAGACTTTTTGACAGTTGACTCCATATTGGGTGACCCAATATAGTTTTGATTCGTTCCCTACCTGGAAAGTTTGGAATAGTTATGGCAACATCAGCGTGAATGTTGTACATTCATTGGCTTATAAGTGATTATTTTCAGATAAGAGAAACTCCCATAAATTACTCTACGTTGAGATGAGATGAGAGGAGTTGAGCTCCTGTGAGATGAGATGAGATGAGAGGAGAGGAGGTGAGCTCCTTTGAGATGAGTCTGAGTTGATGGATGAGGTTGATTGATTGATGGGTCACTTGTATACTCTTTATTCTTGCAAAGATACACATTTGACAATTTGATATGATTTGATGATTATTCGGAGTTGATGTTGTTTCTATATTATTCTACTTATTTCTGTTTCACTCAGCCATTTTACATACCAGTACATTCCATGTACTGATGTCCCTTTTGGACTGCATCATTTTATGGTGCAAAGGCAGTTACTAGAGATAGTAACCAGGAGCTCTATTGAAGATCTGAGATTCGCTGCTGATTGGTGAGCCTCCCTACTCCAGAGGACCCACTACTTTTATTTCAGCATGCTTTAGAGTTAGATTGGATTGTTTCCTTTATTTTGATTTTGGTAGCCATGGGTCTGTCATTGGCACCACATGATTAGTAATAGAGGCTTCATAGACGATGGTTGAACGTTGATGCTGAGATTGTGAACTAGTTCTTTCTACTAGCCTTTATTATCATCTAGTTATTTTGAGACTTTAGATGAGATGTGCCCATTTACTTACTTTTATTTCTGTTGTTCAGTAGAGTTATTTGATTGAATGAATATGGTGAGGCTAAGTGGTTCACTTGGGGACTACTAATAGTCTCTAGGTCCCGCCAAGGGTACCCTCCCAGGTGTGACAATATATATATATATATATATATTTGCGATCCTACCCAATCGGTCAAGGAATTTTTTTATGATGGTATGCCTCTAGGAATCTCTAGTACTTTGAATTTCATGAGTGTATTCCAGGCTGAGCACAACATCCTTATGCACCCATTTCACATGTTAGGTGTGGCTAGTGTATTCGGCGGCTCCCTGTTCAGTGCTATGCATGGTTCCTTGGTAACTTCTAGTTTTATCAGGAAAACCACAGAAAATGAATCTGTTAATGAAGGTTACAAATTCAGTCAAGAGGAAGAAACTTATAATATCGTAGCCGCTCATGGTTATTTTGGCTGATTGATCTTCCAATATGCTAGTTTTAACAACTCTCGTTCGTTACACTTCTTCCTAGCTACTTGGCCTGTAGTAGGTATCTAGTTTACCGCTTTAGGTATCAGTACTATGGCTTTCAACCTAAATTGTTTCAATTTCAACCAATCTGTAGTTGACAGTCAAGGTCGTGTAATTAATACTTGGGCTGATATCATCAACCATGCTAACCTTGGTATGGAAGTTATGCATGAACTTAATGCTCATAACTTCCCTCTAGACCCAGCTGCTATCGAAGCTCCATCTACAAATGGATAAGATCCCAGCCTAGTCTATAGGAGGTTTTGAAAAGAAAGGAACAATAATCATATTTCTTGTTTTATCAAGAGGGTGCTATTGCTCCTTTCTTTCTTTTTTTTTATTAATTTCATAGTATTTTACTGACATATTTCCTAATATCTTACTGACATAGACTTTTTTGTTTACATTAGAGAAAAAGAAGTAGAGGGTATTTGCTTGCATTTATTCATGATTGAGTATTCGATTTTTATTTTCTATTTATTTAAAATTGTAGAAATATAACTTGTTCCTCTTGTTGCTAATGTTACTATACAACAACAACAACAACAACAACATACCCAGTGAAATCCCACAAGTGGGGTCTGGGGAGGGTAAGATGTACGCAGACCTTACCACTACCACATAGGTAGAGAGGCTGTTTCCTGGAAACCCTCGTCACAAAAATCCATCAGCAGAATAAGCTAGATATGTTAAACAGGCAAGAAAGAGAAGAACACATGATAATATGTAGATACAGGATAGTAAACATGTAAAAGCAGATAAATAACATATAAAGACAGACAATTACCACTCCTTCCTATCTACCCTATTAGCATGCTACTCTAATTCTCGACCTCCACTCCTTCCTGTCTAAGGTCATGTCCTTGGTGAGATCAAGTTTCACCATATCATATCTAATCACCTCCCCCCAATACTTCTTTGGTCTACCTCTACCCCTCCTTGTAGCTCTCAAATCTAGCCTCTCACATATTCTAACAGGGGCATCGATACTCCTTCTCTGTACATGTCCAAACCATCGCAAAGAAGGACATGTACAGAGAAGGACATGTACATGTCAATACTGCTAATGTTACTATATCTTTTTTATTTCATTTCACACAAAAAATCTAATTTTGACTGACTTCATATCTTTGAAATAATAATCGAAACAATACTATCATTGAAATAAGTGAAATAAGAAAGAAGAGAAATATTCGAACTTGAATCTTTTGTTTTCAAATTTAAATAATGTAAAAATGGAATGTTATCAGTAGGGGAGGGGCGGATGTAGCCAAGTGGATCAAGGCAGTGGATTGTGAATCCACCATGCGCGGGTTCAATTCCCGTCGTTTGCCCATAATTTTTGTGTTAAGCTTATCAATTTTTTTTAATAAATGATTGGCTACAAAGGGATTTTTTTTAGTGAACGTGTCACAAGCTTACTCCTTTTTTTGTAAAGTTTTTGTAAAAACGAAGAATTCAATTCAATTTTCTCTCCTATTTACTACGACAATGAATAATCAAATTATCACTATATTTATTCCTTTTTCTACTTCTTCTTCCAAGTGCAGGATAACCCCAAGGGGTTGTGGGTTTTTTTCTACCAATTGGGGCTCCCCCTTCACCAACCCCATGGGGATGGTCTACAGGGTTCATAACTACTCCTCTTACTATAGGACACTTACCTAGCCAACGCTTAGATCCGGCTCTACCCAAACTTTTCTGGTTCACCCCAACATTCCCCACTTGTCTGACAGTTGCTGAGCAGTTTTTGGATATCAAACGGACCTCCCCAGAAGGTAATTTTAATGTGGCCGATTTCCCCTCTTTTGCAATCAGTTTCGCTACAGCACCCGCTGCTCTAGCTAGTTGTCCACCCTTTCCAAGTGTGATTTCTATGTTATGTATGGTCGTGCATAAGGATTAGAGCACGTGGCTATGGTTACAATTTAATGATTGTAATGTGAAATCATGGCGATCTTATATATAAGAAGAACAAAAGATCTTTCTTGATCAACCCCTTTGCCCCTCATTCTTCAAGAATAAGGAAGATCCTTTTCAAGTTTGAATTTGTTCATTTGGAATCAGGGTTCTTCTACTTCATATTTATTTAATATGAATATTTTCCCTCTCTTTTTTTATATCATTCCTCAAGTCCCATAGGTTTGATCCTGTAGAATTTGACCCATTTTCTCATTGAACGAAAGGTACGAAATAAATCGGATTGATAAAAGTACCATGTGAAATCTTTGGTTTTTCCCCTTCCTCGATCCCTATCCCATAGGTACAGTGTTTAAATCAATAGAGAACCTTTTCTTCTATATGAATTGATATTATTCAATTCCAAATCCTTCCCGATACCTACCAAGAAAAATATCTAATTTGGATCCCAAATTGACGGGTTGGTGTGAGCTTATCCATGCGGTAATGCACTCTTTGAATAGGAATCCATTTTCTGAAAGATTGCTTTCGTACTTTGGTGGGTCTCCGAGATCCTTTTGATGACCTAAGTTGAAGGGATATCTATCTAATCCGATTGATTACGTAAAGCCCGCGGTAGCAACGAAAATGGGGAAAGTATACAGAAAAGACAGTTCTTTTCTATTATATTAGTATTCTCTATTATATTAGATATAATAGACTATTATATTAGAGATCAGATTTTTGGTTCCCCTTAAAAAATCCCCATTCCAGATTCTTGATTTTCTGGGTTTCCACGCTTCCTTCACCAACCGCTCTTCTTCTTATTATTATTATTACAGAGAGTCTTGTAGTTTTAAGGGTGACAGTGGTGAAATTTTTCTGGAAAACTCAAATTGGTTCGATATCTTCTCTTCGAAAAAGCTCTAATCGTACACAGCCTCTTTCCGGCGAACCGGAAAATCGCCGGAACTGTAAAGATCGAAAGAAAGATTTCAAGCTTCTCTTACCGGTTCAAGAAACCCTTGCCATCGTCAATTTCTGGACTAGTTCAGTTCCCTTTCTCGACCGTCCACCTCAAGAAATTTTGGAATCGAGTCGGTGGTGATAGTTCAGCATCTACATTGACCACTCTCCGGCGGAGCACCCATTGTTTCCGGCGAAAGTAACTGTCCGATCAACATCTTGCAGCAGTCAGATTCCAACCACTCTCCGGCGACCAGGTTCTATCATTCCTCATTTTTCTACTTCTTGACTACACTAATTCATTTGCGAATTTCCTTCATAAACATTTCCTAGACTCTGTTCTATTATTCTAGACTCTTGCTTCATTCATCACTGTTCTAGACTCTTGTTTCCGTTTTTTTGCTGTCTATTGTTGCTCTTGAATTCTGTGTTGGCTACTGTTTTTGCTTGAATACTCTTTGACTCTGTGATACTTTGATTCTTTGCTTTATACTATTGTTGTTACATTTACTTCTTTATATTAGTGACTACATTATTGCTATTGTATTGTGTGATATTGTACTGTTGGGTTGTATTGTTGTTGTATTAGTTCGTAGTTGGTGGCGTCCGGATCTGATGGTAGAGTAAGGTCATGTCGTTGGTTGGGGTCGGGGGTAAGAGGTGGGGGTGGTAGGAAGGGCACGGGCTATTCTAAATTAAGGGTAGGATCGTGGAATATAGGTACACTTACAGGGAAATCCATAGAGCTAGTAAAGTGTCTTAAGAGGAGACAAATTAATATAGCGTGTGTTCAGGAGACTAGATGGGTAGGGACCAAAGCTCGGGATGTAGACGGGTTCAAGTTATGGTACTCGGGGGGTTCTAGGGACAGAAATGGTGTAGGTATACTAGTAGATGAGGACCTTAGGGATTATGTGGTGGAGGTTAGGAGGTTTAACGATAGGATGATGTCTATTAAACTGGTGGTGGGTAAGCATGTAGTGACTGTAGTTAGTGCCTATGCGCCCCAAGCAGGTCTAGAGGAGGAAGTCAAGAGGCTCTTTTGGGAAGAGTTGGATGAGGTGGTGAGGGGCATACCAATGACGGAAAAGCTTTTCATTGGGGGAGACTTTAACGGACATATTGGGGCTACCAGTAGTGGGTTTGAAGATGTCCATGGAGGCTTTGGTTTTGGGGAAAGGAATGGAGGGGGGACGTCTCTCTTGGATTTTGGCAAAGCCTTTGAGTTAGTTATTGCTAACTCATGTTTCCAGAAGAGGGATAGTCACTTGATAACCTTTCAGAGTGCGGTAGCTAAAACTCAAATTGATTACCTACTTCTACGAAAAGGGGATAGAAGCCTTTGTAGGAATTGCAAAGTTATTCCGAGTGAGAGTATTTCCACTCAACATAGGCTTCTAGTGATGGACATAGAGATTAAGAGAGAAAAGAAGAGGAAGATTGTCTATGCCCAACCGAGGATTAGATGGGGGGGTCTAACTCCTGCCCTCTCGCTTGAGATGGAAGGAAAGTTGAGAGATTTAGAGGCCTGGAGTAGTAGTGGAGATGTGAATAATATGTGGGACAATACTGCTGGTTACATTCGAAAGGTAGCCTCTGAGGTACTCGGGGTTTCGAGAGGAACCTTTGGGGGACGTCGAGGTGATTGGTGGTGGAATGAAGAAGTTCAAGACAAAGTAAAAGCTAAGAAGGTGGCCTATACAAAGTGGTTGGAGTGTAGGGAGGAGGATGAAAAACAAAGGCTTAAGGAGATTTATAAGACGGCTAAGTCAGAAGCAAAGATGGCGGTGACGAGTGCTAAGACAGCAGCGTTTGAGCGCCTATATGAGGAGTTAAGTGATAAAGGCACGGACAAGCGAATGTATAGGCTTGCTAAAGCGAGAGAAAGGAAAGCTCGCGACTTGGATCAAGTGAAGTGCATCAAGGATAAGGAGGGGGAAGTGTTAGTGGATGTGACTTCTATTAAACAAAGGTGGCAAGCTTACTTTTATAAACTTTTAAATGAAAAAGGAGATAGTGATATTGAGCTGGGCGAGTTAGCATATTCCGAAAGTCATCGAGACTTTGGTTATTGCAGGCGGTTCAGAGTTGAGGAGGTTAGAAGGGCTATTAGTAGGATGAAGAGAGGGAGGGCGCTCGGACCGGATGAGATTCCGATAGATTTTTGGAAGAGCATGGTCAAGGATGGCATAGAGTGGCTGACTAGACTGTTCAATACTATCATGAAGACGGCTAAGATGCCGGAGGAATGGAGGAGGAGTACAATGGTCCCACTGTACAAGAACAAAGGTGATATTCAAAGTTGTAATAATTACAGGGGTATCAAGTTGTTGAGTCATACTATGAAGGCATGGGAGAGAGTGGTGGAGATGAGGGTGAGAAAAGTAGTTTCTATCTCAGAAAACCAGTTTGGATTCATGCCAGGACGGTCGACTACTGAAGCGATCCACCTTGTTCGGAGATTAGTGGAGAAATACAGGGAAAGTAAGAAGGACCTTCATATGGTGTTCATTGATCTTGAGAAGGCCTATGACAAAGTCCCGAGGGATGTCCTATGGAGGTGTTTGGAGATGAAAGGTGTCCCAATGGCATATATTAGAGTGATAAAGGACATGTATGACGGGGCCATAACTCGGGTAAGAACGGTGGGAGGAGATTCTGAATATTTTCCTGTTCAGATGGGACTTCACCAAGGATCTGTGCTAAGCCCTTTTTTATTTTCCTTGGTGTTGGATGAGCTGACGCGATCTATCCAGGAGAGAGTCCCATGGTGTATGTTGTTTGCAGATGACATAGTACTGATTGATGAGACCCGGACCAAAGTTAATGATAGGTTGGAGGTTTGGAGACACGCTTTGGAGACTAAAGGATTTAAACTGAGCAGGACCAAAACAGAATACTTGGAGTGCAAATTCAGTGTAGCGAGGGAGGAAGCAGACATTGATGTGAGACTTGCAGCTCACCTTATCCCCAAGAAGGAAAGCTTCAAGTATCTGGGGTCTATCATCCAGAGTAGTGGGGATATCGACGATGATGTCACACATCGTATTGGGGCGGCTTGGACAAAATGGAGGTTGGCCTCTGGAGTATTGTGTGATAAGAAGATACCATCTAAACTCAAAGGTAAGTTCTACAGAATGGTGGTTAGACCTGCTTTGTTGTATGGGGTGGAGTGTTGGCCAATAAAGAATGTACATGTTCAGAAAATGCAGGTCGCAGAAATGAGGATGTTACGATGGATGTGTGGTCACACCAGGAGCGACAAGATTAGGAACGAGGTCATTCGGGAGAAGCTAGAGGTGGCCCCTGTAGCTGACAAGATGAGGGAAGCGAGACTGCGATGGTTTGGACATGTACAGAGAAGGAGTACTGATGCCCCTGTTAGAAGGTGTGAGAGATTAGATTTGGGAGCTATACGTAGGGGTAGAGGTAGACCAAAAAAGTATTGGGGGGAGGTGATTAGAAACGATATGGTGAAACTTGATCTCACCAAGGACATGACCTTAGATAGGAAGGAGTGGAGGTCGAGAATTAGAGTAGCAGGCTAATAGGGAGGATAGGAAGGAGTGGTAATTGTCTGTCTTTTATATGTTATTTATCTGTCTTTATATGTTTACTATCTTGTATCTAGGTATTATTATGTGCTCTTCTCTTTTTACTTGTGTATCGTATCTAGTGTGTTCTGCTGATGGGTTTTTGTGACGAGGGTTTCCAGGAAACAACCTCTCTACCTATGTGGTAGTGGTAAGGTCTGCGTACATCTTACCCTCCCCAGACCCCACTTGTGGGATTTCACTGGGTATGTTGTTGTTGTTGTTGTTGTAGACTATTATATTAGATTAGTATTAGTTAGTGATCCCGACTTAGTGAGTCCTTTCTTCCGTGATGAACTGTTGGCACCAGTCCTACATTTTGTCTCTGTGGACTGAGAAAGGGGGCTCGGCGGGAAGAGGAGTGTACCATGAGAGAAGCAAGGAGGTCGAACCAGATGAATCATCCTTTCCATAGAGGTAAATCTTTGCCTGCTAGGAAAGAGGATAGCAAGTTCCAAATTCTGTCTCGGTAGGACATGTATTTCTATTACTATGAAATTCATAAATGAAGTAGTTAATGACAGGGTCACCATTATCCTTTTTGTAGTGACGAATCTTGTATGTGTTCCTAAGAAAAGGAATTTGTTCATTTTCCTGGGTCTTAAAGGGGCATGGAAACGCATAAGAACTCTTGAATGGAAAAGAGATGTAACTCCAGTTCCTTCAGAATCGGTAGTCAATACTATTTCCGGTAGGGGCAGTTGACAAGTGAATCTGATTTTGATCATTATTTTCATATCCATAATAGTGCAAAAAGAAGGCCCGGCTCCAAGTTTTTCAAGAATAGTGGCGTTGAGTTTCTCGACCCTTTGACTTAGGATTAGATAATGAACTATTGGTTCTAAGCCATCTCTGACGATTAATCAACAATTCGAAGTGCTTTTCTTGTGTATTCTTGATAAACCAGCGTTTATATATAGATGTAGGAGGATTTGTTTGGGAAGTAAGAAGCCCCTTTGACATCTCTTCATCTGCAAATAATTCTCGATGTGAAAACACAGAGCCAGGGGGATGATCTTTGAATAAGAAAAAGAGTGGATCTGCAAGGTCCCAAATGAATTGACTTATTCAAAAAAGGCCTTGTTCTTTCGAAGATCTATCTCGTGTCTGGTACTGCATGGTTCCACTCTGCAAAAACCCCGAATCATTCTCTTGAAGCTCATCCTCTTCATCATAAATGATTTGCTTGCCCCGAAATAACCTGGAACAATAGGGAAATCCCAATTCATTGGGCCTTTCAATACAATCAAATAGAAAGACCCAAGGGCACCATATTCTAGGAGCCCAAACTATGTGATTGAATAAATCCTCCTGCGGGTCAAGCGCTCCTTCTCCCTCCCCTTCTTCAAACTCCGATTCATATTTTTCATAGAGAAATCTCTGATCAAGGATAGACCTAGAGCCCTTTTGCATCATATCTAAGGGATTCCTCGGTTCGGGCCGAAGAAGCAATGTCACTCGATCATTATCAAACTGACTGCAATCTTTTTCTATTCGTGAAGATCCCACCAGAGCGCCCTCTACTTCTAATAGGCCATGAACTAGATCAGAATCATTCTTAACGAGTCCATAAGAAGTGGTCCCATTTTTTTCATCGAGTACGGATAAAGAACAAAGATCTTAAGCGACCGATCCGGCAGAATAACTCAAAAGATAAAGAAGTATCGTTAATCTCTTCATGTTCGTTCCAAGCTCAAAGTACCATTTGTACAAATAAGAATCCCCTTCGTTACATGATTTCTTCTTCATATAGATAGATATAGGGTTTATGGGGCAATTACTTAGAAGTACATTTTGTGCCACAGCCCTTCCTATATGATAGAAAAGGATCCCATGATCTTGAACCGATCTTACCTGGGATCGCAAATCCCAAGTTTGTCTATGAAGAGCGGATCTAATTGTATTAGTGTCTATAATTGATTTCTTCTGTGTAATACTAATTGATAGGACCTCATTGGTAAGTGCTACAAGATCTCGTGCATTGGAACCCATGGTTATGGACCCAAATTCGTTAGTATGGAACATTTTATTTTCCAAGTGAAATACCCTAGTATATGAAAGAGTGAAAAAGTGCTTTCTTTTTGTGGAATAAGAAGCCTTCGTATCCTAATGCACGTATTTAATTTATTCGGAGCTATTAGAGCGGGATCCACTTTTGGGGGAATATGAGTCGAAGCAATAACAAGAATATTTCTAGTAGAACATCTTTCACAATCCCTGGAGAGATGGTTCACTAATAGACCGAGGGATAAGTCATTCGACTCATTCACATCCAGATCATGAATGTTTGGAATCCATATTATGCAAGGAGACATTGCTTTTGCTAATTCGAATTGAAGGGTGATATAAAATCGATCTATTTCCGGCATCATATCCACAATTAGCCCATTCATCCTAATTAGCAGTTCCATTTCCGTATCAAGGTCACGATCGATATCATCACTAGCATCAAGATTGTCGCTATCATCAATATCGTCACTATCATCAATATCGATCTCATCAATAAGAAAACCTTTAGACTCTTTATCTAGGAACTTGTTCAAAAATACCGTAATGAAAGAAACATAGGAGTTTGTCGCTAGGTATTTGACCAAATAGGATCGTCCAATTCCTATAGAACCTATCACTAAAAATCCCTAGAGGGGGATAAGGCTAAGCGGAGCGAAAAGGGTTTCCCATGATATGGGAAATGAAAACTATTTTCCCCATACGAAGTTTGTGAATAAGTGATTATCTGATAATGAGCGAGGAATATCCGTCTTTCTACTAAACAAGATGGATTGAACTCATAATTCATTAGATGCTTTTTATGAATGTCAACTAAGTATCGTAAGTAAATTTCTCCTGGCTGTTCAATCATTAGATAACCAGAGTCATTCTTTGATAAATGATCACTATGAGTCGGACTCAATAGAATTTGATCAATCCTATTTTCTATCGTTAAGGGGGAGAACTGAACCAAGAATTCTTTCTTCATCATCAATTGAATCACTGTTCGCAACCCAGGATTTGATTTTCTCATCATCCAATCCCCGTTCACGTTTATTCTTTTTCTTATCAATGAATAGATCTCTTTACTTGTATGACTTAGATGTCTCGTATTTCTCGAAAACGTGATTCGATTGATGGGATTTGGTATGAGATCGATGATCTCGATGAGATTGATATTCCAATCTTTCTTCTTAGAACGTATTGATTTGACCCCATAAGCGGGACCAAGCATGTTGCCGCCAGAAGCAGAACCTCGTATTTCTTCTAGAAAATCTCCTAATTGTTCCAGAGCAACTAGAAAAAGATTCTTTAACCAGAAAGAATTCGTTTCAGATGTAGGATACCTATCCAGAAGTTTTCGCAACTCAATCATAGATGATGGAATCATCAAAGATTTGACCTTTTCGAACTCTATCTGTAACTCACTAGAGGCCCGGGAAATAAAGAGAAGATGTGTACGAACGAGGTATCCAGAAACAAGAAGGAAAAGGATTGAATAGAGAAACTCCCGAGCATTTAGCAATCTCAGATGTGTTGATATCAATGGTGACTCATTATTTCAATGAATCATTTCTTCGGACAGAAGAAGATTATGTAAACACTTACTCGAGATCTCACTTATCAGATTCCATTGTGGAAGGCACAATTTTTTCTGAAGAATTCACCATGATATACCTGATCCATGCATAATATCAGGAAAAATGGATACAAAGTTTTTACTGCTACTTAGTATTGGCAATGGGTCTGAAAAAGTATCTAAAAATATCAAATTTAGATATTTGTACCCTGTCGAAGTAAGGAACCATGGCATATATGTTTGGAATAGATTCCATTTTGAGAGAGTTGAAAAAGAACTATCTCGTTGAAAGGTTCTATACATCTTCCCTTTCTCAACGCATTTCTTTAGACAAAGACTCCATTTTTTCCTCTTTTCGGATGATAAATCTTTCTCAGAACATGGAGTGTGAATCAAACCCATGTTTGAATTGAAATTGAGATACCGATGCAAGTTCTTTCCTTTTGAATCAGATAGATTAATATCTGAAAGAGGCTGACAATAATCTGAAAGAGGGAATCAAGTATTCTCGGGCGAGCTCTAATATGATCCGATTTATAAGTAAGCATCTCTTGTAAAATATGAGCAACCCCAAACCCTTCTAGAGCCCAAACCTCCATTTCTCCTACCCGTTGTCCCCCCCTGTTTGGCTCTTCCTCTAAGGGGTTGTTGTGTAACAAGCGCATAATGTCCACTGGAACTCCCATGGATTTTATCATCAACTTGATGAATTAATTTCAAGATATAAGGCTTTCCTATTATAACGGTTTGTTCAAAAGGATTCCCTATCCTTCCATCAAATATTCTACTTTTTCCTAGATATTCGGGTTCAAATACCCATGGATTCGCTGTTTGCTTACTAGCTTCATAAAATTCAGAAAACACTAGTTTTCTCGAAGCTTCTTGTTCATATCTCGCATCAAAAGGTGCTATTTGATAATGTCTGTCTAGCAGACTCCCTGCTAACCCTAGTGAACATTCAAATATCTGTCCAACATTCATTCATGAAGGTACTCCTAATGGGTTAAACACCATATCGACGGATCTTCCATCTTGTAGATAAGGCATATCTTGCCTAGGCAAAATTTTGGAAATGATACCTTTATTTTCGTGTCTTCCAGCTACTTTATCACCTACTTTGATTTCACGTTTCCGTGAAATATATACATAAATTTTTCATGATTATAACTAGAACCACCCCTTTTCTAGATCCACCTCACATCAATAACCCGAACCCTGCCACCTATAGGTAATTTCAGACAAGTTTCTTTTGAAGTAAATACCTGAATACCAAGTATAGCTTGTAACAACCTATCTTTCGGGGCATACGAAGATTCTTTCATGACCTGGGGTGTTAATTTACCTACTTAAATATCACCCGTCTCTATCCAAGATCCCAGCATCACAATTCCATTTTTGTCTAAATTGCGGAGTAAATGGGCTTCTAAATGCGGTATTTCATTAGTTACTTTTTCAGGGCCTTGGCTTGTCACATGAGTATTAATTTCATATATCCGTATATGGAAGTATAAATATCTTCATATACCAAACGCTCACTAATAAGTACTGTATCTTCAAAATTGTAACCCTCCCACGGCATATAAGCTACTAATATGTTTTTCCCCAAAGCAAGTTCGCCACCAACTGTAGCAGCACCATCCGCTAAAATTTGTCCCTTTTTAATGCATTTACCCCGAGGAACCCGAAGTTTTGATGCATACAAGTATTTTTATTGGAACGTTGATATATAACTAATGGAGTGCTTAGAATATCTCCATTACCTGCTAAAAGAATCCTGTTAGTATTGGTATAAACGATCCTTCCCTCACATTCGGCTATAGCAAGAGCCCCCGAATCTAGAGCTGCTTGTCATTCCAACCTAGTTCCAACAATGCATTTCTCGGAGCGAGAAAGAGGAACTGCTTGATGTTGCATATTAGAACTCATTAAAGCTCGATTCGCATCATTATGCTCGATAAAAGGAATGAGGGAAGCTCCAATAGAAAAATATTGAAAAGGAAAAATACTTCAAAGATGAACCTGTTCCCATGCAATAGTCAAGAATTCTTGATGGTATCGAGCTGGAACAACTTGTTTTTCCTGAATATCCCGATTTAAGGCTAAAGAATTCCTGTCGCGACCCTATAGTATTCATCACTACCTGGTGATAAATAAAGCATCCATACCTCGGTTGACCTCTCAGAAATTTCATAAAAAGGGCTTTCTAGAGATCCCCAATGACCAATCCTCGCATGAATTGCTAAGAATCCAATAAGTCCAATATTGATTCCTTCAGATGTGTCAATTGGGTAAATACGTCCGTAGTGACTAGGATGGATATCTTGTATCTAAAACTAGCAGTGCGACCTGTCAGTCCTCCAGGGTCCAAATAACTTAATTTTCTCCCATGAACTATTTGGGTCAATGGATTCGTTCGATCCAAAACTTGAGATAATGGGTGTATACATACATACATATATATATATATATATGTATGTATGTATATATATATATGTATGTATGTATATATATATATGTATGTATGTATATATATATGTATGTATGTGTATATATATATATGTATATATGTATATATATATATATGTATATATATATGTATTTCAATAAAAATTATCGTTTTTCTTCTTCTTTCTATTACTAATCTTCAAGAATGTTTACATGAAAATATTTTATAAGTTGAAATACTTTTATAAAATAAATATTTAAATTCTTTTTCGGGGGTGCGGGGTAGGAGTAGGGGAAGGAGGTTGGGTGGGGTGGACTAAAAAATTAAAATTTAAAATTTTTGTAAAAAATAAATTTTTATTTTTTCCTGTATGGGCAATAGGGGGCTGAGTGGGGGGATGGAGGACCGAGGTGGAGTAATAATTAAAAATTTGAATTTTTTGTAAAAATAAATTTTTAATTTTTTTGTATGAGGTGGGGGTGGGGGAGCTGGGGGATGAGGGCCCGAGGTGGAGTAAAAATTAAAATTTACAAAATTTGAATTTCTTGTAAAATCACAAATGTTTCTTTTACTTTTACTTTAATTTTTTAAATTAGAAAAAAGTGGAGTAATTTTTATTTACGTGGCATTGATGGATTGGCCATAAATTACACGTCGGCATGTTCCTATTTCACGTAATTAGGCTGTTGAATTCACGTGTTTATTTGTTTAAGAACCAGATACTTAAAGTGTATGTTTATGCATTTTGAAAGTTAGAGGTCCAACTTGTGATTTGAAGCCAAGTTAGAGGGCTAATTTATGTATTATGCCTAAAATGAAAAGGGGATTGCATGTCGAACAACAACAATGTTCATGTTCATCAGAATTTTCTAAACCTTCTTTCAAAACTACTTTCATTACTCCCTTTCTCCACTTACTATTTGTTGTTAATACCAATTTATAGATAAAGATTCTAAAACAGTGAAAGATACATTGAACAGATCAATTGACCGATTTAGAATTTTTTTTAACCATGTCCCTAAAACGAAAAAGGAGAAGAAAAGAGCCCCACATGACATATCTGTCACGACTCAAAACCGGATCACAACTAAAAGAGAAAAGAGTAAAACGAAACAACCACAACACTTAATTTGAAATCTCAAAACCTGGAACATGAGCACAAGAACTTCTAAATAATACGAACAAGAGTAAACACAAAGTTGTCTCATAAAGAAAATACATAGTCTGAACAAAACACAACTAGAAAATAACGGCACAACGGTGACTCAATAGCTAAGTCTCACCGCTGAAATTTGAAGAAAAGGAGGATAGATCCATCAAAATAAGATCAACTAACACGAGGGAGTCCCTGTGCTCGATCTACAAGGAGGTGACATAGTAGGGGTGAGTACACCAAATATACCAAGTAGGTTCAACGGACTGGGTAGGAGAAATCGAATAAGCATGTAATAAGTAGGAATCCTATCACCTACAATAAAGGGGTTTTGTACTATATATGTATATATATATATATATATGTATATAATAGCTAAAGAGAGCGAGTATAATCATGATGTTGTGCAAATAAGATGAATGGATGTAATGCATGGGTGGAATCACGACTGTTGCACAATCGGTGTACACATCTACCGAGCTAAAGCTACCAGGTATAACTCAAGGGGCCTTTCACACCATCAACTGAAATATCTCAACCTTGCCACCTTTGTGTAGTTAAGGGGTATCACAATATCTCAATATCTCAACCTTGCCAGCATAGCGTAGTGAAGGGGTTTTAAAAAGTAGTACAATCTCTCCCTTCCCACCTCTGCATGGTCAAGGTGTTTTAGAAAAGGTGGTACTCTATCTCAACCTTACCACCTTCGTGTTGTAAGGGGTGGTACAAATGCAACATAAAATGAATGCATACTAATGCCACAAGCCAATATATATTTAAGAATAATAAAAGAAGATAATCGATAATTGTACGTCTCAACAGGAGTAGTGTAGAATCGTGTCTATTGTAGACAAGTTCGTACCCATCTGGAGAGATCGCAAGTATCTAGAATAATCGTAACCAGGCCAACAGTACATAGGCTCGCTATGACTGTAACAAGTCCTCTGGCCAGATTAACATGTAGTCTTGCTGATAACAGAGAGAACTCGTGCGGAAACTATGTGTCGGCTCACTTGTAGTACAACAATATCTCGTATAGATAGTAGTCCTAAGGGATAACTCACCCAACCACTAACTCCCATAGGAAAAGGTATACATCTCTTTAATAAAATATCATCCCCATTTCTATCTCACCAGAGGTGTAGCAACATCATATCTCATGTCAAGAATCATGATGCCTAGTCAGAGGCACAAACAATAACATTTCTCAAAATATAGCGTGTTACCCAGTATCAAATAAGGTTAGCAAGTGTATAATTAGCTAACAATTGTATATCTAGGCATATATGTCACAAAAACAGAACTGAATCATGTTTAACCAGAGACAAGTATATCACAACTAGCCAGTCATAAATGTTCAGAATAACACAGAGGTCACAGTTGTATCACAGGTATCCCAAATAATCGGGGCTATCAGAACCAATTATATACTAGAGCAAGTCCTCAGCATAAAGTATAGTTAGAAACCAGTCTCATAACTACCATATCTATGTAGCACCATGCTACACCCATATATTGTAAGGACACGGATTTTGTACGACCTCAATGAATCATGGAAGATTGGTTTCAAAAAAGTTTTGGACCAAGGTGACGCTTTATAGGAGCCCTCATGGTACGTGTGAGGTCACACGACCCGTGTGGAGCCTCCATGGGTATCCCTTGGCCTTTAGAAGATGTTTGACCCTTAAACGTGGGGTTTTAAATTAAGTAATACCACACTTGGACCCCTCACGGTGCGTGTGACACTTCACGGACGTTGTGGTGGCCTTGGCTTGAAATCCCACAGTTTTTGGACCAAGTATGGTTACACGGCCTGTGTGGCCATATGTAAGGCTTTCGGAGTGAAGTTTTTCTAAGTATGGAATAACTGTCTCATACCTTGATCGTGGAATTTTTCTAAGGATAGAGTTATGGGCAGTGTCACGGCCCGTATGGCCTCCCATGAAGGTGACTTCATTGAAACATTCTAAGTATGAGATATTCAAGCCTAAGGTAAGTTCACTTTCAAGCCTTCATTCAAGCTTAATTGTGTTGTTTAAAGTCATCATGAGTCTCCTACATCAAGTCAAGTTCAAAGGGATTCCATTGGCTAAGTTTCTCCCAAGTACCGATTGAAGGTCAACTTTAAATGGGCATATCTCCTAGCACAAAAGGATTTGGTTGGCCCAAAACCTATCAAATTGAAGCACTTTGAATTATCTTTTTAATGCATTAGGTTTCACCTCATTCCATGTTCAGATTGAGAAGTTATGCCAGTTTTTGCAAAACTCATCTATGCAGAAATCTAGGCGAATTTTTAATTCCATGTCAATGGCTTTTATGTAATTGTGGATTATTATAAAGGTGTTTTATGACCTTTTCACCTACCCTTAGCATCTAAATTAGATGATACTACTTCATTTTAATTCATTCTCATTAAAAACACACTCACTCTAAAATCAATTCCTAAAAGTCCTCTCTAAGTTCCTCTCTCAAGAATCAATCTAGGATTCAATTGGGGTTTCAACTTCAAGCTAAATTCATCTTCCTAATCAAGGTATGTGGGATTGATTCTTGGTCCCTTTCAACCAAGAATACCCAAACTATATTCCATTGATTTCCATAGAATTTTGCTTACTTTAAATATGGGTTTTGAGAATTATTGTTTAATAAATTCAATTGATGTATGGGTTGTACTTTATTTATGATTTTAATTTACTTCAATCCCTATTATGATAATTTATATTGAAGTTATGAACATGTATGTCCCCTTTAAAGCTTGATTATGCATGGGTGATTTGTATTATGATTTAAATGTGGATTTAATTATGGATTTACTTTAATTTTATATTATATTATTGATTTTAGATTGAATCTTAATTACCCATGTTATTCCCATATCATTCATGGCATATATATTCATGAACATTGAAATTTTATGGATGAAGTCGGTTAAGCCCAATAATGTTTTTATGATATGGTTTTGATATGATATTGGTTATGACAATAATGTGATCACATATATGTCAATGATTATGGCTTTATGAGCATTTTGGGTGCTTGCACCATTCCGTATAATTGAATTTCAATTCAAGCTAAGTTCTTCCCCAAATTCAGCTCCTCAATCAAGGTATGTGGGATTGATTCTTGGACCCTTTCAACCAAGAAGACCCAAAAATCTTTCAATTAATTTCATGAATTTAGTTTACTTTATATATGAATTTTCATTACTTGATTTACTTAAATCTAATTGATGTATGGGTTGTATTCTACCTATGATTTCAAATCACTTTGATCACTATTATGATGATTTACATTGAGTTATGAAGTTATGAACATGCATGTCCCCTTTTGAAGTTGATTTATGCATGGGTAATTTATACCATGTTTTAGATGTTGATTTGATTATGGATTTACTCAATTTAACATTATAATATTGATTTTTACTTGAATCTATGTTGCCCATGCCAACCTCACATCATGCATTGCATTTGCATTCATGCACATTGGTTTATATGGAAATTATAAAGTGGGTTAAGCCCAATTATGTTTTATGTAACTATTATGATATAATTTTGGTAAGGCATTGGTTATGACAAGAATTTGATCACATACATGTCTATGATTACGTCTCTTTGAGCATTTTGGGTGCTTGCACCATCCCGAATATGTGAATGAGTTATTCCTTGCATGAGCATTATGATTATGATTTATGATTTGGCATTTGAGCCTAAATATGTATTGAACAGTTTGAAGTGAGCATTGTATCTCTGGAAAGAACGTATATGTATGAGTATTCAAGTGAGATGTTGTTAACTTAGCACCGATGGATTGGGGGCGTCAGGGCTATCCCCAAGGGTCCTCTCCCTTTCCTTGAACAATGTGACAACATAGGAACGTTAGCCATTACTGAAAAGACCGGGTCGTAAGGAATGGTTATTCATTTATTATGTTTACGATATGATTATGAAAAATCCTTCTGAAAAGCGTGGTCTTAAGAAAGGTGACCATCCACCGAAAAGCGTCGTAGTAAGGTGCGATGTAAATTACCTTTGGCAAGTAATCTTCTCCTACCGATGGGAGGTCTTTATCAGACTAATTCATGTAATAGCTTGCATGGATTTGATTTGTTGGTTATAGTCCATCCCCACTATATATGAGCATTGTTGCATTTCATGCATCATAAATTTCATGGCATCTTGTATATATTTCCATTGGATATATGATTCTTTCTATATTATGTGCCCTTGTCATCTAACATTGAAATGCAGGTTTGGTAAGTCATATGCATTGTATGTCCCCATACTTAGTACATTCAAACGTACTAACGCATACTCTAAGCCTGCATAATTTTGCCATGTAGGGGTCGAGCACATCGAGTATCAACCGTCTGACGAGTAGTCCGATTCAGAAGAGCATTGTGGTAAGTACCATTTTCCAAGGACATGCCATCTTTCTTTACCCTTACTATCTTGAGTTCCTTTTTCATTTGAGGGTGAGCTCGGAACATGTCCTGGCCTCCGTATCATCTTGATTAAAGGCATTCATGGATAATATGTTGACTCTATTTGAAAACCGCTTGTTATGCGTGGTATCCGGCTTATGTATTTGTTGGAGTGTTTTATTTGGAAGTTTTTATTTGGTCATATGCGTATTTTGGTGTAAAATGCGGAACGTCCCTAGCCCCGTATTGCCCCCATAGTGTGAGACCTATTCTCTCGCCCCTTAGAACTATGTTTTGTATGTCTTTCGTGAACCGATGATGTGGAATTTGGATACTTAAGGCTTGTTTAGGGACTCTCGAGTTCCCATTTGCCGTGTCACATTTAGGCCCTAGTCCCGGGTCATGACAAAAAGCTAGATTTAGTTGTGAGCTTATACATTGGGGTGGTAATTAGACAAGTAATATGCAATCTATTGAGTAATTGCATATGTAAGTGATGGTGATTAAGTAAATTGATTATTCGTTGGTTGTGTAAATATGTTTTATAATATATGAGGTGGAGTTAGTCTAATATTGGGTTAAATACTAGAATTAGTAATGATATTATACATTGAGATAACACTTACACAAGTAATAGGATCATAGTTCTAGATCATACTTATTTTAGTTGATTTTTTATTAATTACTCCATTTGATCATGGTTATGAATGAACATAGTGATTTTAATCCAATTCAACACTAGAAATAAGTCGATGGTAAAGATTTTGTTTGAATTTGTTATAGCAAGTTGGCTAGTTGTTGAACTAGTTGTAGCAATTGCTGTAAAATATCTCAGCAAGTTATGCAGTTGTTGAATTTTATTTAGCAATTGTTGTGAATTGTTAGCATTTGCTGTAAAGGAAGTGGCAATTATTGTAAGGTAAGTAACAATTGATGTAACATTTGTAGCAATTGTTGAACTCTTCTTACAACAAGTAACAATTGATGTAACATTTGTAGCAATTGTTGAACTCTTCTATAGCAAGGTAGTTAGTTACTATAGCAAGTTAACTATAAGTTGGTGGGATCAATCATATCTAGTGATAAATTGAGTTGTGTAAGTCCAATTTCAGATTAAAAGCTAGATTTAGTAGTGATCTTATACATTGAGGTGGTAATTAGACAAGTGTTGCTCCCCAGCGCATGCAAGTGTACGTGGTCTAAACAAGTAATATAGTAGCCCTTTAAGTGGTCGAGATATCAAAAACCAAAGGATTTAAAGGAAATTGGTAAGCAATCCAAGCTATTATGTCTAGAGTGTTTTGAGGAGAAATAGCAAAGAGGTTTGTGAAAAGAAATGAAACCACTAATTTAAAATACTACAACCCGGCTGGTTTGTTGTTGCCTATCAATATAAGAGCAATTCCGGGATTGTAACCTTATCGACACCTTTATAGTCTCAACGTTAGCACATAAGTTTGGGCTCCTGACTACTGATTCACAAGGTTAAAATTACCTAAACAGGTTGCAGGCCTCTTTCGACCTACCGTTATTGACTGTCTAACTACATCGTTAAGCGGGGATAGACAGACCAATAAAAGTGCTTTAACGTTATCTTCCTATATTATGAACCAAGCGAGGTGTAAGGGTAGTTGTCACCGGTCTCCCTTACACGAATCAATCTAGTCTCCTAATTGTACAAGCTCCCTATATTACTATGTTCTATCTATTCCAACATCTCTCAAATTCAGAATAAACAACATGTTTACCCCCTAGTTAGCCAGACTATGGAATATAGATTTGAGTAATATAGTAGTAGTCGACAAAACCCATTCATATAGATCAAAAATCAGGAACTATAACATTGCCTATGGCTACAACCCCAGAATATGGGAGAATTAGTCACTCATAGTAGGTTCATACATCAAGAATAGGCTAACGATCATTAACAACAAAGAAAACAAAGATGAAAACTAACCAAACTCGCCCTAGAAAGAGTTCTTGTCGTCTCCTATGTGTTTTCTTCCTGCCTGATATCTCTTAAAACCTAGGGCTTAAAACAAAATATAAATTAAATCCCATAATTCAATTTTTTCCCACACATCCTCGAAGTCCACGACACGGACTAGCATGATTTCAGCAGGATTTCATTTTATTTGCTGACAGGACCAATTTGCACTATTTTTGCACCAGTCTGTGATGCGGAATATGCCTTGTTTCCTGTTTCACGCCTTTTTCTTCTTTTTTTCAACTCACACAACTTTCCCCCAAGTATGCGACGCACGCTTGAGTACTTTTGTCGAGTTAACTGATTTTTCTCCTTCGATTATGGGTTGTGTTCTCCCTCTTGATCCAGGTCTGACTCAGGAAAAGCATAATCTGATCAAACTCTGCAAAAATACAACCAAACGGTGCACTCGGCCCTCGATTAGCAAAGTAAACCAAATCACACTAAAAACACCTAGACTCCATGGATTTACCCTTTAACTCGGCTCTATTTATGGGTGTATTTGGATACTACAACGTATAAATACGCCTAAGATCAACACCTCACACTGAGCTTTATCCATCCTCGGGAAAATCAAGACACATGCATAAGACTCAATAGGCAGTATGTACAAGGGACATCATATGACCAAGTCATTTGAACCATGGCAAATAACTTCCAGGGCCCTAGCAGCATTAACTTTCATCTACCCTTCTTGCATCAATGCGGAACCATGTAGAATTTCAGTTAACAGCATCATTTAGTCGCCAACCTCAGATGATTATGTGCCCTTACTAGAAGAATTACCCATACACACCACTAAGAACAAAGAACAAGGATTAATAATGGATACTCAATCAACTCTCTCTCTCCCAATAGATGTCTTATGTTGCTTCTAGTTTCCAGAAGCTTGCCCTTAATGTATGACTTTAACCTAGTAAGAATCTAACTCGAAGGATCACATAGGTTTTTTATCTGGTTGTAATATGGACTACAGGCTGGTGGGATACATTTATGGCTATAGTTGACATGGATCAATTCCCAAGCGCTCATAGCTTACATATGATTTCTAACTCCATCACCTTTATTCCTCCCTAACTCGACATTATGTATCTATAAAGTATAAAAACTTCATAACACTATCAAATATTTGTATTTATATATGTATACAAATTTCCCTTTTTTTCAAAATGGTAGCCCTATGGGATGGGTCCCCGACGCATACTGATCCCGGACCATCACTAGTTCGGGCCAACAATTTTTTGCTTTTTCTTTTATACACTACACTACCACTTATCTTTTGGGTGTCCATTCAAGCTCCCTTCCCTCTGACTTATCGTGCTACAACGCTTAGGAATTAGGATCACACATGGTTCAAACTCAAAAGAACGGGTTTGGATTGAAATATGGCTAACCAAAGAAAAAGGCTAAAGCTCAAGAGGGCTAACTAAGGATGTTTATATTAGGTGGATAAAAAGGCTGCAAAATTATTAGGGCTACCAAAGAAATGCCTAGATCCTTTCCTCCAAGTTCGATTCCTACCAAGTCTAATCCACATACCGGGCAAGTTCTAGTAATTATTGCAACATAGACTCACTGATAAGCTCACTCCCTTTTGACACACTCTCATTATAATATTATCACTAGACATACTATCACCTCATTTTCATGAATCCACGATTACGCACATCAATGTCGGAAGTGCCAGATTCAAGTATTAACTTACTAGGATTCCAAGTGATTAAGTTATCTTGGTTCACATGCTCGACATACAATGCTTGATCATACAACTACCGACACTCTAAATGAGACTCAATTTGATGAATACCCTTAGGATGGTCGTTATCCATCCATCATAGGGCCCTGTCACTCAACTGTGACTACTACTACATTCTCAACCACAATACTCAACAACCATAAGTAATTATAACTAAAATGTTGCATAAATTAAAACATTCACATGTCTACTAAAATTTAAGCATCACCTACTTAATAATTCCAGATCAAATGAAAAATAACAATGACAATGATGTCTAACAGAAAACCAGAAACATCAAGTCTTAGTACAGACCAAATTAAACAAAATAAAGCATAATCAGAAGATGCCCACCCTACACTTAGACCTAGCACTGCCCTCAGCGCTAACCATACATAACCTGTGGTATGGGAGCCTAGTGGTCACTCCTCTAAGCCTGGCAAGATGGGCTCACCCCCAACAGCAACAGGCACCTCCTCGTCGATCTCATCCTCCTTTGTGTCAGAGGCATTTCGTGCCTCATCAGGGTCAATGGGGATGTCATCCTCAACGGGCTTGACAAACTGAGGCCCAATGCCCAATACCGTATTGGCATGGGCATTGACAGGGTAATGGGCCTCTACCTCCTCAAGCTCCTATTGTGTGGATAGGCGACTGCCTATCCTATGTCACAGCATCTCGAGCTCGTACATGCATGCCATGATTAGCTCATCCTTGTGGCTCCTCTCTGCTATAGTAAGCATCAGACCAATAGACTCCTCAGGCCCCTTAATGTTGGTGAGATTATAGGGAGGGGCCTCAATGCGTGGGAAGTAGTCAAGATCCTCCGTGTAGACACCTACACGATAACAAAGCTCAGTGTTAAGGCCACCAAACGCATACATATGCCCCTTGTGCACCTGTGTCTTCTGCATTGCTGACTTTAAGATAGCTCCAAAGTTGAGTTCCATCCCAGTCATAAGTGCATAAACCAAACATGTCATATCCCTCGTGAAAGCCGTAAAGTGTTACCCTGGGAAGAACGAATGGGTCATAATATTCACCCACACATGAGACTCCCTAATCATATGGGCAAACGGGAAGGACTGATAGTAGCCATTGTAAGCATGGCAAATCCACTTAGCTATGGAATTCACCCCGACAAAAGTGTGGTGTGACAGATGGCCCTGTATGGTGGATAAAGCTAGAGCTCGGTAAAGACACCAGCGTTGTCCATCTCTGTCAACATCCTTAAGCCCATAGCATAGTCTTTGGCCCCTATGCGCTAGGACTCTGGGCACCTCAGAGACATCCCTATTTCATCTCCTGCTGCTCGAGGCACTTGCTCTACTATCCTGGCCAGTTCTGCGTGCACAGGATGCCATAGGAACCTGTAAAAATAATTATATCTCATCAACCCAGGTGCAGTAAATAGGGCCCCTGCTACATCCCCAAGTAGGCCCGACCCCACACTTAAATCAACGCCATGGGGGGGAGAAGGTACTCAGACTTCCCAACTCAATACGGACTATTAAACAACCAACTGAGAGCATACACCAGAATATATTGCACACAACATTCCTGTCACGCCCCAAAAAAGGGGAGGCGTGACTGGCACCCGATACAGTTATTGGCCGGGTAAGCCACTAAACATGCTAGTTAACTTAACTAGGGACTTGAAGAAAATCCGACAGCATAACGTCTGAAAACTAAGCTTGAACATTTTAGGTCGTGACCCGATCAACAATAAATCATGTAAATCAAGATAGGTAAACCATTATGATAGAGTACTAGTTAGCCGACAAGGCTACAACAATAGAGGTACAGGCACACACTATATATATATGTCAATCTAATGACTGGAGACTGAAAGGAACAAAAGAACCAAGCCACAGTAACATGTCCACACTAGCCTCTAAGAGAATCACTAACACTGCCAGGACAGGGCCCCGACTATACCCAACTGTATAACAAAAACTAAGCATCCTATGAAAGCTCCATGAAGAGGTGGAGCTTACCAACTCATAGTTGAACAAGGCTCCTAGTGGAGGGGTAAAACCCCTACCTGAACCTGCACGCACGAAATAAAATGCAGCGTCCTCAGGCAAAGGGACATCAGTATGAATAAACATGTACTGTATGTAAGGCAAGAAGTAAACTCATAGATAACCGTAGTGAAAAGGTTAATAGAAGTACCACATGTAACCAAAACTCAAGTATCCTTAATGGCCAATAAGCAACCTCCTAGTGATAACATATGCATGGTATGCTCGAGTATCGCATGTCGTGAATACATATATATAGATGTAAATGCATGACATACCCATCCAAATGCTAGCAATGGTGGACAATTTCGGTAGTTAATCGGCATCATATTTGCCAACCTATGGCCATCTGTACCATATACAAATATATGTATAATCATTTGGGCAAATAGGATCCATACCTCCGATGATAGCTCAAAGTCTATGCATAACGTGCAATGTATTATATGAATAATAAATGCATATAGTAGGCCATACCATAAATTTAGCCAATCTTGGCTCATCGGTACACTTATTCTCATAGCACCATAATCATTGTCGTAGCATATACACCGAATTTGTGAAATCTCACATGTCTTTTGAATAAGTTTGACTACTTAACTCAACATTTAGAATGAAGCCTTAACTTTGAAAGTGCTCAAAAAGGTGTTTTACATAATGACTATACTTGGTCCCATGTCAATTAGTAAAAGAAAGTATTTAAACAGGATCAAGTGCCTTAGTCATTTAAATAGGAGCATTTCACTGGAGAATATTGGAAACCAACGTGTTACTTGTTAAATGCTTCAATTATATTTTGTATGGAAGAAGGACTGATTATGAATACTACATTCCCTTTGCATTCTATATTTATTTTAATGGCACTACACCAAGAAGAGAAACACCTCGAACATATGAATATGTAGTCGGGAAAATCGACAAAATGATATATAGATATTGAATGTCTAGTTTATGCGAACGAATAGAATTTCAACCTAATACCATCATAAAAATAACACAGTTGCATTCCTAATGCCTTTCACAGAAGGTCTTTCTAGCAACAGAATAGTAAGATATCGCATTTGACGTTTTGGGAAACTTCCTGAATTTCGTGCTAAAACGGGGGACGGAACTTAGCCTTAACGTACCTCTCTAATGATCGCCCAACCGCTCAAAGTTCCTTCACAAAAGTTGTTCTATACATCATAAGCTTAACAGTCACTATATATATATAAATTATAACCACCTATAAAAAGTCCATAAATTAGCATTAATCGGCAGATTCACGATATAGCATTTACGTAAGTAAACGTCCATAAAACTTCATAAAAATGATCATAAAAGAGTCCCAAGATTATTACTTGAACACACCAGCTGCAAAACCTAGAATAAACACCAAGAACACCATTTTTTTACAGTCCAAAAATGGCCCCAAACTCAGCTAATAAGAGGGAAAAACAAATGCAAAGCGTAAGGCACGCATTTCTAGGTACAGGGACGAATTTTAACAGTAAAAACGTGAAAAACTTGCCTAAATCACTTAGAGAAATTTTGGGAGCTTTCTCTTCAGTTTCTTACCATTTTGGGACGAAAATAGTTCATTTTTTAGCTTTAAAATGTCAAAATAGCCGACTTATAGTTGGGCTTGACCCGACCCAGCCATGATCCGGTTTCCTGCTAGGGCAGTCTCGGTAAAACGGTTATAACCTTTTATTATGAGGTCAGTTTGATGCGCGGTTTTGTGAGTTGCAAACTAGACTCATAGATCTTCAATTTGATAGGTGATGGACCTTTTAACTCATTATATTTTGGGAGATATGGCCTGATATATTTTACCCAAATTTAAGAAGGATTTCTTAAAAAACTCACGGTAACTTTGGCCAACCTTTATCTTGCAACTTTCTTGATTCCAAAACTTAATGTATGACCCTTGTTCTATTAAAATAACTTTTAAAAATCCATTATTAGTAAATTATACATTTTTAGTCCCATCTGAAATGTGAAACCTGATTTAAATCTTCCAAAAAGGGCAAGGTGTCACTCGGGCCATTTCTTTAACCCCGAATGTGTATTTAGGGGATTCCTTTGACTTGAAACATTAAGCCCTTGATATTACCTCTTATTGTCAGCCTTATTATCCCTAGTTTCTAGTGAAAATCACATATGCCTTATATAAAGCCACACTATTTATATAATGGAAGACGAGAAACACGAGGTCTCACAGTCTCCATTCTTAAGAACATTCATCCGCGAATGTGTCAAGACAACCCCTTGGTTGCATTACCATCTACTAAAATGTTATTTTTTTGTATACATCTATTATCCTTGCAAACCATAAATCAACTTTCAAAAACTCTAATTACTAAGCTTTGTATAGCTATCCCGCGATAAACATACAAGTTACATCTCCTAATCCTTTAAAACTTAAGTTACTAAAAAACGATAACTGACAAATTTGGAACGTGACCCACCTTAAGTTATAAATAGCTAAGGGGGATTCCTCATCAATTCTTCTTTGGCTTCCCAAGTTATTTCCTCGATATTTTTGTTCCGCCACAACACTTTCACGAAGGCCAGTTTTTATTTCGAAGCTTTCTTATTTGTCTATCTAAAATATCCACTAATACCTCATCATAAGTTAAGTCTTCAGCAATGGGGGCATCCTTAATGCGAGTAATACACGAAAGATCTCTAATGTACTTCCGCAACATAGATACATGAAACACTGGACGGACTGCTCTCAATTCTAAAGGAAAATTAAGCTTGTATGTTACCTTGCTAATTTTTTGAATAATCCTATACAACCCAACATACCTAGGACTAAGTTTCCCTTTCTTCCCAAATGACATGATACCTTTCATAGGTGATACTTTTAAGAAAACGCAATCTTCTACATCAAACTCTAAGTCTCCTCGTCAAACATTTGTATAAGACTTCTGCCGATTCTGGGCCGTTTGCAGTAAGTCTCTAATAAGTTTCATTTTTTTCATTGCTTGTTGAACTAGATTAGGGTCTAGCAACTTTTCCTCCCCAACTGCAAACTAATCAATCGGTGACCTACATCTTCGCCTGTATAGTGCTCCCTAAGGAGCCATTTGACTACTAGCTTGGAAGCTATTATTATAAGAAAACTCAATAAGAGGTAGATGATCATCCCAGCTTCCTTTAAATTCCAGCATATAGGCACGTAGCATATCCTCAATGGTCTGGATGGTATGCACTGCCTGCCCATTAGTTTGCGGATGAAAAGCGATGCTGAGATTTACCTGAGTGCCCAGACCCTTCTGAAAAGACTTCCAAAAATGTGTGGTAAATTGAGCCCCTGGATCAGAGATAATAGATAATGGAACTCCATGAACACAAACAATCTTTTGAATGTAAATCTTAGCATAATCCTCCGTTGAATATGTCGTTCTTACTAGCAAGAAATGAGCAAATTTTGTCAACCTACCAATGATTACCCAAATAGAGTCATACCTGTGTGGAGTATGAAGCAATCTAGTGATGAAGCCCATATTCACCATGTCTTATTTCCAAAATGAAAGATCAGTATACTTAGCTAGGCCTTCAGGTCTCTTATGTTCTATTTTAACATGCTGGTAGTTGGGGCATTAGCCACCATCTTTGCAATATCTTTATAATGCCATTCCACCAATAGATCTATTGTAGGTCTCAATACCCTCTCTCTTTTTGTTGCCCCAGGTTGAGTAGAATATCTAGGATAATGAGCCTCAAAATGAATCTTAGCACGGAGCCTCCAATGTTTGGCACACATAAGAGGCCCCGGTACTAAAGGACTCAATCTCAAGTTAGCTTAAACAGAGAATGTTGTTGTTGTAGAACACTTTCCCTCGATATCATAAGCTCAGGATCCTCATGTTTTTGCTATTTTACTTCAGTAATAATGGAAGATCCTGTTGTATTTTGAACAATCACACCTCCACCTTTCGCATCTACTAATTGCACCTGCAAACTAGTTAGCTGACGTAAATCTTTTGTCCTTTCAATCTTATCAGCTTCAACATGACTTAGACTTCCCATGGACTTTTGGCTAAGTGCTTCAGAAACAACATTAGCTTTATTGGGATCGTACAAAATGTCAACATCATAATCTTTTACTAATTCTAGCCACCTCCTTTGTTGTAAGTTCAAATCCTTCTACTTGAATAAATATTAGAGGCTCTGGTAGTCGGTAAAAACATTAATATGAACTTCGTATAGATAATGCCAGAGCAAAAACAACTGCGGCGAACTCAAGATCATGGGTAGGATAGTTTTGTTCATGTTTTAGTAACTTCCTAGAAGCATATGAAATAACCCTACCATGCTTCATAGGAACACAACCTAGGCCAATTCTCGAGGCATCACAATATAAAATGTAGCCTTTAGTTCCATCCGGAAGAGCCAGGCTATGTGCGGTGGTAAGCCTTTTCTTTAGCTCTTGAAAACTCGGTTCACATAATTCAGTCTACTGAAACTTAGTTGCTTTATGCGTCAAGCTCGTTAGTGGTGTAGAGATAGTGGAGAATCCCTCAACAAACCTCCTATAATATCCTGCCAAGCCCAAAAAGCTATGGACCTCTGTCGAATTCAAGGGGCCTCGGCCAGGCCATTACTGCTTCAATTTTATGGCCATCAACCTTGATACTATCCCCAGTAATAACATGGCTTCAACATATGACTTGTTGTCCTAGAGAGTCTCTGGGTGCTCAGCTTCTGACTCATCCTAAACATAGCCTTTGGAATATTAACATCCCTGACTCATAGCTGGTAGTACTTGGGTCACAAGTCGATCTTTGAAAAAACCATCAATCTACCATAAAGGACACTTATTATTGATAATGACTTTATTTAGTTGTTTGTATCTGATACACATCCGTAAGGAGCCATCTTTTTTTCAAGCAAAGAGCACTAGAGCAACCCATAGAGATGTGCTTGGCCTAATAAAGTCTTTATCAAGAAAGCCCTTCAATTGTTCCTTCAAGTCTCTTAGCTCTACAATAGCCATTCCTTAGGGAGGAACGGATAGAGACTGCATATCACGAAGAACATCCATAAAAAAATTGTGATCCCTTTTGGGGGATCCCTGGAAGCTTATCGGGGAAAATTATCAGGAATTCATTCACAGTAGGGACTAACTAAAGGGCCAGTTTCTAAAAAGAATATCTTGTCTTCCCATAATGGTAACATGCACTTGAACCCTTTATACATTGCCTAGTATGAAGCTTACCGCATTGTGTACATGCGGGAGTAGGTTGTCTCATTTGTGTAGAATGCTTTTGTCGATGGCTATCAAGCTGGCCTAAACTCTATCCCCGCCCTGTCTGAATATAATGATCAAATCGCTGACCCTGCATCTGTGGTGGGAAACTACCTACTCACAAAGGTGGATATCAGTAAAATGGGGGCCTAAAATCAGCATGTGGCTCCCTATAAGACCTTATATTATGAGCCATCTTATTCTTATCCCTATCTCTACGGGTATCCCGAATTCGACGAGAAAGGTCATTCATAGTCTGAGCAAAAGATTGAATACAAGAAATATCTACACCATCTTATAAAGAGGCTATCATGTTGTCTCTGATCAAATAATCCCCCAAACTATCCATGTAACAATGAACCTTAGCACTCATGGTACGTACAATATTTGGTGCATTCCTAGCCAAAGAATTAAACTTAAGGCTATACTCCCTTACTCTCATATACCCCTACCTAAAACTGATAAACTGGTCAAGACGGGCCTCCTGCACCTCCCGTGGTAAGTAATAGGCTACAAATGCCTCAAAGAGGTCCTCCCACTTTGTTGGCGGAGCATCAGGCCCTCTTGATATCTCCCATGCCTCGTAACACAAAATGGAGACATCATGTAGTCGAAAAGAAGCCAACTCAACTACCTCGGTGACAGAGGCATACATCACCCTCAATACTCTATACATATGGTCTATAAAGTCCTGTGGATCCACAGTGGGATTGGACCCTGTAAATACCGGAGGGGTGTTTGAACCCTTCTGGTGTCTAGTCTCGCCTTTATTTGTCTCTCATGAATAGAAACCATCCTAGTTAGTAGTTGAATAGCCTCCTTCATCTCCTGCTCCTTAGTCTCTATTGGGGCTTAGGGTACTAGATCTTCATGGGCCCCAACAGGTGCTGGTGAATCTGGTACTGTGGGCATTGGAGACTCCCTACATGCCTCAATAGGGAATATATCCGCCTCACCCGACAAGACACGATTGGTACCTTCTCTCGGATCCATACTTATCTCATGTTGTGTCATCTCCTGAGCGTAGGTTGCCCATTAAATAAGAAAACATAACACAATATAGATTTCATATGTTCCTATAGCTTTGCTCTATAGCATGATCTATTAAGTGAAAGAAATGTGACCATCCCTAAATGAGTCATAGCCTCCTGATTATAAGTGTGGTGCACAACACACCCATAAGCAAGACTTGACTAGACATGGCATTGTGTACTTTCTGGGATACGACCTGCTCTGATACCATGTTTGTCACACCCCAAAGAGAGGGGAGGCGCGACTGGCACCCGATTCCGTTATTGGCCGGGTAAGCCGCTAAACATGCTAGTTAAATAAACTAAGGACCCGAAGAAAATCGGGCAACATAACGTCCGAAAGACTAAGCCTATACATTTTAGATCGTGACCTGGTCAACAGTAAATCATGTACATCAAGATAGGTAAACCAAAACGATAGACTACTAGTTAGCCTACAAGGCTGCAACAATAAAGGTAAAGGCATGCACTATATATACATGTCAATCTGATGACTGGAGACTGAAAGACACAAAAGAACCAACCTATAATAACATGTCCATAATAGCCTCAAAGAGAATCACTAACACTGCCGAGACAGGGCCCCGACTATACCCAATTGTACAACAAAAAGTAAGCATCCTGTGAAAGCTCTAGGAAGAGGTAGAGCTTACCAACTCACAGCTGAACGGGGCTCCTAGTGGAGGGGTAAATAAAACCCCTACCTGAACCTGCACATACAAAATAAAATGCAGCGTACCCACGCAAAGGAACATTAGTACAAATAAACATGTACTGGTATGTAAGGCAGGAAATAAACTCATAGATAACCGTAGTAAAAAGGTTAATAGAAATACCACCTGTAACCAAAACTCAAGTAGCCTTAATGGCCAATAAGCAACCTCCTAGTGATCAAATATGCATGGTATGCTTGAGTATCGCATGTCATAAATACATATATATAAATGTAAATGCATGACATACTCAACCAAATGCTAGCAATGGTGGTACTTTTCGCTAGCTAAGCGACATCATATTTGCCAACCTATGGCCATCTGTACCATATACAAATATATATATAATCATTTGGGCAAATAGGCTCCATACCTCTGATTATAGCTCAAAGACCATGCATAACGTGCAATGTATGATATGAATAATAAATGAACATAGTAGGCCATAGCATCAATTTAGCCAATCTTGGCTCACCGGTACACTTATTCTCATAGCATCATAATCATTGTCATAGCATATACACTGGATTTGTGAAATCTCACATGTCTTTTAAATAAGTTTGGCAACTTAACTCAACATTTAGAATAAAGCCTTCACTTTGAAAGTGCTCATAATGGTGCTTTACATAATGCTTATACTTGGTCCCATATCAATTAGTAAAAGAAAGTATTTAAACAGGATCAAGTGTCTTAGTCATTTAAATAGGAGCATTTCACCGGAGAATATTGAAAACCAACATGTTACTTGTTAAATGCTTCAGTTATATTTTGTATGGAAGAAGGACTGATTATGAATATTACATTCCCTTCGCATTCTACATTTATTTTAATAGCACTACACCAAGAAGAGAAACACCTCGAACATATGAATAGGTAGCTGGGAAAATCGACAAAATGATATATAGATATTGAATGTCCAGTTTAAGCGAATGAATGAAATTTCAACCTAACACCATCATAAAAATAACTCAGTTGCAATCCCGATGCCTTTCATAGAAGGTCTTTCTAGCAACAGAGTAGTAAGATATCGCATTTGACGTTTTGGGGAACTTCCTGAATTTTGTGTTAAAAGGGGGGACGGAGCTTAGCCTTAACATACCTCTCTAACGACTGCCCAACTACTCAAAGTTCCTTCACGAAAGTTGTTCCTTACATCCTAAGCTTAGCAATCACTATATATATATACAACTTATTACCACCTATAAACAGTCCATAAATTAGCATTAATCGGCAGATTTGTCATATAGCATTTACGCGAGTAAACGTCCATAAAACTTTATAAAAATGATCGTAAAAGAGTCCCAAGATTATTACCTGGACACACTAGCTGCAAACCTATAATAACCACCAAGAATGTCATTTTCTTACAGTACAAAAATGGCCCCAAACTCAGGTAATAATAGGGAAAAACAATTGCAAAGCATAAGGCACGCATTTCTAGGCATAGGGACGAATTTTAACGGTAAAAATGTGAAAAACATACCTAAATCACTTAGAGAACTTTTGGGAGCTTTCTCTTCAGTTTCTTACTGTTTTGAGACGAAAATGGTTCATTTTTTAGCTTTAAAATGCCAAAATAGCTGACTTATAGTTGGGCTTGACCCGACCCGGCCCATGACCCGGTTTTCTGCTCGGGCAGTCTTTGTAAAACGGTCATAATGTTTTATTCTGAGGTCGGTTTGATGCACAGTTTTATGCGTTGCAAAATAGACTCATAGATCTTCAATGTGATAGGTCATGAACCTTCTAACATACTATATTTAGGGAGATATGGCCTGAAACATTTGACCCAAATTTAAGAAAGATTTCTTAAATAAACTCACGGTAACTTTGGCCAACCTTTATCTTGCAACTTTCTTGATTCAAAAACTTAATGTATGACCTTTGTACTATTAAAATAACTTTGAATAATTTATTATTAGAAAATTATACACTTTTAGTCTCATCTGAAATATGAAACCTAATTTAAACCTTGCACAAAAAGGTGAGGTGCCACTCGGGCCATTTCTTTAACCCCAAATGTGTATTTAGGGGTTCCTTTGACTTGAAACATTAAGTTCTTAATATTACCTCTTATTTTCAGCCTTATTATCCCTAGGTGCTAGCAAAAATCACATATGCCTTATATAACGCTACACTATTTATATAATGGAAGACGAAAAACACGGGGTCTCACAATTCCCCTCGCTTTGATTCCCACAATTTCGTCAACACAAACAATTACTACCTTGTTCTAGCCCACAAGTACCAGCATTCAACCCAATCGAGGAAAGTAGAGTACAATGCAACCCAGAGGGGCACAAAACAAGGTGTCATGCTTCAATAGACAACCCCACACTTAGAATTTTGCAAAACCCAACAACAATTCGTCACAATGACAACAATTTAAACACAAGATTATCAAAATCCCCAATTTCCCCCAATTTTTGGCCTAGGGTTTCTCACCCACCAAAAACAAGCACAAAAATCACTTACTCTAAGAAGTAAGGCCTAAATTCTTAACACCCAAACATATGCTATCAATAATATGTACGAAACCACTTAACCTATGTAAGCACATCTCAAGTTAACGAAAAAGTTACCAACTCGAGTAAGAACAAGCAAAAAGTGAGAGAAGAACACTTACCTGCTTGAAGAATACTAGGGGAATATGAAGATCTTGAAGGATGTGGTTTACGACGCTGATTAGTTTGAAATTTTGGGTGTTTGGAAGAGTAAAAGAGAGAAAAATTTGAGGGAGAAGTGTGAGGTGTCGAGTAATAGGAAAAAAATGTAGGGGATTTAAATAGGGGCTGGGTCGCGTGGAACCCGAGGGAAAAACTATACATGTCCGCGCCACATGCACGAAGCAGAGTGGGCGCGAACAGTGCCTTATAAAAAAAATTTGCATGGCTTACCTGGGCCTAAAAGTGGAGGCTGGTCCGCAACACAGACGCATAGAGTGCCTGGCGCGGATAGCCACTATTTTGGGGCTCAAAAAAAATATTTGTTTTGAGCTACGGGACCCAAAGAAATTCCCAAACACCTGAATATGCTGCAAAACACTAAAAAAAGTTAATTTGGCCAAAAACATGTAAAAAGAATACCCAACGGATCGTCAAAAATCAAAGATGCAAATTTTTACACTCAAATATGCAATGTCTGCGACGTTCAACGGTCGTGGACATGCACTTGGTGCAAACTGTTAATGTGCTACGGGTTTTTTTAGCATATATCAGGAATAACTATTGTTACCTCACCATGGGTTGCCTCCCATGCAGCGCCTGATTTACCAGCCCGGCACGACTCAGCATTCATCATTCTTCATTGGCCAACTCAATGGCCTCTTCATCTTTGCTTGTTTCTTCACCATAGTAGTGCTTGACACGCTAACCATTCACCAAAAAGGTTTGGTTCATGACCCCATCCTTCAGCTCCATCGCTCCATGTGGCATCACGGATACTACAACATATGGTCCACTCCACTTCGACCGAAGTTTACCTAGGAATAGTTTCAAATGAGAGTTAAAAAGAAGTAGATATTGTCCCGGCTAAATGTTTCGCTGGATGATGTGTCGATCATGCCATTTTTTAATCTTCTCCTTATATAGCTTCGCATTCTCATATGCTTAGAGCCGAAAGTTATCCAACTCCACCAACTGTTTTGATCTCTTTCTCCCCGTAAGCTCGGGATCGAGATTGAGCCTTTTTATAGCCCAATATGCTTGGTGCTCGAGCTCCACCGGGAGATGACATGCTTTCCCATAGACTAGACGGTATGGGGATATGCGAATAGGTGTCTTATATGTCGTCTTGTATGCCCACTAGGCCTCATCAAGCTTGATAGACCAATTCTTCCTTGTGGCATTGATGGTTTTTCACAAGATCTGTTTGACCTCTTTATTGGACACCACTATCTGACTGCTTGTCTGTCAGTGATATGTTGTGGCCACCTTATGCCACACTCTGTATTTTGCCAACAGATTCTTTACAATATACTTAATGAATGTGTACCCCCATGATTGGTGATGGCTCTTGGAGTCCCAAACCTTGTGAAGAACTGCTTCTTCAGAAACTTTCTCACTACCTTGGAGTCATTGATGGGTAAAGCTATTGCTTCCACCTATTTAGAGACATAGTCAGCTGTAACCAAGATGTAATGATTTCCAAAAGTTGGTGGGAATGGACCTATGAAGTCCATCCCCCATACATCAAAGATCTCTACCTCCAAGATGTTATTTAGGGGTATATCATCCTCTTGGAGATGGTGCCAGTCTTCTGGCATGCATCAAAGGCTCTCACAAAATGTGCAGCATCTCAAAAAAGAGTGGGCTAGAAGAAGCCTGATTGCAGCACCTTGTGAGGTTTCTGCTCACCTCCATGATGGCCTCCATAAGGAGAAGCATGACGCCTCTCTAAAATCTTCCACATCTCTGCCTCAAGCACACATCTCCTTACCATTCGATCAGCCCCCTGCTTGAAGAGATATGGCTCATCCCAGATGTAAGCTTTTGCATCATGAGCCAGCCGCTTTCTTTGCTGATAATTAGCCTCTGGAGGAAACACCCCCACTCACCAGGTAGTTTACTATATCAGTGAACCAAGGTAGCTCCTCTACTTCTAACGCCACCAGCTGCTCATCTGGGAATTCTTCCTTTATTTACGTTTGTTCATCTATGTGAGCATCATTCTCTAGATGAGATAGGTGATCAGCAATCTGTTTCTCACACCTCTTGCGATCCTTAATCTTAATTTTAAACTCTTGGAGCAAAAGGATCCATCTGATCAGTCAGGGCTTTGCATCCTTTTTATTGAATAAGTACTTCACAGCAGCATGGTTAGTGAACACTATAGCCTTGGTGCCCACCAAATATGATCTGAACTTATCGAATGCATACAATAATGCCAGCATCTCTTTTCAGTCACTGTATAGTTGCTTTGTGTTGTATCCAGAGTCTTGCTGGCATAGTAAATGGAGTGAAACACTTCTCTCTGTGTTGCCCCAACACTGCACCCACAGCATTGTCACTAGCATCAGACATGAGCTCGAATGGGAGCTCCCAATTAGGTGTTGTCAATATTGGAGCCTCAACCATCTTTTTCTTCAACAACTCAAAGTCCTGCAGACAAGAAGCATCAAAGTTAAAGGGTACCTCTTTTTCCAGGAGGGCACACAATGGCTTTGCTATTTTTGAGAAGTCCTTAATGAATCTACGGTAGAACCTTGCATGTCCAAGAAAACTCTGGACACCCTTTACTGCTACCGGCGGTGGCAGCTTCTCTATCACCTCAATTTTCACCCTGTCCACCTCTAATCCGCGTTTGGACACCTTGTGCCCCAAGACTATCCCATCCTTAAACAGAAAGTGACATTTCTCCCAGTTAAGAACAAGGTTAGTCTCTTCACATCGCGCTAGCACCCTGTCCAGATTGTGCAGACATATCTCAAAAGACTCCCCAAAGACTGAGAAGTCATCCATGAACACCTCTACAACGTCCTCCACCATGTCATGGAATATGGCCATCATGTACCTTTGGAAAATGATTGGTGCATTGCACAGTCCAAAGGGCATGCGTTTGAAAGCATGGGTTCCATTTGGACAGGTAAAGGTAGTATTTTCTTGGTCCTCGGGTGCAATAGTGATTTGGTTGTACCCCGAGTGTCCATCCAAGAAGTAGTAATACTCTTGTTCAGCAAGCCTGTCTAACAACTGATCAATGAAGAGCACCGGGTAGTGGTCCTTTTGGGTGGCACCATTCAATTTTTTGTAGTCCATGCAGATACGCCACCCAGTCACCATTCTGGTTGGGATCAGTTCGTTCTTATCATTGGTGACGTCTGTCATCCCCCCTTTCTTGGGTACACATTGCTCCGGACTCACCCACTTATTGTCTGAGATGGGGAAGATAATCCTCGCATCTAACCACTTGATCACTTCTTTCCTTACTACCTCCTTCATGATTGGATTCAATCTCCTCTATAGTTGGGCCACTGGCATGTGACCCTCCTTCATGAAAATACTGTGCATACATAGGGCTGGGCTAATGTCATGGATGTTTGAAATTTGCCATCCTATTGCTCTCTTCCTTCTCTTCAGCACTGTTATGGCAGCTTCCACCTAGGCTGAATTCAATGAAACAGAAAAGATTACAGGTAAAGTCTCAATTTCACCGAGAAACACATACCTGAGATACGATGGCAATGGGTTCAACTCAAGCTGAGGTGCTTCTTCAACTAAGGGTTTGGGTGGAGGTCCCAACACCCTGTTTAATGGTTGAGTCCTTTCTTTAGCATGCCGACATTGTGACTATTCAGCACACTTTCTATTTCCCTAGCTTCTGCGTCATCCACTAACCCTTGATTCAGTAACACTCTAGTCAGTGGATCTGCGATCTCCACCTGGCTCACTGCAACTGTTGTGTCTAACACTGTGATGGCTGCCAAGTCCTCATATGCCACAGGCAGCTTCATAGCTTTGTAGACATCAAAAACCTCAACCTTGTCATGGGCTCTCATGGTAAGCCTCCTTATTGCTACATCAATCAATGCCCCTCCTGTAGCTAGGAATAGGCGGCCAAGAATGAATAGGACCTCTGGGTCTGATTCAAAATCCAAGATGACAAAGCCTATAGGGAATATGAGAGATCCCACTTGGACTAAGACATCCTCAATCACACTATCTGGTCTTGCCACATAACGATCAGCCAATTGTAAGACGATGGTTATGGGCTTTGGGTTTCCAAGCTTCAACTTCAAGAACATGGAACTAGGAATGAGATTAATTCTTGCGCCCAGATCACATAAGCCCCTTGCATTCAAATGAATCCTAATAGTTACTTGCATAGTGAATCTCCCCGGATCCTTCAACTTAAATGGTAGTTGGGACTTATTGAGAATCTTAGAGCTACATGCCTTCGTGAGTTCTATGGTTTCATATTCTGCCAACTTGCTATTATTGGCCACAATGTCCTTCACATATTTGGCATACTTCGGGATTCCCTGCAAAACATCAATAAGAGGTAAGTTAAGTTATACCTATTTTGGGAGCCCGATGAACTTTTGGAAACAATTATCCTCCTTTTTTAAACTTCTTTGGGAACAGAGGATGAGGTTTAGGCACTGGAGTTGTCTCTTTAGGGGTTGGGCTAGGATTGACATCCTCATTACTATGTGCAGTGCCTGATTCAGCCCCATCTCTCTTCTTTGGGACTAACTCAGTAAATGGTCTTCCACTACTAGTGTTGACTACATTAACCTGCTTTGGGTTGGGGTCAGTGTTACTTTGGCAAGTCCGCTTGAGGTCTAGAGTTCACAGTACCTGCCAACTGTTTCTCCAAGTTTTGGAGACCTTGCTTGTTCCTTTGAATCTCTTCCTCTTACCTATTTTGGTTTTCGAGAATTTGTCTCAGTACTTCACTATTAGTCATATTGTTTGGGTTAGCCTGCTTTACAGGCTGCTGCATATGTTGATTATAGTAAGCATTCCCCCTGTGGTCTTTGCTGAGGTGGCCCCTGGTTTTGTTGATTTCCACCCAAGAGAAGTTGGGGTGATTCCTCCAATGTGGGTTATATGAGTTCCCAAATCCTTGATAGCCACCTTTGTTGGCATTTCCCACAAATTTTACCACTTTTGGATTAGCTCCACAGAACTCAGTAGTATGGTCTCTTCCCCCACAAACATCACACCAGTCATGTTGCTATTGTTGTACCATATTCACTGGGGTTGGTTGCTGACCTATAACCACCGGCGCTTGTTGTTGCTGACCTAATGCCAGGTTGTTGAAGTGAGTAGTCATCATAATTTGCATGGCTGACATTTGAGCCTGCAGGGCAGTTATAGCATCAATCTCTAATATATCGGCCTGCTTTTGGACTACCGGTCGGCTTGATCCTCCATTCCACTTAGGATTTTTTTTTTTTGCGATCCGATTGAGAAGAGCATACAACTCATCGTAAGTCTTCTCAAAAGTCAGTCCACCTGCAGCACAATCAAGAAGAATCTTTGTGTTGGGCTCCAAACCTTTTATGAAGGTATGGATCAACACCTCATTAGCCTGACAATGATGGGGACAATTAATAAGGAGAATTTTAAACCTATCCCAAGCTTTATATAAATTTTCCCCAAGCTTTTGCTTGAAGCTCAGAATTTCACTCCTGAGTTTGGTTGTCTTGCCAGATGAGAAGAATCATGTGAGGAACTTGCGGGCAAGATCATCCCAGGAAGTGATGAAGTTAGCTGGCTCGATCTGTAACCACCTTCATGCTTCCCCCAACAGTGATAAGGGAAACAAGGTCATCCTCACATAGTCTCTGTTCACCCCTATGGGAATGAAAGTATCAGCAATCTCCAAGAAGTTCTGAAGATGGACCTGTGGGTCTTCATGTGGTAACCCTGTCAATTGTCCAGTAGAGTGTAGCAACTGGACCATATTTTGTTTCAGCTCCTATCGACCACCGGGCTCTGGTTTCATAAAGCAACTAGTAACATTGGTATTTCGCGGGATTGCCACATCCCGAACTGGCCTTGGTGTCGGTGGTCTAGGTGTTAGTGGTACAGGCGGATTTGCTTCTGCCATTTCTTCCCCGACAGGATCTGGTTCGTTTTTGTTATCCTCTAGATCCTCTTGTTCAATGAGCTCAATTGGCGTAATTTGGAACAAGACGTCTGCTCTCCTCTTAGATAGATGGAAACAAGAGTCTTGGTCTTCCAGTTTAGCGCATGCAAGTGTACGTGGTCTAAAAAAGTAATATAATGGCCCTAATTAAGGGGCCGAAATATCGAAACCAAAGGATTTAAAGGAAATTGGTAAACAAACCAAGCTACTATGTTTAGAGTATTTTGAGGAGAAATAGTGAAGAGGTTTGTGAAAAGAAATGAAACCACTAATTTAAAATACTACCCTGGGCTGGTTTGTTGTTAACTATCAATTTAAAAGAAATTCCAGGATTGTAACCTTATTGATGTCATTTTAGTCTCATCGTTCGCACATAAGTTTGGGCTCCTAACTACTGATTCACAAGGTTAAAATTACCTAACTAGGGTTGCATGCCTCGGCCGGTCTATCATTATTGATTGTCTAACTACATCGTTGAGCGGGGATAGACAGATCAATAAAAGTGCTTTAACGTTATCTTTCTGTATTATGAACCAAGCGAGGTGTAAGGGTAGTTTTCACGGGTCTCCCTTACACAAATCAATCTAGTCTCCTAGTTGAACAAGCTCCCTATATTACTGTGTTCTATCTATTCTAACATCTCTCGAATTCAGAATAAACAACAAGTTTACCCCCTAGTTGGCTAGACTATGGAGTATAGATTTAAGTAATATAGGCGTAGTGACAAAACCCATTCATATATATCGAAAATCAAAAACTAAAACATTATATATGGCTACAACCCCAAAATATGGGAGAATTAGTCACTCATAGTAGGTTCATACATCAAGAATCGGCTAACAATCATTAACAACCAAGAAAACAAAGATGAAAACTAACCAAACTCACCCTAGAAAGAGATCTTGTCGTCTCCTATGCGTTTTCTTCCTGCCTGATATCTCTTAAAACCTAAAGCTTAAAACAAAATACAACTTAAAATCCCGTAATTTGATTTTTTCCCCGTGCATCCTCGAAGTCCACGACATGGACTAGCATGATTTGAGCAGGATTTCGCTTTATTTGCTAACTGGACCAATTTGCACTTTTTTTGCACCAGTCCGTGACGTGGAATATGCCTTGTTTCCTGTTTCGCGCATTTTTCTTCTTCTTTTCAGCTCACACAACTTTCCCTCAAGTTTGCGATGTGCACTTAAGTACTTTTGTTGAGTTAACTAATTTTTCTCCTTCAATTCTGGGCTATGTTCTCCCTCCTGATCCACGTCTGACTCAAGAATAGCATAATCTTATCAAACTCTACAAAAACACAACCAAACGGCGCACTCGGCCCTCGATTAGCAAAATAAACAAAATCACACTAAAAACACCTAGACTTTATGGATTTACCCTTTAAGTCGGCTCTATTTATGGGTGTATTTGGCTAGTTCGGCGTATCAATACGCCTAAGATCAATAAGTAATATACAATCTATTGAGCAATTGCATATGTAAGTGATGGTGACTAAGTAAATTGATTATTAGTTGGTTGTCCCAATATGTTTTGTAATATATGAGGTTGCGTTAGTCCAATGTCGGGTTAAATGCTAGAATCAGTAATGATCTTATACATTGAGATAGTACTTATACAAGTAATAGGATCATAGTTGTAGATTATACTTATTTTAGTTGATTTTTTCATTAATTAGTCCATTTGATCATGGTTATGGATGAATATAGTGATTTTAGTCCAATTCAACACTAGAAATGAGCCGATGGTAAAGATTTTGTTTGAATTTATTATAGCAAGTTGGCTAGTTGTTGAACTAGTTGTAGCAATTATTGTAAAATATCTCAGCAAGTTATGCAGTTGTTGGATTTTATCTAGCAATTGATATGAATTGTGTAGCATTTCTTGTAAAGGAAGTAGCAATTGTTGTAACACTTTTAGCAATTGCTGGGAAACTTTGTAGCAAATACTATAAATGGTATTGTTATTTCTGTAAACTGTGTAGCATTTGCTATGAAGTCAGTAGCAATTGCTGAAATGTCAGTAACAATTGTTGTAAATGTAGTAACAATTGTTGTAAAACTACTGATAGTTTAAAATGCAATTTGTTAATACCTGAAGAATTCAATGAAAAATGTATTCAAATAACAATAGTACTGATAATATTAAATAACAACAAATGTTAATTGTACAAATAATATTTTGCATGAAATATATGTGCAAAATGAAATAATTTCACAAATATTTTCACCACAAGAATGCATGTAAGTGGTAGTAGTATCTTTCGGCTCACAATTTTACTCACAGCTGGCAATAATTTGATTCACAAAATCCTCATACGCGATGTCTCGATTTACGATCATCGTTATCGTCTCAATCATTTCCTTGCCTTTCCAACGCCAAATAAAACGATTGTTGGACTCAACCCATTCACCATGACAATCAACTCCTAGTATTATTTTGTCTCCCATTAATGATGTTGAAGGTACCTAAATAAATTATAATTTAAAGCACAACATGAGAAGATTGTACAGAAACATAACAATTGTTGTATTCAATTCAGCAGCTACTTCATCAGTTGAAACGTCATATGTAGTAAATACCGTAGTACATTCAATAGTAATTGAAAACTGCTGCAGGAAATGTTGAACCAGTTGCTAAAAAAATATTTTGACTATTATCCTATATCTTTCAGCAACTGCTGAATCTATTTCAACATCTACTGCAATGTTGCTGAAAATAGCTCAACAGTGAAGAATTGCAACAATAGCGTAAACAATAATAAAAACACAAAACTCAAATAAGCAACATTACATTCACTTTTATCAGTCATAATAACGACTAAAAGTTACCTTTCAAAGCTATATGAACAAATGCCCCCAAAAAAATTTACCCAACTGAAGAAGAAGACGATGAAGATCTTCAACAAAGAGCAAAGAAGAAGAAGAAAATTTCGCGGGAAACATGAGGTCTGCAGCCATTGGAAATTTTTCCAAAACAGGTCAATTAGGTATTTTATTTTAGTGGGTGAAAGTGTAAAAATAAAAAGTTGGGGACTTATTTAACAATGATCAAATATCATTAACTCTTAATTATAAACTTGTCACTTACACCTAATTCTTAAAACTTGAATCACTTTTTTAAAATTTTGAAACCTTTTTGTCACCCTTAATTCAATCACCCTTGACTTGTAGCACTAGCTTTTTTCCCAGAAGCCTTCTTGCTTTATATAGAATAAAATAAATTTCTATTAATTCATCTAAAAACAATTGTCACATCTCGTACCTGATCATTAAGATTGAAGAGAAATGATTAATTTTTATCATCATAATTCTTACCACGCTTGTTAGCTTCACGGTGTAAAATTCATTCACTTGTGTACTCGCGAAGGTATTCATGTTTTTTGACAGTATTGTCACGACTCGGGGTTAGGGTCTAGATGTGACACGATGAATGGGGACCCGAGAGCCCCCAAACAAGCCTTAGATATCAATATCCACATCATTGTTTTAAGAATAGCATCTAAACAAACATACATATATTTTTAGATAAACAGTAGTCAAGGAGACTTTTCATAAATCATTCGCACAATACATAGACAAAGCATTAGTCAAGACGAAAGAGTCTCTGAAGAGTTACACAGTATCCAACAATGCCTCTAGTCAAGAACGGGGGCCAGGACAAACCCGGGCTCACCCTCAACGGGTAAGAACGATAAGAAGGACATAAAGAAAAGTAATTGGCTCATTCCCGGAGGACGGAACTCACCACTGCAACCTTGTATTTTGACTATTCGTTCTCCTTTTGGTAATCAAAGTGCTCGGTCCCTACATGGTAAAATCATGTGGGCATAGAGTATGCGTTAGTACGTTTGAATGTACTAAGTATGCAGGCATGCAATGCTTATGACTTATTAACCTGCATTTCAATATTAAATGACAAGGGCACATAATATACAAAAAATCATATATATCCAAAGAAGAGTAGTATACAAAATGCCGTGAATTTATGATGCATGAAATGCAATAATGCTCATATATACTGGGGATGGACTATAACCAACAAATCAAATTCATGCAAGCTATTACATGAATTAAATCGATTGGGACCTCCCACCGGTAGGGAGAAGATTACTTGCCAAAGGTAATCTACATCAAACCTTACGGAACTCACCATTTCGGTGGATGGTCACCTTCCTTACGGAAATCACTTTTTCGGAAGGGTTTTCAGATTCAGATACGTACATAACGTCCCTATATTGGCACATAGTTCAAGAAAAGGGAGAGGGCCCTTGGGGATACCCCTAACACCCCAATCTATCGATGCTAAGTCAAAACATCCCACTTGGATACTTATATATATATATATATATACATGCTTTCAGAAGATGCATATTCGTATTAAACCATTCAGTATACATTTAGGCTCAAATGCCAAATCATAGTTCATACTTGAAATGCTTATGCTGAGAATAGCTCATTCACATAAACAGAATGGTGCAAGCACCCAGAATTCTCAATGAGCCAGAATCATAGACATACCGGTGTCACTTTTTTGTCATAGCCAACATCTTATCGAAATCATATCATAATCGTTTCAGAAAACATAATTGGGCTTAACCCACTTCAAAATTTCCATATATCAATATTCATAAATGCAATGCAATGCATGATATGAGGATAGCATGGGTAACATAGATTCAAGTTAAAATCGGCCATATAAAAATGAAATTGAGAAAAAATCCATAATTAAATCCACATGTAAATCATAGTAGTAGTCACCCATGCACAACCAAATTTTAAAGGGGACATGCATAATCACAACTTCATAACCCAATGTAAGTCATCATAATGGTAGTCCAAAATGGGTTGAAATAATGGGTAAAATACAGCCCACACACTAATTAGATTTAATAAAATCAAATCATGAAATTCCATATTTGAAGTAACTAAAATTCATGAAAATAGATTGAAAGATTTCTTTTGGGTCTTCTTGGTTGAAAGGAACCAAGAATCAATCCCACATACCTTGATTCGAGGAGTAGGAATTTGGCTTGAATTAACTCCAATTGAGACCCTAGCTTGATCCTTGAGAAAGAAGAATTGGGAGGAATAGGGACGTGATCTTGAGAGGGGTAGAGTGATTTAGGTGAATGAGTGAAGAGGGGAGGGGTTTTCAGCTGAATTAAGGGTTTAGAATAGGTAAAAGGTCATAATTCATGTTTAAAATAAACCAAAACTACATGAATGACATTAATAAAACGGACCTAATTTAGTCCTGTCAGACTCACATGGCTCACTACACGGTCCGTGAGGAGTCACACGAACCGTGGACAGTGACTGTGATCCTCTACTTAGATTCTTACAGAGGAAAAGTTCTCAAAGCTAAGAGATACCACACGGACAGCTACACGGTCTGTGTGACACCACACGGGTCGTGACATCGACCGTGTAATGGTACTTGAAATAATTTTCGCACGATAAAGTTACGAGATGATAATTTTATACTTAGAAAAATTTCCACATAGTAAGCCACACAGGAGGCCACATGGACCGTGTGGCGTCACACGGACCGTGTTAACACCCGTGTGTCTTCGCTTGGCCAATTTTCTCTTTGTCCCAAAGTTTGTCCCAACTGTGAACTGATCTAAGCGTCACTTCCACGGGAGGCCACACGGTCCGTGTGGCTCCACACGGGCTGTGCAGGCTCCTCTGTGGTGTGATGCCTGGCAGTTCACTGGGGAAAATTTCAGGACATTTGGGAAATGTCACTAGGAAAATATGGGTCCTTACAAGTATTCTAAAAATTAATGCTTAAAATGAGGTCGTGTATTAGGGTAGAAGGCTAATAAGCTAGTGGGGGTAGGTTGATGTCTCACCTTGTGATATAGTAGGTTAATAAAATTAGTCATGTCTTTATATTTTTTGTGACATTACTTATCTTATATTTGTTACTTTACCGTATTTAGATACTATCTTTTGTTTTTCATTTTAGTCGTTTTCCTTTTTTCTTTTCTTTTCCTTTTTTTCCATATCTAGTATCTTCTGCTTATGAGGTTTAATATTTTTGAGACAAGACTCTTCCGAAAACAACCTCTCTATCTCTATTAAATTGTCGTAAGGTCTGCATACATTTTACCCTCCCCAAACCCCACTTGTGAAATTCACTAGGTATGTTGTTGTAATGCTTAGAATTAGGCCGCATTAGGGTGGTAAGGATCAATGTTGGGGTCAAGTCAGGTCTCAAGTCGGATAGGGGTCTAGGTCTGGGTCTGATTTAAAGGATGTTCCAAGTATGGTGTCATAATATTTAGTTAGCTTATACCTAAATGCTCTTGGACAATTCTTCCTTACTAACGAAACATCAGAAAATAAGAAAATCACGTATCTGCCCTAAAACATTTTCCTTCCTAGCAAACAATGTCAAAGTGAAGTTCTAAGTTATTCAAAAATAAATAGATTGAAAAGCTACCCATCTTGAACGAAAAAAAAAAAAAAGATGTTCCCTACTCATTCAGAGCATTAGCGAGTCTTTCAAGTTAGAGAGCATCCAGAAATGCAGAGCTTGAGGAACCTATGAAAAACCAAGACTCGTAGATCTTGCAGTGAGAGTTCTCCTGAATCTTCACAAGGACTCAAATCAGAATTCACTTGGACCTAGGTACGTAAACTTGCTAGACGCAAAGAGATCTTCGCCTTTAGAAGCCATTGAGGCATGAGGATGTAAAAGTAAACCAGCACTGATTTTCACCAGTGGTAATGCTCTCATCTAGGTCTTATGAATAGAACAAAAATTTACTTTTGATAGCGCAAGACGATCAATAAACGATAGACATCCTACGATATTCAAAGAAGATTTGGGCAAATAATTGATCAATGTGCATACTCTGTTACATGAAAAACAATGTTTAATGAAGCTGTGCCTGTAATCAAATTTCCCCACTTGAATATACTCGAAGCTGAGAATAGCCTAGTCCAAAACAAAAAAGTCTATGATCAGTAAACCCTGGAGATTGCAATGGCCTCTCCAGGAATAAAATGATTAGTTCTATCTGGGTCATCAACGATGAGTTACGAGGGGGAAAAGAATGATAATTAAGGGATCAAAAAATCAGTTAAATGGGCGCTTAATTATGTATGCTTCCTAGCACGACCACTTGAAGGAGCAGCATCCTCTTTCCTAGTACCAGATGCCTCGGGCTTCCTTGCCCAGGCAGGTGCACTGTCTGGCTCATAACGATAATCGTAAAAGAGTTCTTCTCCAGCGCAAATTCTTTCATTGGCAAAGATACCAACTCTGTGATCTCCAGCCACCATCATGACCTATCAAAGAGTTGATTCAGCAATAAACAAACAGGAATTCTACCATGACCTGGAAGTTTCTATGTAAATTTAACTACCTTAGCATAGCAATTTGGAACAGGAGAATGGTTCGCAAATTTTAGTTTATCACCCTTCCGATGCGCATCAAGCACAAACTGCAGCAAAAGAAGAAAGAGAGATAGGTGATTCATATGACACAGCGGATGAGACCATTAATTTAAGGACTAAATACAAATAGCTGAGTATAGAGGGTGTCATGTCTCATGCCTGACAATTAAGATTGAAGAGAAATGTATATTTTTCGCAACCGTAAGTCTTTGCAGAAGGAGAAAAGACAAGTGATTCATATGACACAGTTAATGAGTTACTTTTTGGGAGTAAATACAAGCAGCAGAGTATAGAGTCATGTCTCATACCTGATCATTAAGATTGAAGAGAAATGAAGAATTTTCACGATCATAAATCTTGCCACGCTTGTCAGCTTCACGGTGTGAAATTAATTCACCTGTGTACTCCCCAAGGTATTCATGTTTTCCAACAGTATTCTGAAAATAATGTTTAAAATAAGGCCCAATGAAACATGTTTCTACTTTATGTAACCCACCAATTTGTCAGATCTTACCTTCAAGAAAGCCCCCCAGCCAGAAACATCAGATCTTCCAAGAAGTACCTGTAAATGTACATAATGCACCATCATCAGCCTAGAATTCTTCAACTTAGAACACCATAGAGAAGGTGGGAGAGGAGAAGGAAACAGCAGCTTCTTACTTTTGATGTGACTGATTACAGCAATAACTCAGATAATACAAAAAACTAAAACTAAAACAACATACCCAGTGAAATCCCACAAGATACAGAGTTTGGGGATGATACCCGAAAGTACATATGTGCAATACAGAACTATAATTATTCATCGCAAAATGAGTACCACAACATTTTATCATTTAGAGTGGATTATCACAGCAAGGTACTAGTAAACAAGTGAAAATGCCTTTTTGCCAACCAGGACGAAGCCAGAAACATTCTTAACAATTGACTCAACAATCTAGCCAGCAAAGAAGCTGAAAATAGCTGAGGATCTATTGGAGCCTCTCTATCTTCACAAGGTAAGGGTAAGGCTGCATACACCTCAACCTCCCCAAACCCCACTTCTTGTTGATGATGATAGAGGACAGAGGACAGAAATAGAATCCAGTAAAGAATGCTTAATGACCACTGGGATAAGAAACGTCAATTCAAAAGGATAAGCTCTTCAGGTGAAATAGGGAAGACCAGTAATAATTACTCCCTCAATTTCAATTTGTTTGTCTTAGTTTGACTGGACACAAAATTTAAGTAAAGAACGCTTTAAACTAAAGATAAGTAACATGTATCAAAATACTTTTTAATCTTATGGCCTTAAGCATGTCATGTTAGATGTTGAAATTCAAGAGTTGCCAAATTAGGAAAGAGGCATTCTTTAAAAAAAACTAAAAAGGACAGTAAGACAAACAATTACTTGTCTGATGTCTCTATGCTAAACTTTCACCAATTTCGAGAAGAAATATTATATACAAGTACCTTTTGTTGCTGTTTGAGAAGAAGCTTCATATTCCTGCATTCATGACTATCACCTCTTTGTGGAGGGACCCCAAGCGTACCATCACCACAACTGGGAAATCCAAATAACAGGCACATGAATTGTTTGAGAAAAAAAATTATGAAGTGGTAAAACTAAGTTTATTCATTTTGACATAGGCGGGATTTGAGGATGGGGGATAAAGCCACGACCACTTTCCAATTGAAGGACAAGATGATTAGCAAGTACAAAAAGACATTTAATAGCTTCCAGGAACTAGAAAGCAACCAAAAATTAACAGCATGACTAATAGAATGCACCTGATCCAACAATTTCGACAAACATCAGGATCACATTCCCTGCCAGCAGCAAAGCAAGGGCATTGACGGCTCCTACACTGACTTTTGGCACAATGACAACCACGAAACCTGTTCTTGCAAACCTTTGGGCATCTAGGAAACAAGAATAGCAAGCATTCAAGGATAATTAGCTAATCAAAGCATTAAATCAGTGATTAATACGTGCATGGCAAAATATGAATCTTGCCTCGTGGCATCTCATAGAAATCTTTTTCTTGATATGTAAAAGCAAATGTTTAAAGAGAAAATCTCATAGAAATTTCAAGAAAAAAATGCTGGCTTACCCGCAGTATTTCTCACAGCAGGTCCCGTTTACAATGCAGGGACACTCCTTTCCACAAGGGACTTGACAGCCACATGGATTGAACTGCCGACAGGGTTGATCCTTCCTCTCAGAAATCCGTTTCCTAATTGCATGATACCCAGCGGATTTCCACGTGTATTTTAATCGGCGAACTCTGCCTCTTCTACGTAAAAATCTGGATCTTCTTCGAGGTTCATTACCCTAAAATACATCATGAATTTTTTAACACCACGGGATTTGCCTAAGTGACTATGATTCAACTTCCCTTACCAAGAGAAACTAAAGCAAAACATAAATGAGGAAAGCAAACACTGACCATCATTTCCTGACCATCACCATTGGAACCACCTTCAAGAATGCCATCCATCCCATCACCTGCGCATGAGAATAGCTTATTCCCAGAATTGTTCATATACTGGAAAACCTCCCAGCACGTCTTCATATCCTTCAAGAGATTTCGAGCGATCAAACAGCTGTATAGCAAATAAAGTCATAATCAAGGTTAACAATCATAGGTGTGAAAATAGAAATGACACAAAGTCACTCAAATTTATCATCCAAAAGAAAAAGTTTAGTAATCATGACAGATGAAATACAAAAGAGTCCTTCACTAGGTTCTCTCAATTCTCAGTCAATGGTTTGAACTTTGAACAACTCAACTGCTTTTCTCTTGTTACAAAGCTTTTAGGCTGTCTCAGATCATCTTGTAAAGTTTGGACCAATTGCGATTCCCTAAGTTTCTAATTTCTGAGAATACGGAAAGCCGCCACCTTATGGGTAGCTATGATATCTAGTCAAAACAAAAAATGAAACAAGTTGCATGTCACATTAGATCATGAACTATGACTTCCTGCACAAACTACAATAACCCAGGATAAATTAACATTATCTCTATTTAAGAATGGGAAACTAGTGGCTTATCCCCAAAAAAAAAGGATTGCAAATCAGTGACAAGAAGCTTGCTTAATGTGTACTTTGAGCAGTCGAAAATCCTTGGTGCACACTTTTCTCAGTGGCAACCAAATTATCAAGATTATGAGTTGATAACAGACCAAGTTGGACAGGTGTACGTATAATGGGTAAGGCAGATAGTCTTCCTACTGACTCCCATCAGGATCAAACCAATCCATAACAGTTAATTGTCATTATATAGGCAAGTTCCTTGCAAAAAACAGAGTTAGATGGAGAATATCCCTGCTTCAATTTCGTGGGCAATCTGGAAGGAGGGAAACTCCAGATGTTTTTAAGGCATAGAGAATAGTGTCTAGGAAGTTAAACTAAACTGCATTTTGTTGTTATGTTTTTGGTGTAATCAACTATACTCAAATGACAGTCTCTACAGTTGATGTTTTAGACTCAATATAGAAATAGAGCGTGGATTTTGGAGTGCATTTGTATATAAGGTTTGAGTACAACCCATGTACTTTTATAATACAAAGTTACCAAGTTCAAAAAAAAAACTGCATTTTCATTATGGGATTGGAATCCACAGCATCCAAAAAGCAATCCAAGCCAGCATGTCTTTTTTTATTTATTGGACAACAGTGTTATCCAGGCCAATTTGTGTAAAGCAAAAAGCTAGCACAAGGCATGTAACTAAAATGCAGAATCATTTTCGTTTTTAGCCGGAAGGCTAATGTGTCAGTGAATAGTTTCACATCTTATGATACCAAACACCAAAACTTAAACTAAATGCATCACGTTTACAGAAGCCAAATAAGCAAGAGCAGAGATATAGCAAATCATAGTTTTGGAGTTTACCGACCTGCTTCTACCAAACATTTCTAGACCCTTCTCAAAGAGAGCCTTTTCAATGGGTCTCCAAGATTTAGTACCATCTATTTCTTGTTTGCAGTTATTCTCAACCACATATTCATTTTTCTCCGGTGTGTCATCACAATGTGTAGCTGGCTTTTCACTGGAAACATCCATCAATTGGCAACCAGAAGCCTTGCCTTGCAAAGAACTTTTACAGTCCAAAACCGGAGAGTTTTTCCTCCTAGACCTTTTAGTGTTATGACATTGTGCTTTTTGTGAAGATGGACTGGTATCTTCAGTTTCCTTCCGGGAAATAGAGTGAAGATTCAAATCTTTGAATCCTAGACTTCCACTTGCAACAGAGTCAGATTCTAATACTGCCATTTTCTTCTGTCTTTTCTTAATGGCAACTAGAACATGTTCAGCTATTCGCTTGCTGTTCCTTTTGTTGCTTCCATCTTTATTGTCAAATTTGCTTTTTGATGGAGATGAAGACCGCTCATTAGAAGTGATATCATTTACGGGTCTAATATCTGAATCACTGCTCTCAGAGATGTTTTTTGCATTTGGAGCACCTTCACCTTTCGAAGACTTTGATCTTCTTGATACATGCTTCCTACCTGGCATCTGAGTATTATTAGCAACATCAGATGGCAGAACGGATTTTTCTCCATGACTAGCGCACTGAGGAGAGATCATTGTAGCATTACTTTCGAACTTTTTGGCCTAGGTGAATAAGAAAAAATAAGATTTCAAGGTAGTATGGCCCAAAAAGTGGTACAAAAACCAGAAGATTACCTAATTAGAAATGCTAGTTTTTTTTTTTTTTTGAACATAAGAAAAAGAGCAGGACGCTGAATTGATCCTCAATCTACAGACATTGTACAATAGAAGAGAAGACAGATACCAGGCTGAAGCAATTTGGTCCACAGGGCTCCATATCTGCATTGGAGCAGTACCATGGTAACTGTTTTTCAGCCTAATTAATGTAAAAAGATATCATAAGCATCCCATTTCGAGTACACACAGTTCCAAGGTAATGAAACATCTGTCGGAAGACCAATAACGTACAGGAAAAATAAGATCCTGTGAACATCCATGTAATCTACAATCAAAGACCTGCCAATGTGGGAAAAATGAAGAGAACATATTATAAGTAGATAGAAGTAGTAAACAAACCACCAGAGAGATAAGAAGATTCAATATAACATATAATGTGGTGGTCTAGTAGACAAAAAGTAAGAGGAATAACCAAAGATATACTCACAAGACATCGACGACAAAATAGGTTATCAAAAGAATCCATAGCGGCATCAAGATCTTTAGCATAAAAATCCAAAGAATTTTCCGTGTACTCATTCTTTGAAATGCCAGCATCATCTTCCTTTAAAAGATCTTCATATCTTGCCTGTATAAATTTTTGATGGTGTTTTATCTCTGTGAAGTCAGCAAAAACCAAAAAAAAAAAGGAAACAGCTGGACCAGAGTTCGCACTATGACCAGTTTTCTATTAGATAATGGGCGCTAATAATAACAGATATCAAAACCACGTGTGTACCTTCACTTCACTAGGTTTTCTAGACAAGCACTGTCCTAGCAAATCCAACACAATATCGGACAAGCCAAATTGTTTGATAGTCATTCTGTGAATAAGCAGACAAAGATTCATTATCTTGACCATTGTCTTTGTGACATAGAAACAGTTTTACATTCAGAGGTACATAAAAACAAGATTTAGCACAAAATATGCGAAAATTTGTCAAACAACTGTTTGTTTGTTTGACAACCGTGGTGTCAAGACCAGTTTTTGCGCACCTCAAACTAGTTTCATGGGATACCTACCACCAGCAACATATATCAGGTAACTCAAACTGCCAAGGCTAGGACAGATAGAAAGAAATCACCTAGGAGTCGCTTTGTAGGACGCAATAGGAAAAAAAATGCATGTGTTAACTTTGTGTATTACTAAATACCTTGTTTGGTGCACTTTTTCAACCTATGTGGGCACTCTATTTGGTATTATGTTAGGTATAACTAATACATTGCAAACCATGGTATTAGCAATGAAAGAAGTTTTAATGCATGCATTAGCACGGTTAAGACACAATTACCCCTCAAAACCTTCCCACGTCCTTTCCATAGTATCTGTGGATGGTATTTTTGTAAACTAAAAAATTAGAAACTATGCAATGCATATTACTTTAATAGACCTAACCAAAGAGTGCATAATAAATGTCAACATAATTAATACCAACATTACTAATACACCATATTCAGCACTATTCTAATACACCCTACCAAACGACCTTTTAGTGTTTTTGTCTATATTGGGGTGTGAAGTGAGACCTCACAGTTCTCAAACCACTTCGCCACCAACCTATCCTTGTCCCCTCTTATGTTATTGATACTTCCAGATCTTAAAACAAATTTCACTGTTCCTCCAATTCATTGGCATATCCCTCTTCTAATTGGACAAGAAGATGAAGGGCATTATAGTTAAGAGAAACCCCTTAAAGAGGTCACCCATGCTTGGCATCATTGTAATTAATACACAGCCATGATAGGATAAGAATACAAAGTGCTGACCACCTTAAGTTTAGGTACATCCTAAAGAACAGTGTAACATATCGGAGAAAGTAAAAAAATCAGAGATAATTATAGTCCAATGCCTTTGGATGATCTAGTTCACAAAATTGCCAAAAATGTATAGGTTTAGTGTATTTAAGTATAAATATACATATAATTTGCATATATACATATAATATACAGAATCAGCATATGGGTTCCGTATATTTGGGCTAGCCCTGCTAATTAAGTTTGACGGATGGAACAAATATGAAAGAAGCCCAAAAAGATAAACATGGCAAAAGTAACAGGTTCATATTTCCTATGGGAATACTGAACCACATTGGGGGAAATATCGATGCAATTCTCTAGTACTAACCCCCTAATGGTCCACCCCCATATACTAAATAAAAAATGATTACTCCTTCCGAGAAACATGTCACCCAATGTTTTTCTTGAAATTTAAAAAAAAATGGAAGTCATGTTTCTCTCAAGGAGTAAACATTCTTTAGCTAGAGGAAAACGTTTTCCCTGAAAAAGTTTCTCTTTTACCAGAAGACAAAACTACTAAAGGGCACAACTGTATTCAGGTAGCTTAATTATACTAACCGCAGCATATAATCTTCAGACTCTGCAAACACCTTCTTTTCTTCTTCTTCTTCAAGGACCTCTTCGTCACTATCACTACAAATTAAAGTTTCCCCACCATTTTGGTCATAATAAATTCTTCTACGACCAACCACAGATTGATCCTCCGTCATTCTCTGATTTCTGCAAAACTCATAGTAGGACCAGAAAATCAACATAACAAGAATACAATTGGAAATAGCTACAATGAACACTTTGACACTACACCAATCAAAAGGGTGAAATGACATTACTGGAAATACAACATTTAGGGTCAATTCCTGGCTTTGGACAAGATTAAAGAGAAAAATAAGAAAACAAAATATATATACATCAGCAACAGCCCTATAGCGAAAAACCATTACAATAATCCACATAACGACGTGCACATAAAGACGTGCATCAATTTTTCCCATTCTGCCTTCTGGAGGCAACTTCCAAGAAGAGGGGCTGTACAAACTACTATGTGAAACAAGGATATATTAACAAAGTTGTTTGTATGGAAGGCAACATGGAAGTTGACATCACTTTGTCTCTTTTGGAGTACATGGAACAAATGGAATAGGAGACTGCTTCATAATTGTGAAAATGCTGCAGGAAGCATTAAAAGATCCTTTTTAGTTCACTTGCATTTTTGGCTATGTTGCTGGTACTCTCTAAAAATTGTTGCCGCATCCATGTCAAACTCTTTGAAATGCACAACTTTTAGAGTATCCGACATGCACCCGTCGACATTTTTTAAGAGTCCGAGCAATAGGTTTTTGGTGATAAAGCAAAAATACCATGTTGTGTGGCAAGCTGATAAAACTTGGTGGAAGACAGCATATCACTCAAGCAGAATCACAAAGCTTTTACATAATATTGGCCACTTATTAGAAAAGAAAAGTTCTTTCATTCTTTGTAAAGAGGGAGGAAACAAATCTAACACAAGAATCAACTACTGCGTTGAAGTTGATCAATACACCTATGGGAAGATTAATCATAAAGATGGTTCTGAAGTACAGGATACTGAACTATTTGTTAAGATCATACAAGAGATTAAGATCAAAGCTGCTATAGATTATAAATTAAGAGGATATGTGGTTCTACATTGCTACCACTACAGAATACAGACATTGGATAAAAACTTCCTATTCTGGGTATGAGATTAACAGTTATCAAACTAATCAAAGGCGGGGAATAATGATTAATAGCTATTCACTATCCATGTAAAGTTTTAGAGAAACCTTCATTCATATAGCTGGGGTGCATGAAACCACAAGCTGTTAAGGATGCAAAAATTCAACTTCAACAGCACATGTGTACTTTGTGAAGACATACACACCTATCCAAAAATATCCATGAAGTATATGGAGGGATTCTTTTTACTTCTGGAAGTTTAATGGGACGTACGGCATTCTTGACTGCAATACTTGATCCTAAAAGAATTGCAGAAGAGGCATATCCATCATCTTCGGAGCTATTACTATCATCATCTGCATTATTGGCATCCATACCATTTTGCATATCAATTGCATCCTTCTGTCTTTTTGATAGTAGATCAACTCTTCCATCAGCATCATTAATTTCAAGACATTTTCTCTCTGTTGCCAAATTATAAAGATCCTTTGTCATATTCTCCAACTTTTGTGCATTTCCTTCTACCCGTTTCTGAGAGGAGAAGAACACAGGTCTCATTAGTTGTCAAATATAGTAAAAGTACCTTCAATCAAAATGCAGAACCAATTATTGGGCAGAATGCAGAATAAACTGAGATACAGAAGGAGCACCTTAATATAATCAACACGTTCGGACGCAATTTTTCTCTTCAAAGAATCAATAACTGACAATACTTCATCAGGTTCTACAGTTGCTTCTTCAGGAGAAACAATCTGACAAAAAAGTAAGCGCCCAAATACTTAGAATAATAATCTTCCAATTTTACAATAACAACAACAACAATGCCTCATTTGCAGACTCGCGGTGATGGCTCAATAACCATTCCACTTCATTTGGACATGGACCTTTCAATTTTATAGTAAAAAAATGGAAAATGGAATTATTGGAGGAAAGAGAATTAACAATTAATAAATATTGAAATGCAGATTAGATAAATGTTTTCCCTTCCTCAAAATTTGAAGTGAGTCTCCCACATGTGAAATAGTGAAAAAAGGGGAAAGATCTAGAGGGGGCCAAGGGTGTTCACCCGAACCCACCCATCAAAAATTGGCACTATCTATATAAAGTAATTTTCTTTAATTTTTTATGTGTAAAAATGGATTTTGAATCCCTTGTATACAAGAGGTAAGGTCGGCTTAGTGATTTAGGATTTGAAAATTCACCTTGAGGTTCCAAGTTCGAATCTCAAACATTGCATGTTTATTTTTTGAACCCCCTCAATAAAAATCGTGGATCCACCTCAGAATACCTAATTGGAACTGATATCTAATATCTTTGACATTTACTTTCTCAAAAACAAGTTACCATCCATCCATTGACGTACATTAAATTTATTAAATCATGGAATCGATGTACATTGAATCTATTAACTTATGGAAAGAAGCTCATATTATCTCTATGAACAAAGAACAGCCATTGACGGTACAAGATTCACAATTTTTACTGCAAACTGTACTTTATTTCAAACTTATACAACAAATGAAACAAATTCACCATAACAGCAGATCAAGTAATTCAATTTGATCAAAAACATAGCTGGCAATACATTTTTTTCACTTGTTAAACCTAGCTGGCAAAACTTCACCATTTTTTCTCAGAGAAAATTAACTAAGAAAACGAAAAAAATCAAATCTTCCCATCTATACTTATAAAAAAATAATCCAGCTATGTTACATCAATCCGGGATAACTACTGGAGCTAAAGGAATACAATGTAGGTGATTGTTACAAAAATCAAGAACCACACGAAAAAAATATATAGATTAACATTAGAAAATAACCGAATGTAACTGAAATTACCAAAAGATCATTCATAGGTTGGGTTAGGGAATCCGGCAGTGAGCTATCGGACGCCGGCGACATTGCCGGTGTCAAGCTCGATCCAGCCACGGAACTCCGGTAGGGATCGGATTTTGACGGTACGGGTTAAAACCCTAGGTAAGGAGAGGGAGAGGGAGAGGGAGAGGGAGAGGGGCCGACAGAGAAAGTATTGGGTATATCGTTTTTCTTTTTATTTATTTTTTTCTTTTTTTCTTGTTTAGACTTTTCAGTTGGAGGATTTATTAAATTATTTAAAGTGAAGATTGTTATAATTAAAGAAATCTGTTTGGCTCTTAAATCTATGTTTTTCTATTTATGACAACTTTAGTTCTGCTCTAATGTGCTGTCACTATATTTACTAACTACTCCATTTTGAATTTTTCTTTTCTTTTTTGGTATGTTTTTGGGCTGTGGACCAATTTTTGAATTTCAATGTGCTTTTGAAAATTTCTCTAAAATTTTGGTTCAACAATAAAAAATTCAAATATAGAAAGCATTTATAATGAAATCCCAAAGTAGTAAAATATTTTAGAAATGAAATGTCAAATTGTAGCCTAAGACTTCGTTTGACTGCTAAGGAGCAATCTACGAGAATTTGAGTATAAGAGATTGAGAGACACAACCTAAACGAAAAATAAAAGATAATGCAAATTGTCACCTCGAACTAAAACACTGATAACTCAGCATGTACCTTTATTTTATCTCACAAAGCAACTCTTTCGAAAATATAATATAAAATTATATATCAATAATAGTATGTAATAATACGATAATATAAATATGCGATACAGGTAGCACCAACATGCACGAGTCAACCAAAATCAATGACAAGTGTTCGAGTCTCGTGAAAAGGCACTGAATGTAATAATTCAATCATGAACCCTTACATATACTTGTGAGATCCACCAAACCTAAATATAAGCGCTTTCACGAATATTATGCATATAGTTGTGAGATCCACCAAATCTAAATATAAGCGTTCCCACGAATATTAGGGATTCGATAGACCTAAATCCTGTCTCCTCGTGAATACCTAAATATATTAAACTTAATAATTTAATATCAAACTTTACTCAAATACTAGCATGTACAATTAGTATACAACAAATAGTTATCATGTAATATTACATGCAATTAGATTAATCATAAATGACAACTGTCTAGAACATGATTTATATCAATACAATTCTTCGATGTCACACTTTATTTGTAAAAAGAAAAATACTTCTAAATCGTGCTTCTGACTCTTAACAGTATCATGCATGTCATAATCATGTGAAAGTTGATATGCTAAGTAGCTTAAAATAATATAAACAACATAGATAACAAACACTCCCATGAACAACATATTTATACATCCTTTAGAGGTTATATAAGGACAACACACCAAATTAAATCTGATGGTCCATATCCATGATTAATTTCTCATTTAGAGCCTAATTTCATGATCAAATTTTTAATTTACCATTTAGAAAATTAGGTCAAAATCTTCCATTTTGGCCATTACATGGTGCCTGTGTTTCTTCCATGCACGTGATAATCATGCAATGAGGCTTAAGTCACTATATTGTCTGGAGTTTTTCCTCCAAAATTCTGAGTATGCTGGCCCATAGCCTAGGGGTGTTCAAGGACTGGGTTAGTTCGAATTTTTTAAATATCAAATTAAATTATTTGTATTGGATTTTTTTAAGTATAAAAATCAAACCAAATTAATAAAATTCAGGTTTTTCAAACTTGGATTTTTTCGGATTTCCTGGGTTTTCGGGTTCTTTTAAATTCTCGTGTTTTTGAATTTTTTTTCGAAATTCTCGTGTTTTTGAATATTTTTTGATAAAGTATTTATAAAAACATATAATTAACATATGATTCAAATATTTTTTTGGCCTTACCAAAATACAAATTTCTAAGATTCTAATTTTTAGGAAAAGCACGAAATATGATATTAGTGAAGACATAAAAATATTCAACAAAAAAATAATAATAAGATTGCATAAAATAAATATTACAAAAAAAAAAAGTCATAATGAAGATGATCATGATTTTAAAATACTAAATCATGCTAAAATAAGCAATAATAAATATATCATAACTTTAAAGTACTAAATCATGCTAAAATAAGTTCAATAAATACTTATCAATTGCATTAGTAAACATTCAAGAAAATTAATTATGTATTTTAATTATAATGTAAAAACAAAGAACAAATATTCATTATTTAATGCTGGACTAATTTTTATTTTTTTTTGGCTAGTATTACAATTGATTTGATTTTTTATTTGAGCTTTAGAGTTACTAATATGAAAATTTTGCCTGAATATACCATATTTAAAAATTCATTACCATTTATAGCTATATAAACTAATCTTAATATATGTATAATTCACTTTAAATATATAATTTAGGTTTTTTATCAAAATATGTCTAATACATTTTATACAATTACAATGCATCTATATTGCATGCAAATTCATTTTTATACATAATATAATGCATCTATATTACATGCATAATTCGTTTTTAACACATAATGCAATTTTTTTACCCAAATAAATATAATACATATACATTACATATATAATTCACTTTTAATACATAATAAAGTTGCTATAAATAATAAATATTTTCTAAATATGGGATACTTAGATAATAAATAAAAAAATATATTTAAAAATAGTAAATATTTTATAAAAGAAACTCAAAAAGGTAATTATCTCTATTAATATCTATGAACTATAGCTTTTATTAGATCATCCGAAATTCTAAGTCAAATATTAAATAATATGTTAAAAGGATAAATTTTATATATATATAATGATGTCGGGTGAATTTGGTCTTGGATAGATTTTTTAAAGTTAAAATCAAATCAAACCAAAAATAGTCGGATTTTTTTTCAATACCGAATCAAGTCAAATCAAACTACTAGTCGAGTTTATTTTCTCGGATTGACTTGATTTATAGTTTGATTTGATTTTTTATTTGATTTTATTCACCCCTACCATAGTCATGCAATATATGCCTTACACACATCTTGGCATAATTTTTTCCCCTAATACTCTTTGTTTTAATTCTTCTGATAGTTTCATGGATCAAGCTTATTGTGAAATTTTATGTTAAGGTCATTACTTTTTTACAATTAATTTTTCATTCTTGTTAGACATGCATTCGGGACTATATTTATTATGATTTTAAATCCACGGTCAAATTAAGATAATTTAAACTTTTTCTAAATTTTACAAAATAGAACATTAATGCAAGCACTTCTTTCTCAAATTAACAACTAATCAGTTATTTTAGAAATGCATCATAAGGATACTATATTGTAACGATCCAATCCACTAGTGGTATTGTCTGCTTTGGGCCTAAACCCTCACGGCTTTAAAATGCGTCACTAGTAAATAAGGCCTATTTATACCCAGCATCTCTCATGTGTTTTACTGATGTGAGACTTTTCATCTTAAGATAGGTTGTTACATACGTACTCTCTCTGTCGCATTTTACGTGAAACTCTTTGCCTTGATACGGTATTTAAGAAAAAAAGAAAGACTTTTGAAATTTGTGGTTTCAAACAATTCTTAAATATTTGTGTGGTTGAAAATCATTTCATTAAAAATAAAAAAAAATTAAAGTTGAATTGTTTCCAATTAGAGTAAGGTAATTTTGAGACAGACTAAAAAAAAAAAGTCTCACACAAAATGGGACAAATAAAGTAATTTATATTAATGTGTTTTATGAATAAACGTGCTCTTTTCTAGGATAGTCATGACAAGTAAAATTAAGGTTAATTTTATAAGCAAATAAGTATCCGTAAGATTTGTCTCAATCATTATGAAGCAAGTTCTCACTCGTAAAATCAAAATGATTATAGAACTTCTCAAATTGTAAAATTGATCACAACACAAAAATATATTCTTAAAATAAAGAGAAAGTTATTTAAAGAAATTGAAATTAAATATGATCTTTACTTGTAATACGCAAATCCTACAAAAATATTACACTTATTTACATACTAAATGGTCCGTGCTCGTGCTATGTACAGGCTATGTCAAATATCACTATACAAAATAAAGCAAAGGGAGGTCTCAAATTATGTACATTATTTGCATAACAAAATTGTATCATTTCATTCTTAGGATTCTCTCTTTGTTAGAAGTGCAACCAATGTGATTTTCTATTCTTATTTACCACTTCAAAGACATATTTTTATCTTTCATTGCATTTGTGGCACGCAAAGAGAAGGAGGAAAAGAAGTGAAAAGCATAACATTCCTCTAACGCAAGAAAGATGTCAATTGAAGACATCCTGAAAGATGACAAAACTTGAAACATGTCTCACAAATATCCAGTATACCAACATTATCTACCAAGCTTGTTGATGATATTCAGGCCAACAATTAGAGTGGCTAGTAATTTTAAAGTGATACACCAGCTACTATAGAAACCAGCACAAGATAAAATGTCATATCAATACATTGATAAGGCTTGTTAGAAATACGAACATTCTACACAGCTTATACTATTATATCGATAGCTTGACAGAAGGTCTAAAGCTGACAATATGAGTTGTTGCAGTTGTAACTGGTTGTAGCTGCGAAAAAGAGAATAAAATGTTCAAAGTTATAGAAGTTGTGAAATCATTCTCAAATGTAAAGAGGGCATGAATGAACCAGTAGCATAACATGTACGGAAATTGCAGATACAGACACAGTGGAAAAGTATAATTCTTAATTACCTTAATTTCAGAAGCATAGAAGTGCGCAAAACGCATATGTACAAGCCAAAAAAATAAAAGTGACCTTAATGTGGCACGTGATTTATCTATAAATAGTGAAAGTTGTGCAACCATCTATTAGAATGATGTCTGTTAAAAATATATGCCTACAGTATAATTGAGAAACAAATCAACACATTTATTTTCTTATTTATATAGTACTATGTTGTATTATTTTCTTTCCATGAATTTCATTAGAGGAAGCTCAAGGAGACAATGACTCAATGATTGAAAGTATAGAAAGATAAATCTTCAATATGGGAACAAGATCTATTCCTTTATAAAAGATAAGGAAGTGTAGAAATTTGAAACACAACCCTAAAGACTGTCAAATTCATATCCCATGTTGAACAAACTAATTCGCAAGGCTCCCATCTCTGAAAGTAAGCAAAATTTCAGTCAAAATAGTATCATTATTGATTGGCACTTAGGCTATTAAAATTGTTGTGCCGTTGAAAAGGAAATGATTCTCTTGGTGTACAATAAGAACAAAAGTAAATACTGCAATTAACAGGTCGTTCAAGACAAAATCATAATTTCAAAAGCATGAGTTCAATACTAAAAGTCTCCAGTGTTAGACCTATTAAGCTTAAATATTATATCCACCTCCATTCACAATATATGTAGTTCATATCGCACATATCACCATATTTACACACTATTGTGGTATTAATTAACAGACATATCTAAAGAAAGAACTAATTAACCTTTACTAGAGTCTCTTTCTCACTTTTAGTAGAGTAACCGAAAAAAGTTTGATGTTGCTCTCCTCCTCTCAAGTTTCAAATTTTTCGACAATTGATTAACTTGGAGATTGTTGTTTAAGCTCCCTCTAAGATGCTCCTCAAAAGCTCCTTTATAAAAACACATGACATCATATAAAGTCAAAAAGTAAGCAATAAGCTATAGTAGAGATTATTTTTCTTGCCAAAAGTCCGTTTAGGTGAAGGAAAAATGTTAAACAATTTACATGTGGAGAAAGTATTTATAAACAATTTATTATTTACATATTTTTGTTGATGATAGAAATGCTCCCAAAAAAATAATTTGTAGTAAATTACCTTTGTTCCATACAAACCAAAAGTGATTACAAAGGAGAGATAGTTAGTTTGTGTTTATCAAAGAGAATAAAAGAGGGTTTAGTATGTGGGAAGATGTATAAAAGAGTGACAATTATTAAATGAAAGTTACAATTAATAGTTAAAGAAGAAATAAGAAAAGAACTTTGTTGATAACTTTTACTACATTTTTGTTGGAGTTGGTGGTTCCATTTTTTGTTTCAACTTGAGCATCTCAAATTTTTTTTCTTTGGTTCCAATGTTTGCAGACCTAAAGAAAGGAGATGTTTTTTCTGTCTTTTGTTGTTTCCTTCACTATTGGTATTGGATGGTGCAGGAAGAGAAGGCAACACATTTTCCTTTTTAGTGATGACTAAAATGAAAGCCTTTGCCAAAGTTGTGCGTGAAGTGTGCAAAAAGGATTTTTTTTACTTGAATTCTGGAAAGGCTATACTATGTCTTTAGTTGGTCATTTTGCATTGCTTGTGACTCAATTTGTAGAAAATATATTTTATGCTTTTTGATTGGTTGTATGGTAAAGTGAATATGTATATATTGTTTAGTTAGATTTTTTACCTCAGTTAATGCTAGAGCATAAATCTCTTATACAGAAAAGGATAACAATTTTTCTCCTTCTTGATCCATAATTGTTCCTGTTATTGAGCGAGACACATTTTCAAGATTACATCAAATCGTCACATGCGATTTTCTTTTTTTAAATTTAATTGGTCATGTGACCATTTCATTAATTAAAAGAAAAAGGAAAGCCAAATACACCTAATCGAGGTGGCCGTAAAACCAGCCCAGTAGTTAAAGTAGAAGAGTCTAGGTACTCTTCCTTGTCTTAAGAAAACTAATCTTTTCAAATTTCTATCTCTGTCCAATATAGCTTTCAAAGTGCCCATCTCCTTATCTGTTAATTTCTGCATCCTGTACATAATACTCTGTTGGTTGAGCTTGTAGTTCTTCTCCTTCTTGTGGGTGTCATACTATCCTTTTCTTTTCAAATATCTAGATCTGTATCTCCTTCTAACTCTTGGTATGGCGTCTCTTCTTGAAAAATGCATTGTTTCTATTGCTTATGGATACTGAAGTTTTACTTCTTCCATAGCCCAAATTCGCTGATTTTATGCTCTTCTTCTCGTCCCGTGCTATTGCTGGCAAGTGGTATTGTTTTGCATTTTTCTTCCTGTATCTTCTCCTTTCTTGTGTGCATATGTACCTCTTTGTCTCACAGTTGACTGGCCAAAAAGTTCCACCCTAATCTTCCATGTTACAAGTAATTTCAATAGTTGCAATGGGTCTATTTACCAAGAAAGCTATGAAAACCATTGAGAAAATAGAAGCAATCTAAAGAGAAGAGGAAGTAGAAGAGGGTAGTATTGGAGAGAATTAGAAATAATTTGAAATAACTTGAAAGTAAACGAACTTGAAATAACTCCATTTAGATCCATTTCAATACATATTTATGTATTTTACATAAGCATAGAAGAGGTTCTCTCCTTGTTACAACTGCAATCTGTGTGATTTTCTAGCTTATTTACCATTTTAAGGAGAGATGGAGGAGAAGAAGAAAAAAGCAAAACATTGTTCCTCTAACGTGAGAAAGATGTCAATTGAACACATATCCGGAATGCAAGAAAGACATATTTCGAAAGAAGGCGGCTAGAGTCGAAAAACTACCATCAATCAATTAGTAAGTAGAAAATGAACAACATACCTTCCATTTTAATAATGCAAAAAGGGACGGATATAACCCCAAAAAATGACACTGAGAAGCAATGATGGGCTGACTTTTTTTCCAACCCAATCCATTTTGTTTTTAATATTAAAAGTTGTTGTATAAGAAATTTCACGAGGGTAATGTTGCCCAGTAAAAATGAAGAACAAAGATAAAAAATTAAAACACTTAGAAGAAATAGATTAGAGCAATTTACCTTTCAGATTTCAATAAAGTAGTGAATACATTTAGAAAGTAGAAGCAATTTTTGATAGTTTAAAAATCAAAAGTGAAGATTTCTCAAAGTTGAAGAGCATATCGGAGGTACATGCATTGGGACGGGTGTTGCAAGTGCAAAAACACGTATACTAAAATTGTTTCACTGGAAAATTGCCTACAAAATAGATATTATAGTGAAGCAAATATCTACCGAAAGTCTAAAGTGAAACCAGGAAAAGGAAAATTTCAAAATTAAAACCAAGGAAAAGGAAAATGTTTGCAGCACCACACGGTGGCACAAAATGCCCACATGTGGATCACCATCCACAAAATAGCTGAAAATATATTTCTAAAGAGATAAAACAATGGACTGTAAAAGAAGTAAAATATCAATATAATCCTTTATCGTAAGATCAAAAGTTTTACTTATTAAAGAGTAGAAATATTATTAAATATGAATATTTAGATAATAAATTTCTCCCAAATTCAGATTTAAAAAAATAAAAAATCTTATATTTATGACCCTAGGCAGTTCTATACACATATACTAGTATATTATAATTAATTGTTATAACAAAGTTAATTAAGAACCCCAAAAACAAGAAGGTTAAATTTATTTTATATGTTGTCTTCCATGAGAACATATAGTATTTACTTGGTGTTTAAATTTCTTATAATAAAAATAAACGAGTCAAGCTGCATTTGATATGAAGAAAAATATTTTTTTTTAGATATCATTTATTTTTTCGTGTTTAGTTGGTGATTAAAAAATATTTTAAAAACTTTCAGGCGTAGCTTCAAAATACATTATTTTCAAAAATTTAATTATCTTTTTAAAAATATTCACACAACCCCAAAGGAACCAAGTGTCGATTTACACTTTCTCAAAGGAACCACATTTAAATTTGAGATACACTTACCAAAATTGTCTAAGCTTTTTTTTTTAAAAGAAAATATTTGCCTTTGAGCATAAAATATATACAAGTTTAGTATAAGTTGTAGTATCTTTATCGTGATTTCAACCTGTCATGATTGACACTTAGGCTAATGTTTTAGTGGAAGAACCATTACTACAACCAACAAGTAGTTAATACAAAATATATGAATTTAAAGATGTGAAAAACATGTTTAATAGAAATCAAAAGTTGAGTTCTCATAAACTCACTCAAAAAATCTAACAAAATGTGGAATTTAACCCCCCCGCCCCACCCCACTCCTCCCTGCCCCCATCCCTTATAACCTGAAAATGATTGTATCAAAACTCTACCTAATAATTCAAAATAAGGGGATGCAATCCGGGAATACATCTCGAATCATTGTTCATACCTAATTTCGTATGTACCCTAGTTGAGTTATTATTTTGCTTCTTGCAATGCATTTTTTTGAGTTAATAATAATATATTTTTATGCATCGAGTAAAAGAAGATTTTTTCTTTGGAACATTGGAATCCCAAAATACAAATGTTATTGACCTTATGCATTATTGTCTCAAATATAGATATTATTGACCTTATGCATTATTGTCTCAAATATAGATATTATTGACCTTATGCATTATTTTATCGAGTCTAAATTTTGTAATATTCATTAAAGTTAAACCTAACTCTGAGCATGAAGTCATGTGTTTTGGTTAAAGCGGGAACTTAAATCTAACTCATAAGCAACCAACATCTATCTCACTGTTGCAGTAACATTCTCTATTACTTGTTTTTATTATATATTACTAATTGTAGTTGTTAATATCGTAAGAGTTCAATGAGACTAGCTGGACGGGATGATATTTTTGAGCATTTTACTCACTTGAGATATATGAGCATAATGAGTTAATTTGTGAGTAGTATTGAACACTGATTTGGATAAGAGCAGAGACAACTCAAATCTCATAAACTACGTAACTAGCATAGGATAGGATTGTGTTGTTGGTTCGAATGACTCCTCACTTGTCCCAAAAGAGAACTTTTACCGTGGACTGAATGACGTTGCATCCTTTACTTTGGTAAGGTATGAGATAGTTGTGGCAGTAACAACAATACGTTGTATCATCACTATAGTGATAATTGTTCGTCAGAGAAATTTCTCAAAGAGTAAATATTATTATTTTACTAAGTTGCACGTATTTTTAATATTTTGAAAGCATTGCCTTATTCTATATTTGCATGAGTTTTTTTAGTATTCATTTCATTGAGTAACCTCTGAGTATGTTTTCCTTTAAGTGTTCGACATATCATATATTTCATGTATTTGGGTTATTCAACGCTGCATCATTTTATGATACAAATCTAAGTACTCATGATAGCAGACATGACATTTTAGTAAAACTTCTATTCATCAATAGTTGGTGAGACCTCCCTGCATTTCGAGGAGTTATTTTCTTTGAATCTTTCTTTCAGTTAATGGTAGTTAATTGAGATAGCCGAGGACTTGTCTCGACACCTTCTTACGTGCCAGTTGGAGGCTTCATAAACAAAACAGATTTGTGTAAAGAAATTCTTTTTCAGAGTCTATTTTTATACCATGACTTCATTATTTATTTTATGACTTTGAGTTACATTATAATTTGAGTATTTTTAATTTATTATTTACTCATTGATGACAATATTTTTAAATTCCCACTTGAGTTTCTATTAAGTCAAGTCTTTCACAAAGTGAGTTAGTCAGGCCAAGGGTTCGCTTGGGATGAGTAATGATTTTCAAGTGCCACCTATGTGTAGGATATATACGGCCCAAGATGTGACAAATTTACCAAACATAGACTAGTTATGTTAATTTTAATACACAAATAGTTACTTCTTAACCAGCAACGAGAAAGCTTCTTAAGAGTGAGTCCGTCTTTGAATTAGCTAGTGTTTAATTGAAAAACACTTCTTAAAAATTAGGTATACATTGAAATTTAAACATCTTAAAGGCCTGTTTGTCTATAGAACTTGTTTTAAAAATTCAAAATAATATTTGATAAAAAATTTCAAATAGATGTTTGTTTATCAAACAAACATATTATTTTAACTTCAATATAAAATTTGAAAAATAAATATTAGCGGCTTTTCAAAGAGTTTCATCCATAAAACTTCCACATATTAAATTTTTATTTTTATGTTGAAACATAACTATATTTTTCAAAGGCTTAATATATGGCAAGTTCTTTAAATTTGCCACAATATTTTATTTGGATATTCAAACTAGGTCACATATTGAACACGTCAACACCTAATAAATGTTTCAGTTAGGCACTTTAAGTTCAAATTTTAAATTTTTGTGTGCATTTTCATTTATCTATTAGTTAGTTAAGCTAAGTACATAAAATATGTCATTTGTTTCAATTATACGTGTTTGTCTTGATATGCCATAAGACCCCATATATTTTCTACTTGGGGTTATTACGTATAATTAAAGGATATGATGCTATTTATATGATTAACTTAATACCTAATAGACAAATAAAAGAAAATGTATCTTTTTTGAAATTTTGATTTGAAAAAATCGAACTAAAACATTCCAATAGAAATTAGATATTCAATTGAAACATACTTAATTTGAGTATCTAAATGAAATATTTTCGTAAATTTATAAGTATGAGTATATATTAAGCAACTTTCAACACTTATTCAACTTTAAGTTATACTTTTTATGTTAATCTTGGCAAAAGACATAAACAAAATAGTATCTTAAAAAAGTTGTTCAAAACTTAAATTTGTGTTTGAATATACATTTAGTTTGAAAGTGGATAAAAATTTAACTTGAAAGTGGGTCAAAATGCTTTCACACTTAAAAATCATTTTTATTTATTTATGTTTTTAAATATAAAAAATTCAATAATAATTAAATGTAGATTAAATTTTGTTAAATTGGGAGTTTTTATTTTCATTTTTTTTTGAGAAGTGTGCAAATTTCCGTGGATTGATATAGACAGACCCGTAACACAACTCCGGTCGCCGTTTCCCAGATCAGCTGACAAATAACGAATCGGCGATGGGGAAGAAAGAGGCGGCCAAGGCGAAGCATCAAAAGTCCAGACCCAACAAACAATCTCATGTATGTATGTTCATTCTTGTTTCCAATTTGTTTGGGATTTGAAAAAATTCATTGTTGATTAATTGGTATATATGATTTTTGTGCAAATTTTAAGTTAATTGAAGTAGAATTTACTTCATATGGTGCATATATGGAAATTTTGAGTGTATTTGTTTGTTATCGACTGAGTTTATGTGCTGCTTTTGTACTTGATACTGTGTTTCTGCTGATTCACGCTAATGTGACAGGCTAAAAAGCACGGAAAGCAGGGTGATATTGCTGAATTTCGAGCTCAGCTTGATGCATTGGGCTTAAAGATTATTCAAGTGACGGCAGATGGAAATTGTTTCTTCAGGTTTGTGCTTAATAAGATTGCCCTTTTTTACATATTAGTAGATTCGCTTGCACGTTTAGCCATGAAATTTTTTTTTTCCGAAGTTCCACATGTTTGTAGCCATAAAATTCAAGAGAAAGAAAAATCACCTAAACGTTGTTTTTACTGTTTTTAGTCCCAAGGGGGCATTTTTGTCCATGGCATTTTGAAATTCAATGTAATTTTCAAGAATTTGGAAAATACTGGAAAAACTTTTTCACTTCAGATTACTCATAAGAACTGGACCGGGGGGTGGGGGTGGAGGGTCCGCCAAAGAAAGTGCAACATGATAGAAGAGTTCGCTCCGCCGCGTAAGATCCTCGAATCAAAATCAACCACGACTACCATATGCGGTCCATTTTCGTTCTCTTCCCTGCCCGGGAAGGGGGATCAAAGAAAGGTAGCTTGCTTCTCTCCTGGACGGATGGCGACTTATGTGGTGGTCGGTCTTCCCACTAGAATGCCTTCTTGGTCGAAGAGCCCCTAACTTCAATTTGTATTCATTACTACTCCAATTTGTATTCTTGGCCAAACAAAACTCCAAACAATTTTCATGGCCAAAGAGGAAGATTTTTTGGTAAAACTTTTTCTACACTGATAATTGCGTGTAAAAAAGTTACATCTTGAGTTTGGCGAACCAAACTTATTACATGATTATTGAAAAGAGACTTCTAATGTCAGTCCTAACCTACAATACAATACTTTTACAAAGACCTTTAGGTGGATCATAAATTATAAAGGCTGGTTCGGCTTGTTTATCCTAAATGATGAAGATTTCATATATCCATGTTGATAAGTCATGCCACTTGAATGGGGATAGTAGTAAAGAAGTTGAAGACATGGATACTTTCAAAGCTGTGGCTTAGACTGCTAATTTGTCTGCAGGTCTGTTTATTTCTCTGAGGCAGTGATTGATTTCAAATTCATGTACTTCAACTAATTCCTGTATCTCATTGATAGTGTTGTTTATCTTCCATGGGTCTTTCCACTCCCTTCTAATGCATTTAGAGTTGATTAAGGAATCAGTTTCTGCCATAGACAGTCTAAAACCATTTGTAACATACCATTTGAGTCCAAACAGCATAGCTGCTGTTTCAGCTATATTGCTTGTTCATTTACCCAAGGGAATAAAATAAAAATACTCATTCCCTTGTTGTTCCTGATCAGGACCTCCACCTCCACACTGGCCTGGTCTGCAACTCCCATCACTACTGAGTTTAACTGTCTGAGAAGGGGGCTTGAGCCATTTGATAGTTCTCGTTGTTCTCTGTTCAATGGTAGCTTCACATGCTGTGGTTATTGTATTCTAGTCTTCTCCTAGTTGTGCTCTCTAAACTTATTGTTTAGAGCCTGCAAAAGAAAAGACATAATATTAGTTTTGGTTCTGTAAAAGGAAGTCTGTTGCTTTCAAATTTTTACTGTATTTAGACTTCCATAATTCCCAATAAATAATAATGTGAAGATTCTTGGAACGAACCTGGCAATAATGTTTTGAAATTTAAAGTTCCACCAATTCGGTTAGACCATCTTTATTATATGGGGTGGAGTGCTGGTCATTCAAAAATTCACATGTTCAGAAAATGCATGTTACGGAGATGAGGATGTTGAGATGGATGTGCGGACATAGTGGGAGCGACAAGATGAGGAGTGAGGTTATTCGGGAGAAGGTGGGAGTGACCTTTGTGGCAGACAAGATGAGAGAAGCAAGACTAAGATGGTTTAGGCATATGCAAAGGAGATGTGCCGACACTCCAGTTAGGAGGTGCAAGAATCGGATTTAGGGATTACGTGGAGAGGTAGAGGTAGAGATAGACCGAAAAAGTATCGCGGAGAAGTGATTAAACAGGATATGACACAGTTTCATATCACCGAGGATATGACCTTAGATAGAAAGGAATGGAGGTCGTGTATTAGGGTAGAAGGCTAGTAAGGGTAGGTTGTTGTTTGCCTTGTGATGGTTAAGGTCAGTCATAGGGTTAGTCGTGCCACTGTAGTCGTGTTGTTATAGCTTTTTGATTATTTTGCAACTTTTAACATTTTTGTTGCAGAATTGACATTGCTCCCCAGACCCTACTTGAGGGATTTCACTGGGTATGTTGTTGTTTGTTTGTAGAATTGACATTGCTCTTCGTTCTAGCCGATATTTCATATCTATTGTCTCTTCTTCTTCATTTGGGGCTGATACATTTGAGCGGAGGATCTTTTGGGAATAACCTTTCTATCTCCATGAGGTAGTGGTAAAGTCTGTGTATACTCTACTTTCCCCAGACCCCACTTGTTGGACCTTACTGGGTATGTTGTTGTTGAAATTGAGAAGAAGAATTTTGAGATTTCTGTTGTTACTGTCGATCCCAGAAGACCAAAGAATGACTAATTTTATTTAACATGCTCTCCCAGACAGAAAAGATTATCAATATTCTCCACAATGGGGTCTAGAGAGGTATCATTGCAGCAGTTACAAATTGATTTTGTTGTAATCTCAAGCCTAACTATCCTATCCGCAGAAGACGGTTAATCTTGAATAGTTCTCCAAGTGAGAGAAGACATCTTGAAAGGAATTTCTTTGTGCGACAAACCACTGATATATCTGTTATTGTTCTTCCTTTGCTTAAATTTGTTCCAGGCAGAGTTGTCCTGTATTGTTAGGCATCCAGATGGCTCTATCTTTCTGGTGATTTATGACTCTGATGTCAAGATCCCTGATCTTTTCCTTGATGTCATGCCCTGGTTATTCTTGGAGTCTACCAGTTCCAGATTCCATTTATGAGAATCTCCTTTTACTCTGGTCCTGGATGGTACTATCTGGGAGGAGGAGGTAAAGAAAACCCATATTTGACCAGTTATCATAGCAAAAAACCACCAAAACCAATGTTCCACATGATATTACTGTCCAACTCCTCATTGATATTGTACAGATTTTTCCAGTTTTGAGATTGACCAATGTCCAGTGAAAAGTAGATAGATGCTGATTATTAAGAATTTTGCTTCCATAAATTCTTTTCATAGGGGGTTAGTGGTTCTCAAAGTCCACTGTTTGCACTGAAAAGCATGACAAGTATCTCCCAAACTTCTAAAGTTTGTTACCACCGTCACTATAAGGATAACACAAGTTGCGCCAAGAGCTCTAATGGTGTTTACCTCTAGTCCCCAGTCCAGACCAGAAGAACCTGGTAACGGATTTCTCTATGATCTCAATGGTATTTTTCGGAGGATTGGTAGCAGCAAGTAGATGAATGGGAACAACTAGAAGCACACGTCTAATCATGATTTCTTTTCCTCTTGTAGAAAGATACTCAGTATGCCATCCTCTGATTTTGTTGACAATCTCTGAGTAGTGAGAGATTTTCTTTAATTCAGTGTTAAGAAGGCATCCAAGATATTTGATTGGGAATTACCTGTGATTCATACTTATAATGGCTTTGAGCCTGTTGATTGTGGCAGCCTTAGTTTTATTAGCAACTGCAAAACAACTCTTGTATTTGTTGATGAGTTGCCTAGAGACCTCATTAAGTAGCAAATGTCTTTAGGATCATTTCCAGGAGGGTCTCTTGCTTCCATTACGAAACAAAGTAGTGTTATCTACAAAAGATAATTGCTTTATCCTTGGACCATTAATTTTCATATAGTGGCTCTTGTATCCCTGTATATCATGTAAGTTATTCAGCATTTTGGAGAGAAGTTCAGCACTAATGATGAAAATGGAGGGGGAAAACTCTTGCCTCAAATAGTCAAACCTCTTACCAAATTTAAAGAATCCATGTCCTCCATTAACAATTACTCACTACCAAATGTTGGAGATGAAGTTGTGAATAGGATGAATCCATCATTCTGAAGATAAAAAATCCCAAGAAACCTTGTCATGCGCATCAGCCATATCTAATTTGATGACAACATTTCCTCATCTTAAAGGTTTCTTAATATCATTGATAATCTCCTGAGCTAATAGGATGTTCTCTGTAATAGCTCACCTTTAATGAAGTCTCACGACAATAATTTTAGGAAGGAGAAGAGGGAGTCTACTGTTGAGAATATTTTAAATAACTTTCTTGGAGGTCTTGCAGAGGCTAATAGGCTTGAAATAAGAGAACTTATGAGGGTGATCGATTTTTGGAATCATGACTAAGCATGTATTAGTGAAAAGTTAGGCAGTTTAGAGCCTTGAAAGAAAGATTCCACAGCTTTAATAAGGTCATTGCTGATAATATCCCAGTCAGATTGGAAGAAGGAACTACTGATTCCATCACATCCTGGTGAGCTATCTTAATCCATTGCAAAGACCCCGTCTTTTATCTCTTGGATAGTAGGAATGGCTGAGTGCATGTTGTTGTCATCATCTGTAATGTCTATTTCAATACAGTTAAGAGCCTCAAAGTCTGTAATCTAAGCATCTGGGGCGAACTTGCTCTGGAAGTGACTCACAACAGCTTTTGCAGAGTTATCATTTCCCTCAAGCCATTGATCTTGTTCATCCATAATTTGTTACAGTTAATCTTCTCTCCTTTCTTTTTATAACATTGTGAAAATATGCTGTGTTGGCATCCCCTTCTTCAAACCATTTGACTCTTGCTTTTTGTCTCAGAATCTGCTCCTGGATCTTGAGATATCTTGTGAATCCAGCTCTGCACTTAAACAATTTTCTTTTACTTTCTGGAGAATTGTCATTCACACAATTGTCTTCAAGGGATTTTATCTCTGCTTCAAGTCTTTTTGGAACCTCATAGATATCACCATAAGTTTGGCTGGGACCAGTTACTGAGAGTTTTACAAACTTCTTTTATCTTCTGGTGTAGGATGTAGAGAGGATTCCCATATATTTCTTCTTCCCAAGTTTCTTGTTAAGTCTAGAGATAATCTCGGTGTTCAATTTAGATATTAAGGAACTTGAAATATCTAATGTGAGAGATGATTGCATTGCTCATTTTGACAAGGAGAAGAGTATGATCTGAGCAGTCTCTGGATAACTGAGTAACTGATGTGTTGGAAATTATTCAAGTACAAGCACTGTTATAAACAAGTCTATCGAATATCTTCCAAATGGTGATGGGAGGATCTCTGTTGGCACACCAAGTATAAGGAGAACCTGTATATCCTGTATCTTGAAGACAACTATCATTAGGACATTCTATAAGTCCAGATTTCTTCCAGTCTATAGCTTCTTTCTCCTTTTTATCACTGGAAGTTTCAACATTAAAATCACCAATTGCTGCCCAAGCTCCTTGAATGTTATTGACCATATCTTAAAGATCTTGCCAAAGCTCCCTTCTTTGTTCTTCTGCACATGTAGAATAGACAATGGTAAGATGTATTTGGAGGGTTGTTGAGGTAATTAGCCTTGATCAGGACATGCTGCACTCTATCTTGAATGATAGACCTAGTTCAGAGGTCCAGTAAAGCCAGAATTTATTGAAGCAGTTGAAAAGACATTGGGACATACCCAGTTTTATTGTGTTTTTCAGTTTTTTCACTATCTACCTTTGGTTCTTGCAAACAGATCAGAGGGATCTGACATTGTTGTTTGAATAGTTGGAGCCTCTCAAGAGATCATTTGGAGCCTATTCCTCTTATATTCCATGATATTGTATCAATCATTGGGAATTATTAAGTTAGGATCTTTTGCTCTTCCTCGTCTTTTTCTGTCTTTTTGTAAGCCTGGATAATGTCATCACCCTGATTCTCGTGATTTCTTGGTGAGAGGTTGTTGAAAAGCATGATGTTTTGTTGAACTTGAGTTCCATCTTTTTCATTCATTTCCTGGAGTTCAGAGTTGAATCCTCTAGTAAGTTCATCAGCTGGAAGAGCCCTCCTCCTCCTCTTTTGACTGTGTCAATCTCAGTATCGGTAAGTTCCATATGATGATAGTCTTCTTCATATTTCTCTCTAGTTTCCTCGGTGGTAGGATTCTGATCAGGTGGTTTGTGACTGGAATTGAATTCAATTTTCTGATCGTCGTTCTTCTTTTGATTACCTGGATTAATTTCTTCTTCTCTATCAGTTCCACTGATATTTAGTCTTTCTTTGTCCCTCCCGAGGTAATTGTAATGGAGTCCAGATTCTATTTCTACCTGATTCTTCTCTCTTGGTAGCTCTATTTGCATCTCTTGTCTCCCCTTACAGAGTAATATCTTTAGGAATAGCAATTGGCTTTTCAAACTTTTTCCTCTTGCTTTGCAATCCTTTGACTTCTTTTGGTTCTTTGATTACTAAGCTGACCATTTCTCCTTTTAGGTCTGTGTCAATTAGTTTGGTGTTGGCTGTTGTTCTACTTCTGGCGTTTCTAATATTTAGCAATCTGTTTCTTCTCGAGTCACCCATTTTCTTTCTTTTGCTGAGCTTTGTTCAATTTGGTTCTTTTAACATGTTGTTGTGCTACTTCTTGAGTAGTATTCTGGCTCTCTATATTCTGTGTCTTCCATGTTCTCTATGAATCCTTCTGTAGTGTCCATTGTTTCTTTTCCATTTTCTTCTCAGAGGACATAGAAGGAATTGTTGGACCCTGTTCTGATGTCCATTCCCTTCTGGTTCTATCCCTTTCCTTTTGTCTACATTTCACCACTCTGCACTGGTGATCTTTTGGACAGAGCTTCCTCCCTTCCGTGTCATAGTATTGGATATAGACTGATCCAGATTCCTCCTTTGCTCATAGATATGTATAGATTTGTCTTCTGTTGTTATTCTGAATAGACTGAAAATAATTCCCCTCCGTATCCTTCATAGAGGAATGATCTCTATCTGTATGATGTTCAATAGAGCTAGCCCTACATCTTTCTAAGTTGTGTCCTTGGACTTCGCAGTGGGAATAAAAGGCTGGCATAGACTATTCAATTTTTCGCTCAAATATCTCTTTTTCTCCACATTGATATCTCACTTCTACTCTCACAACATGAATGTAAGTTTTGGCTTGATCAATTTGAACTCTTAGCTTGGAGTGGTACGCCTGGATTTTGTAATAGTTGCCTTATTCATAACTAAAGGAGTGTGCCTACTGGGCTAACATTACAACAGACTGCATCCCATCCATAGTCCTGCGGCTAATCTGGAAGATTAATCCAGACTGGTGCTAGAGAAATTTTGGCATTAGGCTTGAAATTAGGCGTCCATTTCAGAATCTTCATGATAGCCTCATCAGTGAGAGATGAAATCTCTCGGATATAGGTTATTGAAATCTTCAACATTGATAAAGAAATGAAATTTATCCTTCTACCTATGTTAACTACACCTAGAGGCAATTTTTTTTGCAAAATCAGCTCTTATTTTGTCAATAGAGGGTCGACTAGTGAGGAACTTACCAACAATGGTCCATCAGCAGTTTTCGGCAGGAGTTCATGTTCTTCTTTGGTGAAGACGACCACAACTTTGCCATTAATCATTTTATGAGCTCTGGATGACAGTCTCACTCTTAGCTTTGAATGATTCCCAACTTTGTACCGTAGGGCTCCTGCATATGAGTCTTTTTGCACCTGCTTGGGGTTAGGATTGATCTCCATAGATTTGTCTAGCAAAGGGCAAAAATTTTCTCTGGTAAAGGCATTGTTGGAGATTTTGCCGTCCAGGGGATTGGGAATTTGAGGTTATGAGGGTCAGAGGAATTTGTAGTGATGGTCATAGAGCTCACTGGAGCTAGTCAAGGTCAGCCGTTACTGGCTTCAGGTTTCCATTGGTGGTGGAGGATACGATACTGTGCTGAATAGCCATTAGTTGTAGAGAGAGCTTTTGGTCAGAGGTTAAATTTACTTAAGACTTGTATCAGAATCAATGTTAATGTGTATGTGAACTCAATGCACATTTATAGTCTGGTTGAGAGATGCACAAGACATCATATGAATATATACTAAAGTCAAGTCACATTACCCTTGTTTTTCTAAGTATGTCAAATAATCCCACATTGGGTGGTTATGGGTCCTTTGGTGTCTTCATAGAGTTTGGGCAATTTTGACCGCTTTAGCTAGCTTTTGGGATCGAGTTAGACCAAAGGTCCATTTCTTATCAAAGCAATGTCGATTATTGAATACCCAGTAATTTCTTGGGATTTCCATGATACATGTTATAGTAAGTGGAGCTGGAATAAAGGTTAAACAATCATTGTGTTTATGCAGGGCATTAGGTGATCAGTTGGAAGGCAATGAGGAGGAGCATGAGAAATATCGAGATATGACTGTAAAATTTATCAGGGTACGTGTTTCTTTAGTAGACTTGATTTTGCTTCAATATACTATCAAGTGAGATGGAATTATTGCCATGCAATCTTGTCCATTTCAAAGCAGGACACACTTGGGATATGCCTAGAAATAGTATTCTGTACCTATCATGTTGGTGTCATTTGTATTAGGGTTGTATTATGTTGTATGAAGAAAATAGGTAGACGAGGGATTTCAGGGCCAAAATCTTTTGGACGGATTATTGCATAATTAGTGAAATCAGAAAGATAACAAAGAAAACGAAAGCCTATAATGCTTGTGATAATTAGTACGAGGGATTACAAGGTCTAACAATCAGACTGAACTATGGATTCAGACGCATGAAATTTCACAGTTACCCATGGTTTCATATCAGATTCTGGAAGTGGGAGGGTAGGAGGAAGGTTGAAGCTGTCTGTTTTTGAAATTCCAAAGAATAAGGTGATTTAGGCTTTAAAAAACATTATAAGGAGTGCGATCCAGTCTTATTCTCAAAAGGTTCTCATTTTTCTCTGGTATCTGTATTTGATATGATCTCCATATTCGTATCCAGACTATAGTTTAAGATGTTGTTCACAAGTTTTTAAGTTTATTATTACACTCTAAAAACCCTCAATTAAGACAAACAAAAACTGATAAGTTAGTTCAGGATTGAGGACGTATTCAAAGGGTTCATATAGTCAATTCCAACTAGTTTGTTTTTTGAGGCACAAATGATTGATATGATAGATGGATTTTGTGTAAGAATTATGCAAGGTCATGATATTTAATTGTGTTGAGACTCTAACTTGGATGGGATCAATTGCAACTACCGAGGAGTAATTCCATTTTGGCAACACAAGGAGTAGCATCCACAGCTACTGGTTTTTATTCCCTTTTCTTTTTTCCCTCTCAACGGACCACCTTTATTCTCTTATTTGAGCTTATATTCCATTATTTTTCACCAAAGTCGCTACCTACGTCAGTCTATCTATGTTGAGCATGCTTGTGGCATTATTTTTATATTTTGATATATATAGTTCTATCCTGCGACTCATGTGCGGGGTGGGTTGAGAAGGGTGGTAGAATCTCTGCCGACAGTGTTTTGGAGCCCCTTTCTTCTGTTTCAACGTCGATAGGAAAATTATGATTAATGCAACAACAACAACATAGCCAGTGAAAAATTATTTTTAATAATATTTTTATTTTTAGAAGGGTGGTATCAGGTTTGCATACACTCTACCTTCCCTAGACTCTGCTTTTGGGACTATGTGGAGTTGTTGGATATTTGGTATTTATATTACTTGTTTCAGCTGAGTCTTTTGATTTAGAAATGTGTAGTCATAATTACTAATATACTCTATCGCAACCTATTTTAGGTATGAATATTTATCACAATTCTTACTAGTAGCAAAGCTGGAATAAATTGAAAATAATAAACCCAGATTTTTTGAACTGATTGAGGAAATACGTGCTTTCTTTAAGAAAATTCTGTATTTTGAGATGTTATTGATGTGATTTCTCTATGAATATTTATCACAATTCTTGCTAGTAGCAAAGCTGGAATAGATTGAAAATACAACCCAGATTTTTTTAGCTGATTGAGGAAATACGTGTTTTCTTTAAGAAAATCCTGTATTTTGAGACGTTATTGATGTGATTTCTCTTTGAACCGAGGGTCTTTTGGAAATAGCCTCTTTACTTGAAAAGGTCGAGGTAAAGTCTACATACACTCTATATTCCCAAGATCCCACTTGTGGAACTATACTGGGTATATTGTTGTTGTTGTTGTTGTTTGTCATTGATGCAATTTTGTGCGAGTGAAGTTTAAAAATATGATTATTGATGCCACATGATGAACTATAAATATTACTTTTGTTTTGGTTTTTACATCCTAATCTGCTGTTACACGTCATGAAGAGGAGCCTTAGAACAACTGTAAAGTTGTTTCCGTGTGACCTACAGGTAACGGGTTCGATCCTTGGAAGCAGCCACTGATGCTTGCATTATGGTAGGTTGTCTAGATCGCACCCCTTGGAGTGTGGCCCTTCCCAGACCCTGCTAATGCGGGATGTCTTGTGCACCAGACTGCCTTACTTATCTATTGCTATGTCATGTTCTAGTACTTAGAACACCAAAACAGATTTTAAGGTAAACTAATAGTGGAACTATATTTAACAGAATAAACGTGATATGTTTGAGCCTTTTATTGAAGATGATGTACCATTTGATGAATATTGTGAGTCCATGGAGAAGGATGGCACTTGGGCTGGACATATGGAATTGCAAGCAGCTTCTCTTGTTACTCATAGCAATATATGCATCCACAGGGTACATCTTCTCCCCCTACTTAATCCCTCCGATAAGCGGTTCTTTATAATATCGAACAACTAGTATTTTTAACATAAAAAATTGCTCACTTCATAGTGCTTTGACCTGATGTTTCAAGGGATTTTAGATTGACTGATTATTTAAACCCAATGTGCACAGCATATGTCACCTCGCTGGTATATACAAAATTTTGACAACCATGAATCTCGGATGCTTCATCTGTAAGTTTGGTAACAATATGAGCTTTTGGTTTTCACTTGCTTATGCTTTTGTATGGTCTAGAGCTCATCCACTGCATGATTTTCTTTAGTAGTATATCAGGAATGTCTCTTAGCTGGGATAGAATTGGAGGATTGATACGACTCATTTTCATTAATACACTTAGATCATTTAGAATTTTTTTTATGACAAGAGAAACCTGCAGCCGCTACCTTTTGGATGCGTATGGGGTAAAACCTCCGCTCCTATGCAATAGCTGACAGACCACACAGGAGAGATAACGTGCACTAGGCAAGACCGGTGCGACGAGCTCGACCCAGAAAACAAACCTCTTGCTTTTGTTGGCAAGGGGTTTCAAACTTGAGACCTCCAACATGGAAGTCCCAAGTCCAAACCACTTGGCCACCCCAAAGGGTATTTAGGATTGGCATTTATGGGAGATGAATTTTAGTATATTAGCAGTTGAAGAAGAGAAGACATCTATCTGGAAATTAGAATAGCAATCTGGTATTTTATTGAAATTAAAAGTTGTTTTATTTTTGCTCTTGGTTTACTTTATCTGGGAGCAGTCTAATTTTGTACTTTTTAACTACATCCATATAGAGTAAAAAGAGGATCTTATGGAGGAGGATGAGCAGGTTCACTATAGTGCTAATCCACGATATGCGCCAGTGCTTGATATCTAGTTGTATCTCCTTTTTTTTGAAGATTCTGTTCTGTCAAAAACCAAGTTGTATGTTGCAACCTTGTTCCTCCATCAGCACTCTCCTAGTTGTGGTCACACTTGCTGTTTATTTCTTCACTTCAGAGCCTTCATTTTTGGGGGGTGGGGGTGGGGCCCGGGTAGAAGGCAAAATTGATGTTTCGCTAGTAAAAGCAGGTGTATGTAGATCATTCTCTTTTAGCTGTTACAAGCATTTTGAAAAAGTTCATGACAAGCGATGTAACTTTTCTTAGTACTTCATCCTGCTGCATAGACATCTCGGCTCTCTCCCTCTCTTTTCTTGTACATGCATACAGATGTTTCTTACGGGAATGGGATCAGAGAAAACACAAGAAACTCATTCTAAATACTTTTTTGGTCAATCTTTTTAATATGTGTTATTTTGCTTTGCTTTTCAAGTAGTTATAAAGTGCATGATGTTCTGTCTCGTTGGTTCTTTGAGAGATTTAAGGTTATATTCAGTATACCCCTTCTTTTCTCTTATTTCAAGCAAAACTTAAATCTTATATGAATAGACACAGTATTGAGAAATAGCAGAGAGGTCAAGTTTTATAAGAAGCTTGGATCCCCCTCCTTTTTTCCCCTCAACATTAATGTCTTTTTTCTTTATCCATTGTGGAGAGTCTGTGTTCTCTAGATTTTAACTGTACTGTGATTGACCAACCGTTTTGGTCCATTTTCATTTAAAGAAAAAGCATACTTCCAGGTCATGTAGAGGTTAACCTCTATTTTGTGTTTGTTAATAAATAATTGATCATAGCTGCGTAATGATTCTAGTGATGTCCTCTATAACCCTCTGAAATAATTGGTTGTCTACTGAAGCATGACCCACTTACTTGGATTAAAAAGGAACATCCTTTGGCGTTTCTTCTGTTCTGCTTTTCCCCTTCATCCATTACTTCTTAGCCCTTTCATATATGTTAGAATAGGAATAGGATTACATAGTCCTATTTAGAATTGGAATAGGAATAGTATGTTGTTTCCTAGTTGGATTTGGATTAGGTTATAGTATCTAGGGTCATTATGTAGTAATGTAAATACACAATTCAATACTATATTTTTTCCCATATTTCTCACATGGTATCAAAGCATTTGTGAGAAGAAAACCAGTTCAGTTCTGGTAACCGTCAGCTGGTGTGCTTCGCTTTTTTTGTTTTGTGAGTGTTGTGCAAAACCAACACCACCACGAGGTGCGGAATACTCAGGCGAGCAAACCCCAGTAAGCTCCTCTGAGTTTCACTAGTTCACGCGCCGCCAGCAGTTTCAGATTTGCGTCTCTACGCGTCTTACGCGCCGGCGCGTGTGGCTGTTTCCGGCAAGATTTTTTTTTCAATTCTTTTTCCAGCAGGGTCACCTCTCCATTCTGAGGCTACCCGTCAATTTTTCCCCAGATCTGATCGCCGGAATTAGGGTTTCGACAATTTCAAGCAATTTCCGGCAACTGTTCAGTGTTTCCAGGCAGTTTTCCGGCCAATTTTTTTAATTTTTGACCCATTTTCTTTTGGCTACAAAAGTTTGATTTTAAAGATGTCCTTTGGGATCGATATGTTTGGCTCCAAAAGTACAGGAATAGGAAGTTCTAATCCTATGACCACTTCAGAACCATTAATGGGTAGTTTTCCAACTACTTAGCATGGGCTTCCTCGGTTGAATTATGGTGCAAAGGTCAAGGTGTTGACGACCACTTAACAACCAATGGTTATGTGGTAGGTGAAAAGAAGAAGGCTACTGAGGAATTTACAACAGTCAAAGCACAACGGGAGAGGGTTTGATGCTCACTTATGTAGTCTCCTATGGCGTTCTATTGATTCCAAGTTGATGCCTTTGTTTCGTCCATTCCAGACATGTTATTCAGTTTGGGAAAAGGCTCGCGCTTTATATACTAATGACATATCTCGATTTTATGATGTGATATCTCGAATGACCAACTTAAAAAAACATAAATCCGATATGTCTACATACTTGGGACATGTGCAGGCAGTCATGGAATAATTTGAAACATTGATGCCGGTCACAACACAACAAGAGCACAGGCAGACATTGTTTTTAGTCCTTACACTTGCTGGACTTCTTGTGATCATGATTCAGTGCGTGACCAGATCTTAGCTAGCCCAACCATCCCTAATGGATGTATTTATTCTCTCGTTTACTACGTCTTGCTGTGCTGCCAATCATAAAGTAGTTTCACATCCCTATTGACTCCTCCATTCTTGCATCTCAAACTATTGATAAACGGATATCTACTATGGAGAACTGACGAGGAGGAGGCCATTCTGGAAGAGCTCGCTCTAAGTGTAGTTATTGTCACAAGTCTGGACACACTCGTGACATATGTTATACTTTGCATGGTCCAACCCCCAGTTATGATCCTATTGTTATAAAGGAATATAACGAGTCCCTTCGAAATTGAGCAAATAAGCAAACTGTTCCTCAGCCTAATGTTTCTGTTACTCCACCTGACCAATCATCCAATAATGCTCATATTGCTCAGGCTGAATATGATGAGTCCCCACAGTATCGAGCAAGTAAGCAATTGTCTCCACAAGCAGCATCGGTTTCTCAACCTACTGTTTCTGTTGCGGGCAATCTTTTTGCTTGTGTTTCACAGTCTAGTACTCTTGGATCATGGGTTATGGACTTAGATGCTTCTGATCATATTTTCGGTAACAAAACACTTTTGTCTGATATTGTGTACTCACAATCCCTTCCTGCTATTACGTTGGCCAATGGGATCCAAACAAAACCAAAAGGGATTGGAAAAGCCCAACTTTTACCTTCTGTCACCTGAGATTCTGTTCTTTATGTTCCTGGTTCTCCTTTCGATTTGGCATCTGTTAATTGTTTGACGCGGGACTTACATTTTGGCATTTATTTTTTTGATGATTTTTTTCTTATGCAGGACCGCAGTACGGGATAGATGATTGGCACATGACATGAATCACAAGGCCTTTACTATCTTACCTCTTCAAATTCCTTCACAACATGCTCCATCACAGATACTCCGGACCTAATTCACAAACGTTTGAGACATCCTAGTCTATCTAGACTGCAAAAGATGAGGCCTAGTTTGTCTAGTTTATCCTCATTAGATTGTGAGTCGTGTCTACATGGGAAAGACACTCCTACTTCATTTTCACGTAGTACTGAGGGTCGTTCCGAGGCTATTTTTTTTAGTTCCTTCTGATATTTGGGGTCCTAGTCGAGTTAGTTCAACCTTGGGATTTCGTTATTTTGTTAGTTTCATTGATGATTATTCAAGATGTACTTGAGTTTTCTTAATGAAAGATCGTTCGGAGTTATTTTCCAATATTTAAAAGCTTTTTTTGCTGAAATACAAAACCAGTTTGGTGTTTCCATTCGTACTCTTCGTAGTGATAGTGCGTTAGAATACATATCCTCTCAATTTTGGGAGTTTGTGACTCCAAGGAATTCACCAGACATCTTGTCCGTACACCCCTCAGCAGAGTGGTGTAGCAGAACGAAAGAATAGGCATCTTATTGAAACTGCTTTCACTCTTCTCATTGAGTCCCATGTTTCGGTGTGTTTTTGGGGCGATGCTGTCATTGCATCTTGTTGTTTAATTAATAGAATGCCCTTATCTTCTATGCAGAATCAGGTTCCACATTCCATACTGTTTCCTTTGTCACATCTCTATTCTATACCTCGTGTCTTTGGGAGCACATGCTTTGTTCATAACCTAGCTCCGGGAAAAGATAATTAGCCCCTCATGCTCTCAAATGTGTCTTTCTTGGTTACTCTCGAGTTCAAAAAGGGTATCGTTGTTATTCCCGTGACCTTAATCGATATCTTATGTCCACTAATGTCACATTTTTTGAATCTCAACCTTACTATACATAATTTGATCGTCCTAATATCTCTGAGATCCTACCTGTATCGACTTTTGAGGAATCTCCAATTGTAGTGCCACCTCTAACAAAACCCACCGAACCTCCACCTCTCTTGACTTATCATCGTCGTCCATGTCCAACACCAGTTCCAGATGATTCATGTCATGCGCCAGATCCTGCTCCTACTGCGAAATTGCCTGCTCCTAGCCAACCAAGTGCACTTAAAAGGTATACGGTCCACTCGAAATGCTAACCCACATATACTTTCTTGAGTTATCATCGTCTCTCATCATCCTATTATGCTTTTGTATTGTCTTTATCCTCTATTTTCATTCCTAAGATTACAAGTGAAGCACTTGCTCATTCGGGATAAAGACATGCTATGGTTGATGAGATGTCTGCTTTACATACAAGTGGTTCTTGGGAACTTGTCCCCCTTCCTGCAGGTAAATCCACTGTTGGTTGCCGGTAAATCCACTGTTGGTTGCCATTGGGTTTATGCAGTAAAAGTTGGTCCAGATGGTCAGGTTGATCAACTTAAGTCTCGTCTTGTTGCCAAAGGATATACTAAGATATTTGCGCTCGATTTTAGTGATACGTTTGCTCCCGTGGCTAAAATGGCATCTGTCCATATTCTTCTAGCTATGGCTGCCATTCGTCATTGGCCTCTTCATTAGTTGGACGCTAAGAATGCTTTTCTACATGGTAATCTTGTGGAAGAAGTCTATATGGAGCAACTACCTAGTTTTGTTGCTCAGGGGGAGTCTAGTAGACTTGTATGCCAATTGCGCAAGTCACTTTATGGTCTGAAACAGTCTCCTCCAGCTTGGTTTGGAAAGTTCAGCACAATAATTCAGGGATTTCGGCATGACTCGTAGTGAAGCTGACTACTCTGTATTTTGTCGACATTCTGCAACAAATTTATGTATTTATTTGGTTGTTTATGTCGATGATATTGTTATCACTGGTAGTGATGAAGATGGTATCACTAGTTTGAAGCAACATTTCTTTAAGCATTTCCAAACTAAAGACCTTGGCAGATGAAAGTATTTTCTAGGTATTGAGGTTGCTCAGTCTGGATCAGATATTGTTATTTCTCAACGCAAGTATGCCTTAGACATTCTTGGGGAGACAAGGATGATGGGATGTAGACCCATTGACACTCCAATGGATCCGAATGTTAAACTGCTTCTAGGACAGGGGGAGCCACTCAGTAATCCTGAAAGGTATAGACAACTAGTGGGAAGTTAAATTATCTCACAATGACTAGACTTGGCATTTCGTTCCCTGTGAGTGTTGTAAGTCAGTTTATGACTTCCCCTTGTGATAGTCATTGGGATGCAGATGTTCGTATTCTGCGATATATAAAGTCAACGCCCGGAAAAGGACTACTCTTCGAAGATCGAGGACATGAGCATATCATGGGATATACAGATGCTGATTGGGCAGGATCATCCTCTGATAGACGGTCTACGTCCGGATATTGTGTATTAGTATGAGGTAATTTGGTGTCGTGGAAAAGCAAGAAACAGAGTGTGGTTGCTCGGTGGAGTGCAGAAGCAGAATATCGAGCAATGGCTGCAACAACTTGCGAGCTTATTTGGGTCAAGCAGTTATTGAGGGAGCTAAAATTTGGCGAAGTTGATCAGATGGAACTTGTGTGTGATAATCAAGCGACCCTTCATATTGCATCAAATCTAGTATTTCATGAAAGGACCAAGCACATTGAGATTGATTGTCACTTTGTCAGAGAAAAAATACTCTCAAAGATATTGTTACAAAGTTTGTGAAGTCAAGTGATCAGCTTGCAGATATCTTCACCAAGTCCCTCACTGGTCCTCGTATTAATTATATATGTAACAAGCTAGGTGCTTATGATTTATATGCACCAGCTTGAGGGGGAGTGTTAGAATAGGAATAGGATTACATAGTCCTATTTAGAATTGGAATACGAATAGTATATTGTTTCCTAGTTGGATTTGGATTAGGTTGTAGTATCTATAAATAGGGTCTTTTATGTAGTAACGTAAATGCACAATTTAATGTTGTTGAGAAGAGGGTTCCCAGGAAACAACCTCTCTACTTCTATGAGGTAGTGGTAAGGTCTGCATACATTCTACACTCCCCAGACCCCACTTGTGGGATTCCATTGGGTATGTTGTTGTTGCTGTTGTTTTCACAATATATTTTGTACACATTTACTGCCTGACTTGCTTATTTACTGTCAGTTCTTATCATGACGGAGAGCATTACAATAGCATCCGGCTGAAGGAAGATTCTTGCAGTGGACCAGCTTGCCCGATTATTATCAAGGTTTACAGCATTTCAATTTTTCATTTTTATTGTGATAGGATTAGCGATATTATAACAATTAGTTAGGATTTCTTGCAAGATTTCTAATAACCTTCAGTTATTTAAAGGCTGATGCTGATCTTTCATCAAAATCTCGTGAATCTATAGCTGCTGCCAAGTCTAAGGGAGACACTGGTCGGAATATGGTTCAAGTAGGATCAGTCAACGTAGTTATGGCTGGAAGTGGGTGTGATAACAGAGAAAAAGTGCAGCAGGTCATTTGCCGACAGCTCTTTTCTTGGTCGATGATGTGGAACTTGTTGAGCGTTACAAGAAATCTACATATCTTTATACTTGATATATGTTTCTTATTTATTGTTCTTCTCTAGGTTTTACGACAAGTTGGTGGTGATGTTGATGCTGCAATAGAATTTCTAATCGCAGAACAAGGATCCGAGGACCAGTTAAATGCAAATGATAACATTTCTTCTCTAGCAAGCACTTCACAAGGTAATGACCAGCCAGTTCTTTTCCACTTGCTTTTAAAATAATATTGCCTATTTCGTCTCGCTGAGATTGCAATCATGGTGAAGTCTGGTTTTCATAATCATCAGGCTGTCACAAGCACATGAAAAATAGAAACAGGAAGGCTTGTTATTCAACATGACTTACTCATGTCAACCTGCTAGATATTCAAATTTTAATGAATTTTATTGGAAACATACAGACTCTGTCCAAATGGAAGTGGATTGCTCAGGATTGACACTGAAACATCTTTTGGGGCACATTCTTCCTTTTCCCCCTTTCTCTACTTCTATTGGTTTTGAGTTTTGATGCCTGGTCATCCTATCCAAATTGACCAACCTAGTTTAAATTTATAAATTTGTAGCTATGCGAGTAATACTCAGACTTAACTGTAGGATTAGAAAAAATAGAAAGAAACTTTAAGTAGTCGTGGTCTGTGAGGAACTTGTGTTGGCTTTTTAGATAGTAACAAGTTCTAACAAACATGGTTTTGAGTTTTGATGCCTGGTCATCTTATCCAATTGACTAACCTGGTTTAAATTTATAGATTTTGTAGCAATGTGAGTAATACTCGGACTTTTTTTTATGATACCGGATGGCCGAGTCTCTTAGAGCCCGACTAATTCTGGGGGGTGCACAGGCCCTCGGCAAGGAGTTTCCCGCAAGTGCAACACGGTTAATTCAGGTTTTACCCAGTCCGATGACCCTCAGAAATTGTTTGCACCCAGTGGTTTTCGATCTTGAGACCTTGAAAGGGAGCAAACCCCAAGGCTCAAGTCTGTTACCACCAGGCCAATCCTTGAGGGTTTAATACTCTGACTTAACTTTTGGATTAGAAAAGATTGAAAGAAAACTTTAAAAATTTTGTGGTCAGCGAGGAACTTGTTTGGCTCTTTAGATAGTAACTAGTTCAAACAAACGGGACAGATTTCAGTTCACTGTATTATGTAACATGTAGTCAGAATTATACCTTACAGAAGCTAGAGAATCATTCATTTTACATCATGTTTTGCTAGTTGACTTTCTTGACCTAATTGAAAAGCCAAATCAAGTGTCCCTTGTCATTTTCTCTTGGGATGGGGTTGGTGGTTGGTTCTTTCATTGGTTATCTGTACCACATCTTCCAACTGCTACGCGTAATCCATCTGAGGTAGAAAGCTTTTTCTCCTATACACTCGGTAATGTTCGACGTGCAATCATATGCACAATAGCCCCTTTTTGGGCTGCCTAAATGCATAGTAGGAGACAAAACACATTTTTGATATTTTGGGTTCTAGATATGAAGATGGAGTTTTTTTTTTAATCTACTTGTGTTTATTGTCATATTTTTGTAGTTAGGTGGATACTCTTCTAGGTTCTCTTTGGTAGTGGTTCTCACTCTGGGAAACCCATCCTTCTCATGCTTGGGTGTTTAGTGAGCTGGAAGCCTGGAATGTGTATTCTTACCCCCGGCTCTGTAAAGGTGGCAATAGCAGGTGTATAAGGGCAATCGCAGGTGTATCACAAGTATTTAGAACAACCAAGTCCAGTGGAGTCATAATACCAGAATCAGTCCCCCGAGTGGCATATAAGCAACTAGCAGTCTCCCAGCCAGTATATCACAGTAGCATCAGGCTACACACTCACGCAGACAAGAGTGAGGTCAAAATACGTACCTACTCCATGGCCTAAGCCCTTATCAGGCCTCCCTGAAGTCAATAATACCAAAAAATGTCGAAATTATAGCAATTACAGCCACCAACGCAGGGTGCAATCCCACCATAACATATACTACATACATAGGACATACATAGCATCTCATATACATCTTAGTTCCACATGCATATAGTCTCATTCAATCTAAGGTTTAGGAAAAGCCTAGCCTACCTGAAAGGCGAATCCATGTGCTTCCGATCAGTCCACGCGAGTTTTACCCTATCTGAGAACCTCCAAATGCCGCTCAACTGTCAAAATCTGAATCACAATATAATTACCAGAATCACAATATAATTACGACTGGTTTGGCTATAATACTCAAGAAACAGGGAAAGATAGGTCGATTGTGACTAAAAAAGGGAAAAGTGGGGCTCACGCCCAAAATACGAAACCAACCCCTGTAAAATGATCCTTATGTCACCCTGAGTTTATAGACAAAAATTGAGCTCAAAACGAGGCTCAAAACAATCGAAAACAACCCAAATGTGTGTGTGTGTATACACACAGAAGCTTTCCAGCCAAATTTCTTAAAAATACAGTCAAATTAACATACTTTGAATGTACCACAACGTAGGTCTCGAAGAGTAGTATGATTTAGACCCAAATTTCACCAAATTCTCACTCAAAACGGATAAGAAATTGCATGTCAAAGTTTCCGAAACACACTCAATATTACAGTAGGAAAACGTCGAATTTTACCTCAAACACCGTGCTGAAATCAATTTTAGAAGTTTCCACAACGTTCCTCTCGAAGAAAAACACAAGTTAGCTATTTGAATCGCCCAAATTGGATAAAAAATGAAGGAAATATCGTGTTTCAAAGTTTGCTTCTTATTTGTGTGAATTCTGGAAAAATTCTGGATATATATGCACTGTTCACTGCCTCTGCCACGTAGCAGCTCTTGGTTGGGCCACGTCGGCGCTACCTTTTAGTTTTCAGCAACTGCCCAAACTTAATTTCGATGCAGAGTTGAAAAAATACAATCCATATATGAAATCTGATCGAAAACGACATTCCGGACTCAATGGTGCAGTCGAAATTGTCGTAGGAGGTCGTTTTATTCCAATGTGGGTTCCATTTCCCAATATCGAAATCTACCAAAGTGACCAAAACATTCGGAAGCCCTGAGAACCAAACGAAAGGTCCTCGTAGACTAAATTCAATGTTCCAGATCCAACGGTGCGATCGGAATTCCCAACGGAGCATCCTACCAGAAAATGAGGGTCCCACTTTTTTCCGGCTAATTTTAGCTAAAAACTGAGGTGGTCAAAACGCAACTAGATGCTCTTTCAACTGACGAAAGGTCATTGTAGTCTAGTTTTGACATCGCGGAGCTGACCGCGCCATCAAATTTCCATTTCGAGCGAGTTTAGCTGGGTTTTTATAGAAACCCACTTTTTAGCTTCCAGTTGAATTCAATTTGCAACTTTTAGCTCAAATATCATACCGGGACCCTCCATCCTCGGACCAACCATCCCCCAAGCCTAAATCGACCATTCAGGAAGTGATGGAACCGTCAGAATCCCATTCTGAGGTCGTTTGCTAGGGTTTTGATAGAAATCTTATTTTAGCAGCTTTAACTTCTCGTTAACTTGCAAACCTGCACCAACCAAGACACCCTATACCATCCCAACAACCTGAACATGTCATAAAAGGTCCGAGGTCACTATATAGAAACTTAGAACAACAGAAATATCACAAAACCACAGGTTTGACCTAGAGTGTCATTACAACATCCCCCACTTACAAGACTTTCATCTGCGAAAGTAAAGTAAAGGCATACCTAAAGGCTCAAATAGGTCGGGGTACTGCTCCCTCATCTGTGCCACGATCTCCCAGGTAGCCTCTTCGACCAGGCGGTGATGCCACTGCACCTTAACCATCGGTATGACCCTGGAGCACGTCTGGTATTCCTGGCTAAAATGGCCACCGGCTCCTCAACAAAAGTTAGACGGTCATCTAACTTGACCGAATCATACTGTAGTACGTGTGACTCATCCGAAATGTACTCGCGCAACATCGACACATGGAATACGGGATGGATGGCAGAGTAAGTTGGAGGTGGGGCTAACTCATAAGCAACTGGCCCAACCCGTCTCAAGATCTCAAAAGGCCCGATGTACAGGGGACTCAACTTACCCAGTCTCCCAAACCGCATGACCCCTTTTAGGGGCGACACTCTTAGAAATACTCGGTCTCAAACTGCAAGAACCAGTGTCTTCGGTCGGCATCAATTTCGACTACACCGTTGAGTCCGGCATGTCCTTTCCGATCAGATTTCATATATGGATTGTATTTTTCTGACTTCAGCTGTGGCCGGAGCATCGAAATTAAGTTTGAGCAGTTGCTGAAAATTAAAAAGCAGCGCCGACATGGCCCAACCAGGAGCTTCCACGTGGCAGAGGCAGTGAACAGTGCATATATATCCAAATTTTTTTCAGAATTCGCACAAATAAGAAGCAAACTTTGAAACACGATATTTCCTTCATTTTTTATCCGATTTGGGCGATTCAAAAGGCTAACTTGTGTTTTTTTCGAGAGGAAAGCCATGGAACTTCATAAAATTGTTTTTGGCATGTTGTTTAAGGCGAAATTCGACGCTTTCCCGCTGTAATATTGAGTATGTTTCAAAAACTTTGACATGCAATTTCTTATCCGTTGAGTCGGAATAAGATGAAATTTGGGTCTAAATCCTACTATTCGAGACCTACGTCGTGGTATATTCAGATTCTGTTAATTTGACTGTAATTTTTAAGAAATTTGGTTGGAAAATATATGTATGTATGTGTGTGTATATATATATATATATTTGGGTTGTTTCTGATGTTCTGAGCCTCGTTTTGCGCTCAATTTTTGTCTATAGACTCGGGGTGATGTAAGGATCATTTTACGGGGGTTGGTTTGGTATTTTGGGCGTGGGCCCCAATTTTTCCCGTTTTAGTCATAATCGACCTATCTTTCCTTGTTTCTTGAGATATTATAGGCAAAATAGTCGTAATTATAGTGTGATGCAGATTTTGACAGTTGAGCGACATTTGGAGGTGCTCAGACAGGGTAAAACTTGCGTGGATTGATCTGGAGCGCATATTCACCTTTTAGGTAGGCTAGGTTTTCCTTGAACCTTAGATTGAGTGAGACTATATGCATGCCGAACTGAGATGTATATGAGATGCTAGCTATGCGTAGTATATGTTACGGGCTTGTGTGTTAGAGTTTGGGGGTCAGTGGGATTAGTTTCTGCAATTAGCAGAGTTTGCCTATAATAACAACTATCACACCAGCATTCAGATGGCCTCGTTTGAGGCGCTATAAGGCCGACGATGCGTACTCCAGTTGGGTGGTTTAAGTCTACAGTGCCGGATCCGTACAATACAGATTTTTGCAGGATGCGTTAGCCACAGTCCAGATTATACTGGATAGACCGAGGACAACTCAGAGTCGACAAGAGCTATGCCGACCGTAGACGCCGGTTCTTGCAGTTTGGGGTTGGAGACCGAGTATTTTTGAGAGTGTTGCCCCTGAAAGAGGTTATGCCGTTTGGGAGATGGGGTAAGTTAAGTCCCCGGTACATTGGGCCTTTTGAGATCTTGAGACGGGTTGGGCCCAATTGCTTATGAGTTAGCCCTACCTCTAGCTTTTGGAGGGCTTTTCAGCGAGAGTTGGGCACCCGGTTGATTTGAGCACAACGTTTCACCCCAGACTGATGGCTAGTCTGACTCGCACTATACAAGTTCTGGAGGATATGTTATGGGGTTGTGTGTTAGAGTTTAGGGGTCAGTGGGATTAGTTTCTGCTATTAGCTGAGTTTGCCTATAATAACATCTATCACACCAGCATTCAGATGGCCCCGTTTGAGGCACTATATGGCCGACGATTCCGTACTCTAGTTGGGTGGTTTGAGTCTACCGTCCCGGGTCTGTACAGTACAGATTCGTTGCAGGATGCCTTAGCCAGGGTCTGGGTTATACAGGATAGACTAAGGACAGCTCACAGAACCACAGGTTTGACTCAGAGGGTCATTACACCTATACATGCACCAGTTACTCTTGTAATATTAGGGGCTTGCTGAGTTGGGAAGAAACACCTTTTATGTTATGCAATCCACTTTCTGCTACCAGCATTTGGTCACAGAGCATGAGAAAGAGGTCATAATTTTTTTTTTGTGCCTATTAATTGGTAGGCAAGACACATTCCCATAAAAAAATACGCGAAGTACCTTTCTATTGCATCTATAATGGACGGGGAGACCGGTGCAGCTATGCTTTTACTTTTGGTGCCAGCACTTTTGTCTTCTCATACTTTTCATTCTTTTTAACGTCTCCAGGAGAGCATGATATCAAATGTGGAGACTCACCTTGTAAAAGAGGTTCCTCTGACTGTGGTGTAAAAGGAGCTTCTGATAAGCATACCTTGCCGGAAGATGATAAGGTAAAGCAACCTGAATCCTTTTGTATCTTTTAAATGTGTTGGTTTTTTTCTGATGAACATATCTAACTAGAAACTTGTCTTGGATTTTGATTTTGTTACTTAACACAATCAAAGCTTCGTCCTTTTTTTGATGCTGTAGAAAATTCCAAGAAATAAGGCCTGTCCCTGTGGTTCAAAGAAGAAATACAAGTCTTGCTGTGGATCAGTTGCCGGAAAATATCCTACTGGGTATAGAGTGTATGATTGTCAAAGATCAGCTGTGTTTTTATTTATTCCTGAGTGTTTGTTGAAGTTTATTTTGTTAAATTCTTTTTTTGTGGTAAAATTTTTTCTACAGCTTAATGCCATTAGCTTGTTGTAACTTGTGCTGTTTGTTCTATGCATGTGTTTATCATTTTCTACTATGCATATGTTTGCACTAGAATGTATTTGCAATAGTCTATAAGGATATCTTGGAGAGCTTTCGTTATGAATTTTTTTGAATCTGTGTTGTCTAAGTTTGTTCATACACGGAGGATCTATTTTAGTTGTGAATTGTAAATATGGCTTCTACAACAGCCTCTATGCTAAAAGATATAATAGTGGATTTGTGGGCTCTCCAATTATGAAGTTTGACAGCACAAGTTTGACAATATAGCCACAAAGCTAAGAGGCTTGTATCATCTTTCTGCCCATTCTTTGGAATTTAAAAAATCCTCTATATAATGTTGGGCTTGAAGTCAAATAATTGATTGCAGCCTCTTCTGTTTCCTATCTTAATGTTTTGGCCACTTGGATTTCTGATTCTCTTATTTTCTCATGCAATGTTATCTTTTATCAGCAACCATACAATTGATTATGGAAAGAGTCGGAGAGACAAGAAGCAAGGAAAGAAAGTTCCACCTGTCAATGTTACGACTTCAAAACAATCTGATGCAAGGCCACCTGACATGGGCGCACTTTGTATATAGTCAGCATTTTGAGGTACTTTCTGGCTATAATTTTCTGTCCATGCCCTATTGTTTGTCATTCTTTTTATCTTTGTGGCTGCTGATTAGGATTTTGGTCTATTTGGCATATAGCTTCAATAATTGAGGCGACAGTGGTTATCCTTATAGTTCAAATTTTTGGTTGATTCCTTAGCTAGTTTTGTCAATTAGCAGAACATTATCTGCAGATCGCATGGATCATGAAACCTCGTCTTGTATGCTGTTGGTCAATTAATGCATAGCTATGGGAAAATGAGGACTCATAGCAGATCTTGGTGTTAACCGTTGGTTGTTGGGAGCTTCTCCATATCGAAGTGGAGGGAGGAGAGGGGAGAGAAAAACCTGATGAAGAATTGGAAAGGTTATTTCTCCCATGAAAGGAAGTTAGAGAAGAAGGAAAGCTAAGGCAGCTAGACTAAATGGGGGGAGGAGTCGGAGGCAGTTGAAGAGGCATAGTGGGGCATGGCAAGGGAAGGAAACAGGTATGATGGAGCAGATTATAATTTCTGGTTGAAATGGGCGGGTGATAGAGAGAGAGAGTAGGAAGATATTGATGACTGCTTGTTCGGGGAAGGGCTTGAGCGCACAGGGACAGATTGAAGGAATAAGAAAAGCAGAGAATAGAAATGGAAATGTTTGCTAATCCTGTTATATGTAAGGGACTGTCGCTTCATGTCCTTGTAAGGATAATAACCCCTCCTTTCTCCATATGTTCATACCCTATCTCAGGAGAGAAGGGGAGTGAGGAAAAGGGAAGTTCTTAAGAAGTGATGGAACAGTAACAGTTTGAGACTGTAAGAGGGGGTTTGACGGGGGGAAGAGAAGGCTTTGATATGAACAGATGCCTTAAGTGCAGCTATTCTGATTGATCAGTGGTATTAATTGGTACTTTGTCTAGTAGCCTTGTACATCGAAGATGTTGCACATCTGCCTAGTTTGTGACAGCTGCATCAATATTATGAATTTATCCAATAAGATATGGCTTATGATCGATGAGTTTACAGCAACATAATGGCAATGCATTTCTCTAACATCAGTGTCATTGTTTGCACTATTGTGTATGGTGATGATGCTGTTTTACAGTTTTAGAATGGGATTCCAACTCCGCACCTTTTGAGTGAGATTTTGAGAAGAGTTTAGTGTGCTCCTTTCCTAAATATACAAAAATAATGTGTTCCTTCCCCATGTATAATATGTTAGGGACGCCTTTCCTGAAGCGGCAGGGTGAAGTCATAAATTGTTAAGTTGCAAGTCACTGTTGCTCTGAGCTTTCAGAACTGTAAGTTGGCTTGCTTCTTGTCCTGGAAAACCCTTTCCTTTTAAGAATTTGTGCATTCAGGCCCCTAGGATTGGGCCTCAAACCCCAGGAAAGCCTGTGTTGACAATTCAATCTGTCCTTCATGACAGGTTTGTTTGTGCTCTACTCCAGCCCTAAATTTGAGTCTTTGGAGAACTGCAAATTGTCAACTTAAACTATCAATCATATTGGTTGGCTCGTTGACCGAGGGCTTGTGTGGAGGCGGCATAGCAACCACTGGCTTAGACACCTGCTATGAACCCGTTAATAAGACAAGCAATCAAACTGGCACTACAACAAACTCGCTAGCCTCACGCTCCATACTAATAGCGTCTCAACATTCTTTCTCCGAGTTTTATTAATTCCAGGTCATCCATCTTTATACACTTAGGGGTCATTTGGTGTGATGGATAAAGGAGTTAATCCCGAGATAATTTTTTAGTGGTCTTTAATCCATTGTTTGGTTACAAAGGTTGGGATAACTTAACGTAGGATTAACAATTAGTACTGGGATAAGTTATCCCACACTGGGGTGGAATAGTAATCCCAAGATAACTTATTCAGGGAAAAAGAATGTAAAATACCAAAAATATCTCCCTTAAACTCTGTTTTATACACCACTTTTATATTCATGTATATCAACATAATTTTAACAATATTTATAATAACATTCACAACCTTTTAATTGTTATTTTTATGTCATATATATTTTTCTATTAAAAAATTACATTGTATTAATACAATTTCTATTTATGAATATATTATAAGTTGAAATTATTTGTCTGATACTTGTGTTTATTTATATTTTGATTTCTCTTAAAATGTTTACTCCACTATTATATTACGTATTTTTAATTAATAGTTTATTACTCAAAGTTATATTTTATATATCAATTAAAATGAATTAAACTTTAAAAATTTTGATAATAATTTTTTTTACTTTAATAAACTTAAAATGAGAGTTTTATTTTTTAGCTAAATAAGATGGAAGTTTTTTTTAAGCTAAATAAGATGAAAGTTTTATTTTTTAAGCTAAATAAGATGAAAAATTTACTTAAAGCTAAATAAGATGGTCGTTTTATTTTTAAATTACATAAGATGAAAATTATGCATACACAGAATTATTTACTTTAAATAAGATGAAAATTTTATTTTTAAGAATGAATAGCTAAAGCTCGCAAAGAAAAATGTAAGCATAAATAAATAAGGTGGAGGGTATTTTTGTAAACAAACAACTTATTCTTAGAAATTAGGCAATGAATAATATTTTCAATATGACAACCCAGACAAACAATAATTACCCTCAACATAACCTATGTAAGCATAACTAATCACATCATAACTTGTATCCAAATCAAACGATCCCTTAGGGCATCATAAGGACGAAAGAGGATCCACTGTTTATATTCCCTTTTTACTTCCTCTATGCTCAACCCTAGCGTGCCGACACATCCATCTAAGCATCCTAATTGTCACTTCTTTCATCTTCTGAACATGTGTATTATTCTTGATCGGCCAAAAGAGTTAAGTCTAGCCACCACTATGTAGAACTTACCTTTAAGCCTTGATGACACATTCTTAATTTATTAATCCATCACTGGACCTCTTTATCATATTTTTCATCATAAAGTAGCAGTTCTAGTTCCAATTTGGCGAATTGTATCGACTGTGAAATGGACAGTTATAAGTAGGATTTATGTACCTTTTGAGTATAATAGGTGAAATATGATGAGGATATAGTCTAGGTATGAATAAACATTGGGAACATTTCTCGAGGATTCATGATTATCAAAAGAAAAAAATGCAAAAAACATTTCTTCCATTTTTCATGGTACCTAGGCACTAAGTTGCTCAGACTCTTCACTTTTGGTGCCTGATACGCCCAAATTTACACTCCAAAAGGAATAGTAAAGCGGTCGTTGATCAAATATAGAACTCAACAAGAGTTAAGGTCGCTCTTTTTCTCGCACTTCACCCTAACGTTCCATGCCTTCATCATTTTCCTGGAAAATAATAAAATACACCCATGGGTCGTGCTACTCATTGACAACCTGCCAAGAGCGTCAGCAACAATGTTAGCTTTACCTGGGTGGTAAAAGATGCTCATGTCATAATCCTTGAGCAACTCCAACTATCTCCTCTGTCGTAAGTTGAGCTCTCTCTGACGGAAGACATACTGCAAGCTCTTGTGGTCAGTGAACACATCCACATGCACTCCATAGAAGTAGTGGCGCCATACAAACACCACCGCCGCCAACTCAAGATCATGGGTCGGATAGTTCCTCTCATGAACCTTAAGTTGCCTAGAAGTATAGGCTATCACCTTCTCCCTCTGCATCAACACACAACCCAACCCAACTGTTGACGCATAACAATATATTAAAAAATCCTCTGTCCCATTGGGCAAGGTCAAAATAGGTGCAGTAGTCAATCTAGTCTTCAACTCTTGGAAGCTCTTCTCACATTCCTCAGACCACTGAAACTTGATCTTTTTTCTTAGTCAATTCAGTCAATGGTGTGGATAGGAAGAAAATCCGTCAACAAATCTGCGGTAGTAGCTTGCCAACCCCAAGAAACTTCTTATGTCAGTTGGAGAGGTTGGTCTGGGCCAGTTTTTCACCTCTTCAATCTTCTAGGCATCTAATCGAATACCATTACCTGAAACAACATGGCCTAGGAAGGCCACTGACTTAAGCCAAAACTCACAATTTTGAGAACTTTGCATACAACTCATTGTCCTTAAAAGCTTGAAGGACAACTTTGAGGTGATTGGCATGCTCCTCACCTTTCGAATACACCAAAATGTCGTCGATGAACACGATTACAAACATGTCAAGATATGGTCTGAACACTCTATTCATCAAGTCCATGAAAGCTGCAGGTGCATTCGTCAAGCCAAAGGACATGACCAAGAACTCAAAGTTGCCATATTTCGTCCCAAAGGTTGTCTTTGGAATGTCGCATTCCCTCATTTTCAATAGATGGTAGCCAGATCTGAGGTCTATCTTTGAGAAACAAGAGGCGCCCTGAAGTTGGTCAAACAGATCGTGTCTATCCTTGGGAGAGGATATTTATTCTTGATCGTGACCTTGTTCAGTTGTCTATAATCTATGCTCATTCTGAGAGAAACATTCGGCTTAATAAAGCCCTTCTCTAACAAGTCCCTCAACTGCTCTTTCAACTCAGCAGGGGCCATTCTGTATAGCAGAATAGAAATAGGCTGGGTGTCAGGAAGAACATCAATTCCAAAGTCAATCTCTCTATCAGGAGGGACTCTAGGCAAATCCTCTGGAAATACGTTAGGGAACTCACTCACAATCGGGACTGACTCAAGGATAGGAGGCTCAACATCATCAGACTTGACTCGCACGAGATGGTAGATGCACCCCTTAAAGAGATTAACTTTCTAGCTCTAAGGTAAGAAATAAACTTGCCCTTAGGTGCGATAGAGTCTCCCCTCCATTCTATAACAGGCTCATTTGGAAATTGAAATTTGACTGTTCGGGTTCTGCAGTCAAAAGAGGCATTGCAGGCGTGAAGCCAGTCCATACCAATGATTACATCAAAGTCAATCATCTCTAACCCAACCATATCAGCGAGAGTATCCCTATGATAGATAGACACTACGCAATCCCTATAGACTCTCTTGGCGATGATAGACTCACCAACCAGAGTAGAAACAGGGAAAGGTTCAAGTAAACACTCAGGAGAATTCTCAAATGTTTTAGCCACATATGGCGTCACAAAGGACACTGTTGCCCCTAAATCAAGCAAAGCATAACAATCGAAGGTAAAGACTCGAAGCATGCCCGTCATGACATCTGGTGCAACCTCTTGGTCCTGTCAGTTCCCTATTGCATATAGACGGTTCCTTCCTAACGCTTGTCCCCGATGTAGCACCTTTTTGGTTACCCTTGGGTGGTGGCATTGTAGTAGAAGACTGCGCCTTATTACCCCAAAGTGGACATTCTCTCAGGAAGTGACCTGCCTGGCCACACTTGTAGCAACCATTTCCTCCCTCCTTGCATTCTCCTAAATGCATCCTACAACACTTCCCACAAGGGTGTTTCCCTCTCGAGCCAAAGGTCAGACTGGCCTGCGAACCTTGTGCTATAAAGTTCGACTGACCTTGAGATCTTTGATCATACCTAATATTTGGAGTTGGTGCACTGGCTGATGACGGTGCATACCCTGAATGCCTATTCAGAAAGTAAGATCTATCTCCCTTATCCTACTTGTGCTGGCTAGGCTCGTGCCCTGTGGACTTGGCTTTCTTACTCAAGTGCTCTTCTCTGTCTTTCTTCTTATCCTCCTCAGTTTGTTGGGCATATACCATGATTCTGGAGATATCCATGCCCATGATCCGTGATGCTGCCCTACTCTCCCTCTTCACCTGTTTACGGAACCCGGACATGAACTTTCTCATTCTTGCCCTCATGTCCTGGACCATCTTTGGAGCGTACCTAGACAGCTTAATAAACTTGAGGCTGTACTCTTTGACGGTCATTCCCTCTTGCTTTAGGTTCACGAAGTCTTCAACCTTTGCCTCCCTCAATTCTTGGGGAAAGAAGTGGTCGAGGAAAGCACTCTCAAACTCACTCCACCCAGCAGGCTCAACATTCTCACCTCGACTTTCTTCCCATTGGTTAATCAGACGTTCGCCACATCTTTGAGCTGATAGGAGGCAAGTTCAACTTCCTCAACCTCAGTCGCATGAATAGCCTCAAGACCTTGCATATCTCATCGATGAAGTTCTATGGGTCCTCCTCAACTTTTGACCCTGTGTAGACTGGTGGGTTCATCCTCAAGAAGTCTCGGAGCCTAGTTGCAACAGTGAACTCTTGAGAGCTAGAGCTAGAAGCTTGGGGACCCTGGCTGCTATTCTGGGAGGCAACAAGCTGGGTGAGCATCGTAATGGCTCCTCTGAAGTTTGCCTCTGAGGTGGAGGCTGACTGAGTAGGAGGTGCCTGTGGAACTCCAGTGGTCCTAGCAGGTCGACCCCGTCCTCTCGTCCCTGTTTGAGTAGGGACAGGGACCTCTGGTGGGCTGGGGCATCTCGTTGGGCAGCTGTACGCTTAGGAGGCATGATTTGCAAACGCGTAACGCACGAATTAGAAAAGAGTTTTATAGAATCAAACTCTATCGCACGAACTCAGAATGCAAAAGAAGTGTAACCATTCCTAATGTCCTATAGCGTCCTGCTTATGAAGTTTGGTGCACAACACACTCATAAACAAGACTCTACTAGACACGGCTTCATAGACTCCTTAGGACACTTGAACTCTGTGCTCTGATACAAAGTTTGTCACGCCCCAAGAGGGTACCCTAGGCGTGGCCGGCATTCAAAGACTATTGCTAGCCTCCGAGCGAAGCACCTGGCCTCGTCGTCACATCCTACTCAACAGCGAAAGAATACTCATGTAAAAACATTAAAGGAAAGATAAAAATATCATAAAATAGTCTCAAAGGATTAGATCAAGTTTAGCAAAAGAAGTACCCAACAATACCCTACTCAAGGTCTATGAAGCCTGTACTCTAAATGTTTAGATGGTACCATGACAAGCCATGTGTCAGGACCCGCCACTATTTTCGCACGAAGGAGAAGAATCTGTAGCCTTCGGGTAGTTTACGGAAGACTCTAGATTTGTGTAGATTATTCTTGTAGTATGTAGTCTTCTCTAGAATTGTATAGAAGTGTGTGCAGAATTCTAGAGAAGGGACTAATATGTAAATATAGGAAGACTTGTCATGTAAATATTTTTTGCACTTTTGCCTCCTAGGAGTAGTATAAATAGAGGGGGTCATTAGCATTGCCAAACCATCCAGAAAAGCAAGTTGTAAAGCATTCTTCCAAGTAATACAAACATTCTTTCCAAAAGCTCTCTCTTATAGTATTCTTATCTAGGGTTCCCTTAGCGATCATAGTTGAAAAGACTTATTAGTATTTGCAAGATCATGCAAGAGTCGTGAGCAAATCGACTAGTGTCACACGGGAGTATTAGCGAAAGTTCCAAGTCTGTGACGACGAGGTATCAGAGCAGGTTTAACTTAGGGGATCATGGCAAGCGGAGGAGACTTTGACGTCGTCAATGCCGCCAACGTCAAGACAAATGTTGGCAAGAAGTCACGAAAAGGGAAGAAGAACTCCAAGAAGGACGAGATGTTGTTCGAGCCAACACCGAGCGATGTCATTACCACCCACTCACTCTCGGCCGCAAAGGTGAGTGACGATGAGCATGGCGAGGAGCACGTAAATGTCACACCTAGCATGGAGTGGGTCATAAGGGTAGAGGCTGCCCATCAAGCGGTGAAATTCCTTGGCAAGCGCTTGAACAAGTTCGACAACAAGTTCAAGACCTTGGAAGAGTTCACCCTTGATGAAAATGACAGCATCCGTAAGGACTTGGATAGGCATAAGGCAGCTGAGGTCGAGGCGAAGGAAGCATTCACTTCCTTGGAGTGTCGGGTCGTCGCCTTAGAAGGCAGGTTCATGGACATGCTGGAGACCATGAACGCTAGGGTAAAGGCGCTCGAGGAGGTCATTGTGGAGAGGAAGTATGCTACACCGGCAGTTGAAAGGGAGGCCAGGATTGAGGCTCCCAAGCCACCTGTCTTTAAAGGCGTCGGGGACGCGCAAGAGGTGGAAAACTTCTTGTGGCATTTGGAGAATTACTTCAAGTGCAACAAAGTGGAGAGCCATGAAATGAAGATTAACATGGCCGTATTATACTTGACAGAGATGGCTATGTTATGGTGGAAGTGCAAGGAGGCCGAAATAGGGAAGGGGCTATGCACGATAGGCACGTGGGAGCAGTACAAGACTGAGTTCAAGAAGGCCTTCTTCCCAAATGTCGTCGTCTATGAGGCCAAGCGTAAGTTTGGGGAATTGAAGTAAACTGGCAGCATACGGGCATACATAAAGGAGTTCAAAACCCAACCTTACAGAGGAGGACATGATGTTCCACTTCATGGACGGCTTGCAGAACTGGGCACGAACGGAGCTGGAATGGAGACAAGTATCCACCATAGACAAGGTGAACAAGGTGACGGAACAAGTATCCTATCCCGCTCATTGCAGACTTGTTCGACAGGCTTGGACAAGCCAAATACTTCACCAAGGTGGATCTCAGGAAGGGATATTACCAAGTACGAATTGCAGAAGGAGATGAACCAAAGACGACTTGCGTGACGAGGTACGGTTCTTACGAGTGGTTGGTAATGCCTTTCAGTTTAACCAACGCACCCGCTACTTTCTGCACACTAATGAACAAGATCTTTCATCCCTACTTGGATGACTTCGTGGTGGTGTACGTGGATGACATCGTCATCTATAGCAACACCTTGGAGGAGCATGTGCTGCACCTGAAGAAAGTATTCCAAGTCCTGCGGGAAAATGAGCTTTACATAAAGCGGGAGAAGTGCGAGTTCGCCCGGCACGAGGTGCACTTCTTGCGTCACATTATAAGCCAGGGCCAGCTGCGAATGGATGAAGCCAAGGTACGAGCCATCAAAGAGTGGGAGACTCCCACAAAGGTGACGGGGCTGAGATCGTTCCTTGGGCTTGCTAATTATTACCGACGGTTTATAAGTGGCTATCTGCAAAGGCTGCTCCGCTCACCGAGTTGCTAAAGAAAAATAAGCCGTGGGTTTGGAGCAAGGAATGCCAAAAGGCATTTGAGGGTCTGAAAGTTGCCATATCAGAGGAGCCGGTCCTTGCACTACCTGACTTCTTGTTAACTTTCGAGGTACATACTGATGCCTTGGACTATACCATAGGGGGTGTGCTAATGCAGGATTGATACCCCATTGCGTTCGAAAGCCACAAGCTGAATGAGACCGAATGGCGATACACCGTGCAGGAGAAAGAGATGACCGCCATAGTACATTGCCTACGCACCTGGAGGCATTATTTACTTGCGGTCTAAGTTCATAGTCAAGACCGATAATGTTGCCATTAGCTACTTCTAGTCCCAGAAGAAGCTCACTCCTAAGCAGGCTAGGTGGCAGGACTTTCTAGTTGAGTTTGACTACGAGCTAGAATATAAGCTAGGTAAGGGCAATGTTGTGGCAGATGCTTTGAGCAGGAAAGCTAAACTGCCGCCATCACTACAGCCTAATGCAACATACGGGAAACTATCAAGGAGGGCTTACAGCACGACCCCGAAGTGAGAAGACTCATGGAGTTGGCGTCCCTAGACAAGACACGACGCTTCTAGATAGAGGATGGTCTCCTGCTCACCGCCGGACGAAGAGTCTATGTGCCAAAATATGGGAACATCAGGCGACAGATCATGAAGGAGAGTCACGAAACCTTATGGGCCGGACATCTTGGGCAACGCCGCACGAGAGCTCTTATCAGGCAATATACTATTGGCCACGCATGCCAGATAACATAGAATGTTATGTGCAAACTTGTCTTGTGTACCAGCGAGACAAGACGGAGCAACGGCAGCCTAGAGACTTTTGGAGCCATTACCAGTAGCTGAACGTCCATGGGAAAGCATCACTATGGACTTCATCACTTGCCTTCCAAAGTCTGATGGGTACGGGACGATTATGGTTGTGTTGGAACGATTTTCCAACTATGCCAGCTTCATGCCCGCCACAGCCGGATGTACTGCCAAGGAGGCTGCCCAACTATTTTTTCAAGAACGTAGTAAAGTATTGGGGGCTGCCGAGCATATAATAAGTGACCGAGACCCACGCTTCACTGGGAGCTTCTGCAGAGAGTTATTTGAGATGCTAGGCGCGGAGCTACACTTCTCCACAAGTTTCCACCCACAGACAGATGGCCAAACGGAAAGGGTCTATGCCTTATTGGAGTGCTATCTTTGGCACTTCGTGAGCTCTCACCAAAGGGACTGGGCAAAGTTGCTTGATGTGGCCCAATTCTCATACAACTTGCAGAGAAGCGAAGCCACTGGCAGAACACTGTTCGAGTTAGCCACATGCCAACAACCTCAAACTCCACGTTCACTAGCGGCTGCGTTCAAGGGCAAGAATTTGGGGGCATATCACTTGGCCAAAGGGTTTGAGGAGCAGTTGGATACCGCTAAGTCTTACTTAGACAAAGCGGCTAAGAAGATGGAGAAGTTCGCCGACCGTAAGAGTCGTCCCACGGCCTACAAAGTTGGGGACTTGGTCTTGGTGAAATTCAATCCGAGACGATTCAAAGCTCTACGAGGTGTGCATCAAAACTTGGTACAGAAGTACGAGGGTCCATTTAGGATCATTGCCAAGGTAGGCAAGATCTCATACCGATTGGAGCTTCCACCATCATTCAAAGTGCATCCTGTCTTCCGTGCCAGCGTCCTCAAGCCGTACCATGAGGACAAGGATGAGCCAAGCCGAGGACAGTCGAATCGAGCACCTATAACAGTCACCGCCTCGCATGATCGGGACATATAAGCTGTCATAGATTACTAGGCCAAGCAAAAATGGGGACAGTCTGTTACTGCCATGTTCCTTATACATTGGGAGGGCCAAGCACCGGAGGAAGCCACATGGGAGAGACATGAAGACCTGTGGCAGTTCAAGGACAAGGTGGGGGAATTCTTGCAGCAGCAGTAGTGCGCCGCGGTCGTCGCCACATCAGGTGGGGGAGAGTGTCAGGACCCGCCACTATTTTTGCACGAAGGAGAAGAATCTGGAGCCTTCGAGTAGTTTACGAAAGACTCTAGATTTGTGTAGATTATCTTGTAGTATGTAGTCTTCTCTAAAATTGTATAGAACTATGTGGAGAATTCTAGAGAAGGGACTAATATGTAAATATAGGAGGACTTGTCATGTAAAATTATTTGCACTTTGGCCCCTTAGGAGTAGTATAAATAGAGGGGGTCATTTGCATTGCCAAACTATCCAGAAAAGCAAGTTGTAAAGCATTCTTCCAAGTAATACAAACCTTTCTTTCCAAAAACTCTCTTTTAGTCTTCTTATCTAGCGTTTCCTCAGCGATCTTGGTTGAAGAGGCTTACTAGTATTTGCAAGATCGTGAAAGAGTCGTGAGCAAATCGACTAGTGCCGCACGTGAGTCTTAGTGAAAGTTCTAAGTCCGTGACACATGGCTACCCAACTCAAAGAAAATAAAGTAACTGATAAAATAAAGAAAGGCTCCTCCATATAGCAAGGAAGGCTCACTAAATTTGTGGAACTCGATAACTCTGAACCTCAACGGTGCGCCTGTTGAAGTTCTCTATCTCTTGTATCTGCATCATGAAACGATGTCGTGCCGGGTGGCGTCAGTACGTGGAATGTACGGTATGTAAAATGGCTCAAGCAACAGACAAGGCTCAGGCTCAATCAACCAACTCGACTCAAGACTCAACTCTTCATATCATAACTCAACTCAAGTAACATGATGCAGGTTTAAAGTTTTGAAGATCATGCTATGGAAATAGACTCAGTGTTTAGTTTAATGCAATTCAGTTCGAAAATCATGATATGCTCAATTCAAGTGTTGCTTGGAAGTTTCTCTAACCGACATAGCTCTCCACCACACCATGAGTTTTGGTGATGTATAACGATGCCGACGTCATTGCCACGCTCGTCCTAAACTTGCCAAGGAATAGAACATCAACCTCTAACTCTCTCTCTCTCGGATCCTAAGAGAGTGTTCCTCACTTGGGAACATAGGCCACTAGAATTATCCTGTGCGACCATCCTACGCTGGCAACGTAGTTCTAGGGTGACTCTTCTCACCCAACTCGGTGCTCAATACTCCTTCTAAGACTAAAATATGCTCATCAACTCAAACTCATCTCAATTAACTCAACATCAACTTTCTCAATTAACTCCATAACTTAAAATGGGAACTCAAAACAATGCAACTCAGAACTCAATTCACATTATGCAAGACTCTTACGTATTACAGTCAAGTGACATCATATCATCCATGCTCAGCACATAAGACATCGCAGATATTCAACACATTTATTTATGAAACAAGAAACGTACTTTTCAGGTTTAACTTAGTTCCGAAAATTAGGTTCGTAGTATCAATTTAGTTAGTAAGCAAGGAAAATACAAGTTCAGGGCTAGATATTAAGCATTCGAATAACATTCATATTTCATGATAATAATGATACAACTCGTGTGAGTTATATTCACGAAAACTCCAACACATACAAGAACTTAAGACTCAAGAATCATAGGTTTTAAAGTATGCAATTAATACTCATAATCTCAGCTCAAGTTGATGAAGTGGCGCGTGGATGAACGTAATCCAACACTTTAGGTAGCCTTACATGCCTTGGAGGAAAAGGAACAATCAAACTCCAGTAGATCCTTGCGCTTGAATTAGAACCCACGCTCTTCTTTCTCCTCTAGTGCTCTTAAGAAACCCTTGAATGTGGGACAATGGTGAATAATACACCTAGAGTTCTGTGTTAAGGCTTTATTCAAGCCTCAAACGACCAAGAATTTAATTAAATAGGGATTGAATGGACAAAAATACCCCTCTTTAAACTGCTGTCTGAGTCTACGAGACCCCGTCTACGGAGTCCTAGAGCATTTTACGGGTCATAGACAGTCTCTCGTGAATGAGGGGTCCTGAAAATCTGAGTTACTGGAAATGGTACGAGACCTATTTTACGAGCTGTAAAATGTTTTATGGACTGTAAACTGACTCTCGTAAATAAGGGGTTCTGATTTTGAGTTCTTAGAACTTATCATGAAACCTCATCTACGAGCCGTAGAATACTTTAACGGGTCGTATGCCGTCTCTCTATAGACCTTAGACTTAAGAAAATTTCACCAAATCATTTGGGGGGTTTTTACGAGACCCACTCCATGAGTCGTAGACCGGTCTACGAGTCGTAAGTGGCCCTCGTAAACCTTCTCCTGGAGTTTTTCTCAGTCTTTTCTCAGCATCCTCTGTGCATCAACTCCAGGTTAGGTAGAAGGAACTAGGTTGGTTTTTGCAGTATTTTAAATTGCCTACTGCACTGTATTTGGTGTGTTGAATTAGCCAAAGAATGCTACCAAACATGTAAATTATGCAGAATTTAATAGATGAATAAATCACCTCCTAACCAACCAAACGATCCGTTAATGTTTACTCTTTCACATGAGTTTTGCTTAATGGTTTATTTGTGAAACGGGAGAATAAAAATAAATGTCACAGTCACAGGTGCAGATGAAACAGATAGCATCTATGTTTTGGTTGAAATAGTGCTTTGATTAAACAAGTTTTAGTATATATTTCTTTCTCCTAATGATACTTTTGAAATTGTAGGTAGTTTAGCAGTCATGTTCGTTGGATGTATCAGGTCTGTACTCACTGTTTAAAACAAATTAGACCATGTAGGTTTTCCATGTTCATACCATTTTCTCCTCTGCTTTAGAATGTCTATGGGATGCCACAACTTTTCCATTGCTGGCTTGCAAGCATGATTTCTGGAGGCTTGATCTCGTAAAGTACTGTATTTATATTCACAGTTGCTGATTATTCCATATACTGCTTTGAGGACCATCAGATGCTACATGCATTGTGATCCTCGAAGGACTTGATTCGTTGGAAGGAGAACATGGAGGTGAAAATCCAGAGGAATTTGAATCAACTGACTATTGATTTGTGAGGATTGGACTTCCAGTCATTTTCAAGAGTACCTTGGTATTGGGTATTGGCTGGTGCAACTTGCAAAACCTATTTTATACTCTTCGAGACTTGAACATATCTAGTTTCTGGTGCTATTTCAGTTACTTAGTTATTTTGGTTGTTCGGAGTGAGAAGTGAGAAACGGAACAAATGAGAAATCTCTGCAGTGCACTTACGCAGCAAAATCAGCATCTCCTTGAGATATTGAACTAACTGAATTATGCGACTATGGGAGAAATTGAATTGTCTGCAAGTTGAATGATTGATGGCACCTGACCGGCCATTTCCCCCCTCGGCCTCCTGGTATTTTTAGCTTTTTAATGGCATCAATTTATTTAATTTTGAACTTTTGTTATGTTTAAATTCTGCTTTAATGCATTGCTGTTGCGTCAGTGAAAATAGGAAACTTGGAATGTTTCCTTCTGTAAGTCGTCGGCGTAGTTGAAGTTATTCCAACAGAATGTATCCTCCAATAATTCTTGGCTGTGTATTATACATTGATGGTGTAAATGATTTTTGCCATGACACTCAAGTTTGGATTGTGACGGTATATTTTCGTATTTATGCAAGTGCATCGATTTTGTTTAACCACTTCTGGAGATCCTTAATGTAAAAGTTTGAATTTATAAAATAAATAATAATAATAATAATCTTTATCTTATATCTTATCTTATATTTCTATTTATATAGAAGAGTGAATCCAACGACGACCAAGGGCAAAATAGTCATTTCACACTAACGAAATATCTATAAAATAGGTATCAAGAAAACTAAATAGTTCTAGAAACACTTTTTAAAAAAAGATGAAATGGATTATATTCCATTTAGGGTAATTTCATATTTACAAGAAAAAATAATAATTCTAGAAGAATCTTTTAATAAAAAAATGAAGCATGGGGAGTAAAGGATATATCTATCATTCTACCCTAATTTGTTAAAATATTATATATTTTGCATTACACTTATTCTCTAAATTCAATCTATATGGTTAAACATCTAAAACAAATTTCATATATTAACTTTTTTTAGATTTTTTAAATTCTTTTTTAAATTATATTTATCATATGGAATAGTCATAACTAAGATGATTAAAGACATTTTGTACAATTATTATTAAAAAAATAAGCTTAAAGTAATTGTTACATTATGCCAAGAGTGTATGAAATTAATAAAAGTTAATCCAACTTCTAGAAAATTCCAATATACATATAATAAAACAAAAATTGGTTGTCGTTAGATTCACTTTTCTATATAAATAGAAATATAATAGAAATACATTTGTATGGTAGTAAATCATCTACTAAAGGATTTGAACCAATGATTCCCGCCCTACGAAAGTAGTACTCTAACCATTTCTTTTACTAATCTAATGTGAAAAATTTTCAAATCAAAATTTTAATTAATTATAGTAGATTACTTATTTTATTTTTCAATTTAGCTTAGTATTACTGTTTTTTTTTGTTGAGCTAATAATGAAAATATAATTTCATACTAACAAAAAATTTATCAAGAAAAATAAATAGTTCTATAAATATCTTTCTATATATAGAAAGATGAAATGGATTATGGCCAAAGATAAAAATGCAAATTTGTGTTTAACATAAATCTACCAAGAAATATTGATCTTTGATATAGTAAAACACAATGATTTGTGATTATCATAAATAATTTAATTTGATAAATAGATTAACTTCGAATTTTAATAAATTAATATTATTATGCAATAACAAAAAATAAAAAATGCTAGATTATAAAAGTTTCATAATATAAAAGTGAATGTATAAAAAATTAATGCCAACAATATATAGGTTAAATTGCTATAATATTACCTTTTGCGAATAACTTTTTCAATTGGCTAAAATAATAGAGAATATTGGACCCGTTTACGGGCCTAAGATTATCTAGTATATATATAAAAGAGAATGTGAATACCGATGACGTGGGAGCCTAAGGAATTCACTTTTCTTTTTTTCCCCTCCTTTTTCTCGTTATTCTCTTATTTTTCTATTCATCTTTTTTAATTTATAATATCAAATTTATTATTAAATCCTCAGCTTTAATTAATGCAACCCATCCATAATAGACAATAAAACTCAACCGTCGTTCTTCTTCTCCTTTATGGGAAAGTGTTGCTTCCTCGTCTGCTTTGAAAGAAATTTAAAGTCCTTCCTAATTTCAATACCGAAACTTCACTTGAAAATAATGACATCGAGATCTTCGTCTATGCCTTCATGGTATGTGATATGATCTACAATGTTATGCATTATTGTATGCATGGTTAGTAACAAAAGATTATATTTTGATTTTATTTGCTAACTTTTTTACTCGTTAGGCATGGGCATTGTAATTTAAACACCTCGTGGTCAGGCATATGGAGCGAGGAAATACGATCTATTACGAGTTCATCTTTAGAGATGGACGATTCTACTCACACTCATGAAAATCTTGTGGTTCGATGTTTTATCAATTTAATATTCGGTGAATTTTTTTTTATGTGACTTGTATCACAAATTGTTCTTATTTTCATTTTCTTACAGAAACATGTCTCATTAGAATTAAATGACAAGTGGTTTGTTTACGGGGACACAAACATCCCCTATACAATTTAAGAGACTAAATTACATAAATATGTTAACAAACTTTATTTAAAACCAAATATCAATATTTTTTAAACAAAAGTATACCTACATGGGAAGGCCACCCCCCCCCCCCCCCCCCCCCCAAAAAAAAAATGAAATAAAGAAAAAAAAAAGAGAAAAAAAGTCTTAATTAAGGCACTATGTCTCTCTCATGCATAGGAAACAGCTCCAAAAAAAAAAAAAGAACAAAAAAGTGGTCTTGTTTAATGGTCTGTGTCTCTCCTATCATACATGGAAAAAGACCCAAAGACAAGGACATTATATGCTGAAAAAAGTGGATGGTTTGGTGTTAATGTTGGTAAAATTGTTGTCTACAATATATATGTTCTCAATATTTTGGTTAAATTTTTCATGGCAATATTGGTTTGGTAAATTGTTGATAACAATAAATATGATGACAGTATTTTGGTTGATTTTTTATGGCAATGTTGGTTTTTTTTATTTGACTGTTAATAGTGTTGGTAAAATTATTGATAACAATAGATGTGCTATTAGTTTTTTGGTGAATATTTGGTGGCAAACTTGATTTTTTTATTTGATTGGTAAAATTGTTGAAATCAATATATCAGTTTTTTGGTGAATGTTTGGTGGCAAAGTTCGTTTTTTTATTTGATTGATAATAAAAATTGAAGAGAGTGAGAATCAAAAAGAAATTCGTCCATAAAATTAAAATAGAATTAAAGAAATAGATTGAAGAGAGAGAAAAAATGGCCACCTTGGAATATGTAAAAGTTTTTCAAGAATAAAGGAAAAAGAAAGACATAATAGACTATTTGGGAATATAAAAAGTAAAATATGTGTTATTAAATCCCAATTAATGTCATTAAGTGTGCATTTTTTTTTATTTTTAAAAAGAATTTTTTTTAAAACATAATACGACATGAATGTAAATAAAAAACTTAAAAGTGTAAATATTTTGAGGTATTGACATAGCTTGTAATTTAAACTCTTAAATTGTATACTCTTGCAATTTTTCCTTGTTTTTTATACACATAGGTGACAATTTTTCCCTAAACTTGGAATTTGAGAGAATGATTAGGACTTTCGGACAAATTCAAATCTGTTAAAAGATGTGTTCTTTCATTTTTTTTAAACGCTTTTCTTTTCTTTATAGTCTTCGTAATTCGAACTTTGTTTCAACTTAGTCGATGGAATTGAATGTATAGGTGGTGGTGTATGCATGATTATGATAATTATCTTTTTCTGCAATATAAGTGACTACTTACAATTCTTGAAAATTGTTTTAAATTTTTTTTTGACGATTCGATGATATTAACTATCAAGCATAAATTAGTAAAAAAAACACTCTTATGTTATTTAAGAACCGAGTTTATTTCTAAGATATTCATTCAACTAATAGTTATTATTTCAAAAAATCACATTTCGTCTTAATTCACCATCTGATAGATCAACTCTTCAATATATTTACTTCTGCATATATAGTTGGACTACATTTTAAATCAAATGAGCATTTGTATTTTGCAGTATTTGGGAAGTGAAGAATTATCTGTAGGTTAAAAATGTTTTAGCCTTTTTTCGAGATATGAAATGGTATTAAATGTTCTCTACATTTTTTCTAAAGCGTCACCATTTTTTAGAAGAGTTATCTCTATGCGTGCATATGTTTATGAGAACTAACAACATTTTCGTGAAAGCCAAGGAGGCCAATGAAATTACATGCACACGCCTTCGTTCCTTTTTTGATAAGTTGTAAATTACATGAATATAATTTTATCATATATATACATAATGGTTATGCTCGCGTGATTTTAATGTATACGAAAAAATATTATATATATTATCGAGTTAGGTTGGATGTCGTTTCTTTTATTTTATTTTTTCTATGTTGTAGTTATAGGGGATCACGCTATTCCCTCATTGGAACTGTTAGTGCTTTTGGAAAGCATTGTGTGCTTCTCATACATGCTTCTGAAATAATTTGCTTAATTGATTATGCTCATCTGTGCTAATTCATAATTTTGGAATAATGTGACTGAATAAAAAATTATAATTGTGAAGAGACTTATTTTTTATTTCATATTCTTTGAGCTATTTGAAGTATTTCGTTACATCTTGGCTAATAATTGTGCAAATTTTTTACTTTTAGTATTGCATCCGTGTAGATTCATAAAAAAATATATTATTTTGGATAATTTCACACATACCATTGACATTTTTAATGAGTTCCAATAACATAGATATGCGCACTAGCTTAATTAGTTTCTTTTGGAGAACTAAACTCTACAAGTAATAGATGTTTGTTATCAAAATAAATTAATTTAATTTAAATATCTATACGAAGTTGTTTTATTAGAAAATCGAGAGTGAAATGAGAAAGTTCAAAGTAATCTTATAAGAAACACTAAAAATATTTTGAATTTTTTACGTGAAGATTAAAAACACCTTTTATAAGGATAAACAAAAAATTCAATTTCTGCAAGGGAATAAGTTTTTTCTTTGAGCACATTTGTTGTATATTACTGATATCTTTTTATGGTAATTGTTATTGTTTATTTTTTTTCATAATGACACTAATAATATTTTCATTCCTTGTGTAAAATGCTTTATTCTTTTTTTTTTTCGAAAAAAAAACAAGTGGTATCTTCATTTGCGTTTCATCATTTATTATGCGTAAAAAAAAAAAAAGTAGTTTTCATAAATGATAAAATATAGATCACTTATTATAAATTATGACAAGACTATCTAGATTTCAATATATAGCAATAGAAAAGTTACCGTGTATGGCAATTTTTTTTTTAAAAAAGTGTAATATTAATGCCTATTTGATAATGGCAGCTATAGAAATTATGACAACTATTACAATCTTATTAAATGCACACTTTTCTTAATATATGCTAGTGACTTTTACTAACTAATAATAAAGCATGAAGTCCCATTGTTTTGACTAGGTTCCAAATTTTTTCGAAAAAGGGGATAATGACGTTCATTTTTAAATGCACTATTACTTTCTTATTAAATGCTAAATCCCCCCCCCCCCCCCCCCCTCCCCCCTCTTCTTTACCTACTAGTCCTATTAGGACTTTTCCTCTTCTTTTTTTTTTTAATTTTATTTTATCATTTTTTATGGAACAGATTTGCATACATCTATTTGATGCCATTTTTATGAAATATTGATTTAATACACACGTAAAATTATTTTCAAACATCAATTATTATACCTTCTTCAAACGTAAAATTAGTTCTTCAAAATTTTAATGAAATTCACATTTATATTGATTTAATACACATAAACTAAACATAAAGTTAGTATTTAAATTATCTTAATGAAATCTCAATTGATATCAATTTAATATTTACATATAATTTGTACCAAATATATTTTGATGAAATGCAAATATATACCGATTTAATTAATGACTAATACAAGACCACTTCATGTGACAAAATAGAAATATTTTTTCTTATTTTGAAAGATTGAAATTATGATATGCAAGTCCCAAGTGAAGCAACGGCTGAGTTCCTATGATCAATAATTGGATGCTATATTTGAAGGTTTAACTTGGATGCTTCATGTAAATTTGTAATGGAGGTACAATAACATAGAAGAATAATTTGGTATACTAAACTCTTACTACCACAACAATGAATTAGTAAAACCTTTTTGGAAGGGGTTATTTATTACAATATATTAGAGAAATTACGATATGTATTGGTTTTGGTATTATAAATATTTTATCTAGTAGTGTTTTCAAGATGTTACTTCAGACAAGTGGTAGTGTTTCCAAGATGTTACTTATATTTTTTATCGATATTTATGTTAACATTTTAAAATTAGAATTTAAATTATAAAAAATACTTATATTTTCTTAAAAAAAGTGAGTAGCCAGATTCGGCCTGTAGCCCATGTAGTTATAAATCAAAGTAATCATCTTATTTATGAATGTAAATAACTTATCATATTTATAGAAATCGCAACTGCAAGTGTTGGCAGATTGAACCAAAGCATATTGCAATGCAATAGCTTGAACTGGTTAACAAAGGTGAGCCACACGCCTTAACATTGACAAATTATTATTTGTAAAATTTAAACCCTAATAATCATTAAATTCATCTCGATTTTTATATTACTATCAACTCCAGAAATAACATCATCTAAAAGATTTTGATTGACTTATTCTTAATGCACTACAAATAGTAAAAACCTTATCACCAATAAAAATATTTAGTGTATCTGCATATATAACATGTTTAGTATCAATTTCCTCATTTTCAACTATCTTAAGAAGATCTATATCTATTTTTTAGAAGCAATAAATAGAATTGCAGTAAATCTTCTTCCGAGAAACATTATTAATGCAATAAGCAAAATATTCTTTGAATTGATGCAGAGGATATGGTGAGCGTTACATGTGATGTGACTCCCAAGTAGCACTTGTGTCAACAAATATTCCTCCAACACTATAGAATTAACTTAAAAAAAGTTTTTAAAAATATATAAAATAATAGCTAAATAACTTTGAAAGGAAAAAACCAAATACCTTGATCTTTCTATAAAATCGTAATAGTTGAGTTTTTGAGTTGTTAATATAAAGTTCGACCATTAGACTTGGGTCGAACAAATATTTTGAAAAATTAATTAAGTTTAGTTCAAAATGTTTGAAGAATAAAGAAAGCATAGTGAGACTTTGAACAGAAAATTTACTTCGATCTTTTTTAGTTATAATGGAGGAAAAGAATTCCTTTTTATTTAATTCTGATGTATAATTGAGCCAAACAACAATAACACATACCAATGCAATTTCACAATTCGGTCAAGTTTTTAAGAGTGACGAAAGCATAGTAGGATTTTGGACAGAAAATTTACTTCTTTTTTAGTTATAATAGAAGGAAAAAAATTAGTTTCCTTATTCTAATCCTAATACACAATTGGGCCAAACAACAACATATACCAGCGCAATATGACAATTGGGCCAAATAATATAGAAGGATAATTCGGTATACTAAACTCTTACCATCACATCAATGAATTAGTGCAACTTTTTTGGAAGGGGTTATTTAGTACAATATATTAGAGAAATTACGATATGCATTGATTTTGGTATTATAAATATCTTATTTGGTAGTATTTTCAAGATGTTACTTCAGACAAGTGGTTCAAAATGGAAAGTGGAAGGAGTCTTCATTCGATCCAGCTAAAAAAGTTTTGTTTCGAATCTGCTTTCACCGATGCTCCGTAAAGGGTGGCCCATGAAATTTCCTCGTATTTGGAAATGCGCGCAAAGATAGATGTGTTGGAGGCATCAGCTGGAAGAATGCAGTGATGTGTTACATGATATTCATTTACTCTTCCTTAGCCAGAAATTGATCCCTAAAAAGAAGAATATGAGGATGATGATGATGATGATATTGATGTAAAACAAAACAGAGGAGATAACGATAAGGCAGAATGGCCTAATAGGCCCCTGTACTTGGTCCCGTTTGTCACCTAGGACCTTATACTTAGAACTTTGCCAACTAAACCCTTGTACCCACTCAAAAGTTACATTTTAAACACTTTTTTCTGCCTAGGCCTAGTGTGTGAGTTTCAAACGATGACACGTAATTTCCAGGTCATATAATAATTCCATGTATGGAATGATGTGTGAAAATCTTTCTCTCTTCCCGCACCTTCTTCCACATACGGAGAAGGCACCGTCGATGCTCTTCCTTCCAGTACCTTATTCCACATACAAAGAAGAACCGATCTCTCTTCCAACAGTTTATTCCGCATCGATTTCTCCTTTTGCTGCCTGCTTATTTGAGAAGCTTTTCGCGTTGGAATTAGTATGTGTATGTTTTTGAACTTAGATTCTTGAATTTTTTTTGCATGCAGTGTTCTCTTGGCTGATATTTTGTTCTCTTGGAAGAGTTTGCTTTCTTTCAGAGCATAATAACATTTTGTAGAGGTTTTATGCCTTCAATGGCATTTGCTGTAAATATGGTCAGATTTTAGGGTTTTTTTTCCAAATAATCATCTTACGAATAAGTATAAATTTGTCAATTGCGTTGAATTTTGTTCTTGTTAGTGGTCCAATTGTATTATTATATAGGTTTTTGTTGTTATTCGTAAGAAATTACTTAAAAATTAGGGATTTTTGTTTAAAGTAAAAAATTGGGACTTTTTGTTGTATTCGGTTAGTAATTACTGATTGTGATTTGCAGGCATGGTAACAATATTGCTTCAATAATCATAACACTTCAAATGCATTTTGGAGGCTATTTTTTATCAGATCCTCAACTCAGGTATATAAATGGAATTACTGGTCCTGAAAAATAGATGTAGATGTAGATGAGCTTCATATCACATTGTTTCATAAATTAGCTAATGAATTGGGAGTTGAAAAAGTTGAAACATTTGGGTGCAAAGTTAATAAAAGAGGTCGTTTTCACATGTTAAATAGTGATATGGATGTCTTAAGATTTATTAACAGAGTGAAAGGTGGGGACTTTGTTGATGTTTATGTGGTACATCAATTAGTACACTTTTAATTGTTGAGGATGAAAATGAGGTGGAACTGGCCACATTGTTAACTCCCAAAAAATGTCGGCTCTCCCTACCTGCTGTTACTGATAGGGCTGATGTGTCTTCTCCTCAACTATGTGATAAAAATGATATGGTTGATGTGTCTTCTCCTCAACCACCTGATCAAAATATTAGGGCTGATGTGTCTTCTCCTCAGTCACCTGATCAAAACAATCCAGCAACTGATGTGTCTTCTTATCATCCACCTCATCAAATTGATAGGGTTGATGTCTCTTCTCCTCAACCATCTCATCAAAATGATCCAGCAGCTGAGGTGTCTTCTTCTCAGCCACCCCATTCAATTGACAGGGTTGATGTGTCTTACCATCAACCATCTGATGATGCTGCTGATGTGAATATAAATGAACAGCAGCAGCGTAGGGCAGACAAAGAAAGAATCAAGAGAGTGCGGAGGACTTAAATGAAGGTGAAGGTAATGTCTTTTCTTCTTACCATCTTCAAACTTCTGATGAAAGTGATATACAATCTGATTATGAATCACTCTTTGATGTTGATGAGAACATTGATGATTTAAGTAACTTGGATGAGGAGTTCGTTGAAGCTAGAAAGTCAAATATTCAAAAAGAACAAGATAAGGCAGCTAGGGTAAATGTAGAGGAGATACCCTCTGGTCCTGTAGGTATAGATAGTAGTTTTGAGGATCTTAATAAGGGTAAGAGAGGAAGATATGAAGGAAAATTGGGTGAGGATGAATTGAATTTTGATAGCTCAGATCCTGACAGTGAAATTAGTGAAGATGAAAGGGTACCCGTTGAATCTGATGAAGTTGTAGATCCACCAGCTAGGAATACCAGTACCAAGGTTTATTTTGACCCAACTACCAAAAAGATTTTATTTCAGCTGTATATTTTTTTGTGAATAATATTCAGTTTAGGGAAGCACTTCAAACTTACTCCATTCAAAAGGGTGTTGTCACGCCCCAAAGAGAGGGAAGGCGCGACTGACACCCGATACTATTATTGGCCGGGTAAGCCACTAAACATGCTAGTGAACTAACTAGGGACCAGAAGAAAATCGAGCAGCATAACGTCTGAAAGACTAATCCAGGATATTTTAGGTCATGACCTGGTCAATTGTAAATCACGTATATCAAGATAAGTAAACCCAAATGATAAAGTACTAGCTAGCGGACAAGGCTGCCACCACAGAGGTACAGGCACACACCTTATATACATACCAATCTTATGACTGGAAACTAAAAGACACAAAAGGACCAACCCACAATAACATGTCCACAATAGCCTCTACGTGAATCACTAACACTGTCGGGACAGGGCCCCGACATACCCAACTGTACAAAAAGAAATGTAAACATCCTGTGAAAGCTCCAGGAAGAGGTGGAGCTTACCAACTCATAGCTGAATGGGGCTCCTAGTGGAGGGGTAATCAGAACCCCTACCTGAACCTGCACGCACGAAATAAAGTGCAGCGTTCCCAGGCAAAGGGACGTCAGTACGAATAAACATGTACTGGTATGTAGGACAGGAAGTAAAATCATAGATAACCGTAGTAAAAAGGTTAATAGAAATACCACCTGTAACCAAAACTCAAGTAGCCTTAATGGCCAATAAGCCACCTCCTAGTGATAAAAAAAAATGCATGGTATGCTCGAGTATCGCATGTCGTGAATACGTATACATATATGCAAATGCATGACATACCCAACCAAATGCTAGCACTGGTGGTCCTTTTCGGTAGCTAACCGGCATCATATCTGCCAACCTGTGGCCATTTGTAACACATACATATATATATTTGGGCAAATAGGCCTCATACCTTCGATTATAGCTCGAAGTCAATGCATAACATACAATGTATGATATGAATGTTGAATGCACATAGTAAACCATAGCAAGAACTTAGCCAATCTTGGCTCATTGGTACACTTATTCTCATAGCATCATAGTCATTGCCATTTTGCCAATCTTGACTCATTGGTACACTTATTCTCATAACATCATAATCATTGTCCTTTAGCCAATCTTGGCTCATTGGTACACTTATTCTCATAACATCATAATAGTTGTCATAGCATATACATATGGCTCGTGGGATCATACATGTCCTTTTTAACAATTTTGGGAACTTAACCCAACATTTAGAGTGAAGCCTTAACTTTGAAAATGTTCATAAAGGTGCTTTACATAATGGTTATATTTGGTCCCATGTCAATTAGTAAAAGAAAGTATTTAAACAGGATCAAGTGCCTTAGTAGTTTAGATAGGAGCATTTCACTTGAGAATATTGAAAACCAATACGTTACTTGTGAAATTCTTCAATTATATTTTTATATGGAAGGATTGATTGAATACTACATTCCCTTTGCATTATACATTTATTTTAATAGCACTACATCAAGAAGAAAACTGCCTCGAACATATGAATAGGTAGCCGGGAAACCGATAAAATGATATATAGAAATTGAATGTCCAGTTTAAGCGAATGAATGGAATTTTCACCTAATACCATCGTGAATATAACTCAGCTGCAATCCCAATGCCTTTCACAGAAGGTCTTTCTAGCAACAGAATAGTAAGATATCATATTTGACGTTTTGGGAAACTTCCCGGATTTTGTGCTAAAAGGGAGGGACGGAGCTTAGCCTTAACATACCTCTCCAACGAACGTCCAATTGCCAAAAGTTCCTTCACGAAAGTTGTTCCTTACGTCCTAAGCTTCACAACAACTATATATACGCAGCTTAAAGACACCTATAAACAGTAATAAATTCAGCATTAATGACCAAATTCAGCAAGGAGCATTTACGCGAGGAAATGTCCGTAAAACTTCTTAAAAATGACCGTAAAATAGCTCCAAAATTATTACCTAAACACACCAGTTGCAAAACAACAATACCAGCAAGAACACCACTTTTTTTACATCCCAAAAACAGCTCCAAACACAGCTAATACGAGGGAAAATAATTGCAAAGCGTAAGACACATTTCTAGGCACGAGGACGAATTTTAGCGATACAAAGGTGAAAAACTTACCTAAATCACTTAGAGAACCTTTGGGAGCTTTCTCTTAAGTTTCACACTGGTTTGGGACGAAAATGACTTATTTTTGAGCTTTACAATGTCAAAATAGCCGACAGTAAGTTGGTCAACCCGACCTGACCCATGGCCCGATTTCTAGCTCGGGCAGTCTCGGTAAAATGGTCGTAACTCTTTATTCTGAGGTCGGTTTGATGCGCAGTTTTATGCGTTGCAAACTAGACTCATAGATCTTCAATTTTATAGGTCATAGAGCTTCTAACTTCTTGTATTTTGGGAGATATGGCCTGATACATTTGATCAAAATTGAAGAAGGATTTCCTAAAGAAACTTACGGTAACTTTGGCCAACCTTTATCTTGAAACTTTCTTGATTCCAAAACTTAATGTATGACCTTTGTGCTATTAAAATAGCTTAAACAAATCCATTATTAGAAAATTATAAACTTTTAGTCCCATCCAAAAAGTGAAACCTAATTTAAACCTTTCAAAAAGGGCGAAGTGCCACTTGGGTCATTTCTTTAATCCCCAATGTGCATTTAGGGTATTCCTTTGGCTTAAAAATTTAGGTCCTTGATATTACTACTTATTGGCAGACTTATTATTCTTAGGTGCTAGCAAAAATCACATGTGCCTTATATAACCCCACACTATTTAAATAATGCAAGAGGAGAAATACGGGGTCTCATAGGTGTAAACCTTAAGCTGAAACCTAATGAAAAGGACAAAATCAGGGCAAAGTGTAAGAATGGTTGTCCTTGGCATATTCTTGGAAGTATTGAGGGAAATAGTGGAAATTTCATTGTGAAGACATATTATCCTGTCCATAAGTTTTGTAAAAGAACAAGAAACAATCTATGTACTCCAAAGTGGATCAGTAAGACTTACAAAGACAGAATCATGAGTGAGTCTAGCATCAAACTCCATCAAATTCAAGGGCTGATAAGAAAGGAATATGGGCTATATGTTAGCAAAACAACTTGTAGAAGGGAAAAAGTAAAAGTTCTACATGATCATATAGGTGATTTCAAGGAGGAATTTGCTAGATTGTATGATTATGCTGAGGAGTTAAAGGCTACTAATCCTGGAAGTACTATAGTTGTTAGGACATCCAAGAATACATTTCCTGGAAAAGAGGTATTTATGGACATTTATATTTGTCTTGAAGCACTGAAAAATGGATGGATGGAGGGGTGTAGAAGAATAATTGATTTTGATGGTGCCTTTTTAAAAGGCCTTTGTAAAATTGAACTATTGACTTGCATTTCTAAGGATGGAAATAATCAAATGTATCCTGTAGCATGGGTAGTATTTGATAAAGAATCCAAGGATAAATGGTCTTGGTTTATTAAATATATCAAACATGATCTAGAGTTGACACAAACTGAAGGGGAAGGACTCACAATCATATCTGATATGCAGAAGGTATGATAACACATTGTAATTAATTTCTCCTTCTTTTTTATTTGCCATAACAACAGTTGTGTTATACTGATTGTTCTCCTTCTTTTTTATTTGTTTTAATAGGGTCTTCACATAGCACATACTGATTTATTGCCAAATGCTGAGCATAGATGGTGTGCCAGACATATATGGGCCAACTGGAAGAAGGAGTGGAGGGGTGAAGAGAGAAGAAGAAAATTCTGGCAAGTTGCTAGGGCTCCATTTGAAGTTCATTTACAAGATAAACTTGATGAAATGAGTCTATTGGGAAAAGGCAATTGTGAATCTTTGTTAAAGTACAACAAAGAGGCATGATGTAGGGCATTTTTCAAGGAACATAACAAGTGTGACATAGTTGAGAATAATATATGTGAGACATTCAATAGTTGGATCTTGGCAGCTAGATTCAAATCAATCATTACTATGTTAGAAGAAAGTAGATTCAAAGTCATGGAAAGAATGACTCAAATGAGAGAGTTTTCTAAAAAATGGGTAACTGATGTGTCACCTATGGCTATGAAAGTTCTTAGAGAAAATGCAGAACATGCAGCAAGTTGTGAGGTTAAATTTAATGGAGATACTGGATATGAGATTATGGATTCACCATATAAGCATGTTGGTAATCTGAAAAAAGATGGTGTGTAGTTGTAGGTCTTGGCAATTGAAAGGAATTCCTTGTGCACATGCAATTACTGCAATGCATTACAAAAATTTAGATGTTTAGTCATTTGTTGACCACTGGTACAAGAAGGAGACATATCTGAAAGCCTACTCTAACTTCATTTAACCTATGACAAACATGAAGATGTGGCCAAAGAGTTCAAAACCAGCCATTGAGCCACCTGAAATCACTGTTATGCCAGGAAGACCAAGGTAAAATAGGAGAAAAGATAAGGATGAGCCTACTAAAAAGAAGTTTGGAAAGGCTACAAGAAAGGGGAGAAAAACGAAATGTTCATCTGCAAAAATTTTGAGCATAACAAGAAAGGATGTCCAATTATTGTAAGTTTTTCTTTCACTTCTTCAACATTATTGCTGAAATTTATTTTTGCCAATGCTTGTTAATTTAGTTTTGAATATTGTGTATCCAAAAAAATGGTTCCACAACTGGAACTTCAACTGCAGGAACTGCTGGTGCAATTGTTGAAATACACCCAACTGCTGGTGCAGGAAATGCTGGAAGTGCAACAACATATGAATGTGCTGCAAATGTTGAGAATGTTTATCAACAAACAACTCAATTCAGTAGCGAACAATCTACTACTGTTGTTGGTGGCTTAAAAAGGAAGAGTAACACAAGTAAAAGAGGTGGAGCAAATACTGGATATAAAAGGCCAAGAATATCTAGTTTTGGTATCCTATTTGGAGAAAATAACAGTGTGATAGAGAGGGTAAGTATTATCATTTAAGGAATTTTATTTGATAGTATTATTGTCTTTAACTGATAATATTATTGTCTTTTATCAGTCTGGAACTGTTGATCGAGTGTTGTACCTACCAATATTGACCTTGGCTACAAACCCAATGGACTTAGGTGGAAGAGTGGAGCTGCAGTTACTCAAAGAAAGTTGCGAGAAAGAAGTTACAAAAGAGTCAACTCTTCTACAAGTACTCATGCCACTACAAGCACCCAGCCTAGAATAACTCATACCACACCAACCACTTAGTCCACACCAAGCACTCAAGACACATAGTTTTTGTGTATTGATTTTAGCTTGATTTTTATGTAGCTTGAACTTGTTTAATGTTGATGGATTGAGACAGTTAACTTATGTTTTGTGTAAATTGGTTTTGACTTAATTTTCTGTAATGTTCTGTTTACTTGCCATGACAAACAAGTTAATTTTGGTTAATGAAATTGTGGGTTGATCACAGTAATTATAAGTCTACTAAATTTTTTCATTACATTATATTTCATCATCATAATACTCAAATGAACAATCCGTCACAACCCCATTTTCAATACAAAACATAAAAACCAAATGATAACAATCACAATAACACTAATATCAATAGGCGGAATGCTTCCATTCCTTCCCTGCCTTCCATGGCTTCCATGCCTTCCATATCTTCCATGGTCAACATTTCTTGATGGGTTAATCATGCAGTATTGTTCTTCATATATATGATGAACTTGGTATGTACGATCAACTTGTTCAGCCCATCGAAAAAATCCACATCCATTACCATTTGCATATCTTTGACAACCCCAAAATGTTCTTCCAGGATTGGTTGATGTCTTTGACATCTTAAGTTCAGCGTGAAGTCCACAATAACAAAAACGAATTGTCATTGTGAAGAAGAAGAAACTTCAATGAATAAATAATAATCCCGTTATAAAAAAAATTCAAGTATGGCCAAGAAGAAGAAATTTGGAGAGACAAAAACAAGAAGAAAATTAAAGAATTTTGAGAAGAAAAAGATGACAACAACGATAAGAATCGCCCAAATGGAGTGGCTACTAATATAGGGTATGGGTCCTTTGAAGAAAATGAGAATCGAAACAAGAGCAAGAGCAAGAGCAAAACCCACTTACGCAGAAAAAATAAATTTCCAAGAAAAAATTATGGCCAACAAGAAGAAATTTCATTTGGAGAGACAAAAACAAGAAGAAAATTGAAGAATTTGGAGAAGAAGAAATGGAGATTTATAATATTTGGGCATTTGGGGAAGAAGATGACTGTTAAAGGGGTTTTTAGAAACCCTTCACGCTCCAAAATGGAGTGAATCTCACGCACATGACCCGGTATGCCACTTAGAATGCCAGGTCAGAAAAAAGTATTTAAAATGTACCTTTTGAGTGGGTACAAGGGTTTAGTTGGTAAAGTTCTAAGTATAATGTCCTAGGTGACAAACGGGGCCAAGTACAGGGGCCTATTAGGCCATTCCGCCTAACGATAAAGACAAAGATACAAAAAAGAATGATAGAGGCAGCAACGATACTGATAAAATAGAATTTTATATTATAAAATTAGAATTTAAATTATAAAAAATACTTATATTTTTTTTTAAAAGTGAGTAGCCCGATTCGGCCTGCAACCCACATAGTTTTGAGTTGGGCTATATTGATGCTGCTACACATAAAGCTAAAAAGACAATAATGATAATAGTGATGATGACTACACTAAATTTAAGAATGTCATAAAGTTGAAACAAGCGGGGATTCATTTTAGGTGGGATCATAAAAGGAAATGTTAGTATGTGCAGAAGTTACCATCCATTCTTATAGATTTGGCTGGTCCTAATAATGATCATGAAAAAATAATCGATACGAGTCTGAGCCCTGTGAAGATCAAAATCAATAACTTTTATGTCACAACCCGGGGTTAGGGCTTAGATGTGACACGACGAATGGAGACCCGAGAGTCTCCAAAAAAGTCTCAAGTATCCGTAACCACATCATTGGTTCAAGAATAACATTCAAACACATATAGTTATATAGTCAAATCAGATCTCCGGAATCATTCCAGTAATACAAAAGCAATACAATAGTCATAACAACCAGGTCTAAGAAGAGTTTACATATTGCCCAACAATGCCTCTAGTCAAAGGAACGGGGGGCCAAGACAAGTTTCGGGTTCATCCTCAATAGAAGAGAACATCCATAATAACAATAAAGAAGATAGTTGGCTCACCCTCGGAAGACGGGACTCGCCACAGTAACTCCAAGAATGGACTAATCGTCTAACGGCTGGCATTCAAAGTGGTCGGCCCCTACATGGTAAAAACATGTAGGTGTAGAGTATGCATTAGTATGTTTGAATGTACTAAGTATGCGGACATGCATGCATATGACTTAACAACCAACATTTCAATGTTAGATGACAAGGGCACATAATATAGAAAGAATCATATATCCAATGGGGAAGTATACAAGATGCCATGAAATTGATGATGCATGCAATGCAATAATGCTCCTATATAGCGGGGATGGACTATAACTGACAAATCAAATCCATGCGAGCTATTACATGAATTAGTCCGATAAAGACCTCCCATCGGTAGGAGAAGATTACTTGCCAAAGGTAATATACATCATACCTTACGACCACACTTTTCGATGGATGGTCACCTTCCTTACGACCACGCTTTTTAGAAGGATTTTCATAATCATATCATAGCATAAACATAATTGACGAATATCCATTCCTTACGACCCTGTCTTTTCGGTAATGGAGATCATTCCTATGTTGGCACATAGTTCAAGTAAAGGGAGAGGTCCCTTGGGGATAGCCCTGACGCCCCCAATCCATCGATGCTAAGTCAACAACATCCCACATGAATACTTATACATATACGTGTTGTCAAGAGATTCAATGTTCATTTCAAAACGTTCAATGCATACATATGCTCAAATGCCAAACCATAAAATCATAATCATAATGCTCATGCAAGGAATAACTCATCTACACATATACAAGATGGTGCAAGCACCCATAATGCTCATAGAGCCATAATCATAGACATATCGGTGATCACCTTTTTGTCATAGCCAATATCTTATCAAATCATTTCATAAAAACATAATTGGGCTTAACCCACTTCATAATTTCCATATATCAATGTTCATGAATGCAATGCAATGCATGATGTGAGGATAGCATGGGTAGCATAGATTCAAGTTAAATCAGCCATAAAAATGAAATTGAGGAAATCCATAATTAATACCACATGTAAAATCGTAATATAGATCACCCATGCATAAATCAACTTTAAAAAGGGACATGCATATTCATACTTTATAACTCAATGTAAATCATCATAATAGTGATCAAAGTGAATTGAAGCCATTGCTAAAATACAACCCACACATCAATTAGATTTAATAAAATTAAATAACGAAATCTCATATTTAAAGTGACTAAAATTCATAAAATCAATTGAAAGGAATTTTGGCTCTTCTTGGTTGAAAGGGACCAAAAAACTATTCCACATACCTTGATTGAGGATCTGAATTTGAGGGATGAATTGGGCTTGAATTGGACTCCAATGGAACCCTAGATTTGATCCTTGAGAGAGGAGTGTAATGAGGAGTAGGGAGGTGATCTTGTGAGGGGTAGAGGGTTTTAGGAGAATGAATTAAGAGGGAAGGGGTTTCAGCTGAATTAGGGATTTAGGATAGGTAAAAGGTCATAATTCATGATTAAAATAATCCAAAATTACATAAACGCTATTAATGAAACAAACCAAAATTAGTCTCGTTAGGCCACACGGTCCACTACACAATCCATGAAACGTCACACGGATCGTGAATAGTGGCTGTGATCCCCTACTTAGACTCTCACAAAGGAAAATTTCACAGAGCTAAGTGGTATCACACGGACGGCTACACGGTTCGTGTGACTCCACACGGGTCGTGGCACCGACCGTGTAATGGTACTTGAAATAATTTTTTCACGACAAAGTTACGAGATGGTACTTTCATACTTAGAATAATTTTTACATAGTGAGTTACACGGAGAACCACACGGACCGTGTCACATCACACGGGACCGTGTGAGTGTCAGTGTGCCTTCACTTGACCACAGTTCCTTTCCGTCCCAAAGTTGTCCCAACCGTGAACTGGACCCAGTGCCTCTTCATGGGAGGCCACGGTCCGCGTGGCTTCACACGGGTGGTGTAGGCTCCTGTGTGGAGTGGTGCCTGGCAGTTCACCTGGGAAAATTCCAGGACACTTGGGGTAATGCCACTCGAAAAATCTGGATCCTTACATTTTATCACCCTCCTTGGGTTACAAGCTACTTCACCATTGTCTTCTTACTCACACTTCTTGGTATGATTATCTCTATTTAGTATTGTAGGGTGTAAACTAATACATAATAACTCATGATATTAGCAACATCAAAATTATTGACCCAATGGATAAATATAATTAAAGACAAAATTACCCTTGAATATAGTAAGATAATATTAATATATCTAATCACAACATTATTAATACTACCAAACGACTCCTCAAAGGCCTATTATGTAGTGTACTTTAAATACTAAATAGTTAACCAAAAAATATGGATGAAGAGGAGAGTTGTTATTAAGTAAGGAGTTTCACAAGTTATTTGAGAAAAAGAAATTCTTCTAGAGAATAGAGATTTATTTTAACCACTGATTTATAATTATTATTTTTCCTTTTATTAAAATCAAATTTACTAAAATGCCATTAATTGACGGCCTTGGTTTGATTAAAAAATAAAATATGTGTTTTCATATTATTAGTCACATAATTCATAATTAACTTTATATGTACTTAAACATGTCTCACTTACTAAACGATCATTTAAGACTTATTTTTTTGGATGAAGCATATTCTTGAGAAATTATATTTTTGTTCTTGAATTAACTAATAACTCATCAGAAAAAATTAATCTCAAATTTGACTTTCAAAATTGTTATTCTTATTTTACTTATTACCAAACACCCCCTTAAGATTTTATCTTTTTCGTTAAAGTATATTATAAATGAAATTATATTTTTATCGTTAATCTCCCACCATATAGAAAGGCTCTCCAGAGGAATAGGAACAAAAAATATTCATATAGAGAGACATATGATATCGTCCCGATTCCCAAAAATTATCAATTTCAAGGCAAAGTCACAAAAAATATTGACACAGATCGGAAATCAATTCGGTGTATCATCGGTGACCCCAATGACGATGATGACGACTATATCATTACACTAATTATAAATAGTAATATGATTTTTTTTATATCTATGATATGTGAGTATATACTAGATGGTTAGTGCCCGTGCAAAGCACGGGCGATGGGACATTAAGGTTAGTTGATTGTCTGGAAACTAGGATTGCATTATGGAATTGCGAAATGCATCACGATAATGTCTTATATAATGTTAATACAAAGATAAGGCTCATGTGTGAAGGTCTGAACGGTTTTTTACAACTTATATAACTAATAATAAAGTCCTAGTGTGGCAGGAGGAGTTCCCGCTGGAGCTGTGGATGCGGCCTGTGAAGTTGGACGCGTGCAAGCTGGGGAAGTTGTCCTCCTCTGCAGGCTCATTCGATCCTGTATTTAAGTCAGAATAGTTGGAACGTAAGTCGATATGTTCAGTGGTTAAGATGGTATGTGCAGACATTTTTGGGAGAAGGAGTGGTGAATAAATTTGTGCTTACCCTTTTTTGGTGGTGTATTGAGAGTTCTGGCGGGGAGTCGGATAAACGTAGCTGAATCCTGTGTTGATGAACCTTTCTCCTTGCTTGTTTGTCCTGCAGCTTAGAAGGGAGTCTGATAATTTATCAGCCATTTTGAAGGCAGTGCTGTAAGAAGAGCAATATGGCCTGGGCATGAAGTTTGAAATAAATAATAATATTAGTGACAATCAGAATAATGCTTCCTAGTTTTGAATACTGACAATCGCATTGACTGACTATCTTTGTTTATGAAAGCATATACTAAGCTAGGATAGCTGTGGAGACAAGATCCATGACTACGTAAACAAAGCACTCATTGACTGCCTGTGTTCGAATCCATGAGTAAGTGTTGCTCTTTGAAAGGTCTCACCAATAATGCTGAGCGAAGATCGTAACAAAGTAGGTGCTTAGGATCCTAAAAACATTGTAGCTGAAACACAAATGATGCATTGTGCAATGATGGTGGCACACAGAGTATGCAGGATGCAGTAAGAACGAATGAAACATTAATTCAAAAGAAGCAAATGCTGGAAATATCCGATTGAAGGTAATTCAATGCAAGCATGAAGGAGATCATTGAAGCCTCATAGCCGAAATAAGGCAATAATGCTATCGTACGATAATATCTCTATTGGCAGACCAATCCTGTAATTTCTCAAGGCATACGACAACAACCTAATACATTCTGCCCAATCCCCTTAAAGGTATCCCATTTCAGAGGGAATTGGAGAATATCATATTTGGGGTCTATGCTCAGAAAGCGTATTTAAAACTACAGTGAAAATGCTTTTTCAAATCGACTGTGCCTCAGTTAAAAGCAGTTATGCTATTCGCGAAATAATGTTATGAATTTGGAATAATGCAAGTTCCGTTAATACTCTTCTTCAATCGAAAACTTAAAAACTTGAATTGAACAACAAAGCATGATTAAGTTTATGTACAAGCTATCAGCAGTTCCTTCATAAATGGTGTTTATGCGACAGAATAAGCATCAATAATATGTGTGAATTTAAAACGCATGGAAAAATATAATTTTAATGATAATAGTCAGAACTCAATGATAAGCAATAAAGCCAAATAAAAGTTCATTAAAACCTGGGCTAGAAATCCTAGTTGTGCCTCTTACTGATTGAATGTAGGCATAGGGTGGGAGTCCCAAAGCTGGAAAAGTGCAGCTTCCTTGAGAGAATGTAGGAGGTGCAAATTTGATCTGTCTAAGGGTTACGCGTGAATTCTAATCTTATTAAGTTATAAGGTAGACATAGGAAAGTTATTTGAGGGTAAAAGGAAATACTGGATGGACTCGGTTGTGACAGCGCCTTAACGCCGTTGGGAAGGGCATACTGACACGAGAAGGCTACCAGATGTGAATGAACTGTTCCTTTAGCCTGTGTGAGCAGCATACCTATTACAATAGATGGGGGGGAGGGGAGGTCGGAAGGATGGTTTATGCCTGCGCACCTTTGTTGAACAAATGCGTAAACGGAAGGTGATGCGACATGTTTAGGTTGTGTGAGCAGTATATTTTCCTGCTGTGGACGGAGCGACAACTTCTTAGGATTGTTTTTATTAGTGGAGAGTAGAAGTGGAGGTTAAGGAATTAAAGAAGGGGACTTCAGAGTGTGAATGTGGGTGAAAAAAGAGAAAGAGAAGGGCAAAATGGAAGAATGAAGAGGGTGCTGCACAAGTGAAGAGTAAGAAGAAGAAAGAGGAATTAGAGAGAAGGGATATGACTGACCTGAGGATTTGGACAATGAAGGGAGGCAGTGTTTCATAGTTTTTGTTGTGTTGCGTCTTCTTGTAGGTGTTGTAAGATTTGCTTACCTTGTATTTGCTGTGGAAAACGCTATGATGGGATGGTGGGGTAGACAAAAGCAGCAACTTGCTCCAGAATTTGTTGTTATTTCCTGCTAGCAAAATGTGTCGTTCATTCCCAGAGCCTACGCATGGTAAAGCGAAAAGTTAATACGAAATATTTTGTTATTTGAATTTTTTTTGGGGGTTGGGGGGAGGGGGGGTTTGCTGGGGGCCGGAGGGATTTCTGAAGAATTACCTTCTTGGGCTACAAAGAAAAAGTTATCCAAAAATAGACCTGCGAGTGCTGGCTTATATGTGTAAGAGTAGGAGAAAAAGAAAGAGTTATTACTATGTTTGATCTGGCAAAACTAAGTAGCAAATCATGAGGAGGTCGTACATGTTACCTTTACTGGAATTTGTGTGGAGTCAGTGGCTCCATTTTTCCCTTGAGTTTAGCTTTGCTTTCCTTTTTCTTTGAGTCCGATGGTTCTTCAGTCGCACATTGAATATCTTGTTTCTGGCGTTTCTTGATTCCCTCCCTGTCATCTGAGCATGGAGAAATGAAGGAAGGTGTCCTTTTTTCAATTTTAGTTATGCCCAGAATGAACACCTTTGCTGAGACGGTGCGTCCACTCCGGAGGGAGGATTTTTTGACTTGAATTCTAAAGACCTGGTCCTGTAGCTTCAGCTGATGCTCTTGCGTTGACAGTGCCTGAAGGTGTACGTGAGGATATGTTATGCGTTTTCTCTTTCAGTAAGATGAGGTCTGTTTTGACGTGTAGGAGTAGGGGACTGACCTTAGTGGATGCGCGACTGTAAATGTCTTCTGCGGTGAGAGATAAGAGTCCTTCGCCTTGCTCATCCATAATGATGCCAACTATGGACCCGGTTGCATCCTCAAGAGTTACCTTAAGTCGACACCTATGGATATACAGTAAAAACAACTAATAAGCGACATATGTGGTGATATATTAGGAAAAGGTAATGTAGGTTGCAGTACATGCATATGTGTATGTTTTGAGCAGACCCGTGAAAGCATTTATTCCTGTACTTTCTATGGTGAAGTGGAGACGTGCCTTTTCGTGCAGATGGTGGCTACGAATAGTAAAATAGCAACAGACAGTAAATGTAAGGAAGTAGGAAATTCTTTTCGTTAAGCCTAGAGGTGGTGTGTGTGTCTGTCGGAACATGTACGTGTACTGGTCTGTCATGCCGGCAAACGAAACAGTTCCAACGAAGGTAGTATTGACCTTTTGCAGCAGCTACACAGATCGATTCGCAGGAAAAATTAACAAGACGGAAAAATACAAGAACCTATTGATGCAATTGTTGATAGGTATTGTAAACCTGTTTACACAACGATTATACAGTAGAGCACTCGAATTGCTACAACGGAAAACAGCCTGCCCTGTAGACACTTCAAATGGGAAGCTTCAATATATCCACTACAAGTGATGGGAAGAAGTCATGAAAGGGCACTGTCTTGGCGCCGGATGAAGCCCGCTTTTGTTTTGTTTTCTGATGCATTTGTATTTGTCGTGCATTTTGCACTGAAGGTTAGAGAGTGAGTTACCTTGGGGCGAGCATGTTTTCCTCGTTGCAGTTGGTGCATTGGAATTTTCTTTTCCTGCAGTTTCGGACTTCCTGTCCACAGTGTGGGCATGTTAGCACATAACATGTGCTGAATTCATTGGGTAAAGTTATGGTTGTGGCGATGGTGAAAGCCTGTCCCTGCGCAACAATGTTAGAGGAGTTGATATTAATGTAACAACAGGCTTTATAAATTCTGATGGAGTAGTTGTCGTGAAAAGGGTACGAACATCTTGTTGTGTGTGGACGTGGGCAATGGGCACTATTTTTTCCTCTACTGGAGCCGAAATGAGAGATCCTGATTGAGAGGTGCTTCGCACGGCGAAAGAGTTGAGCATCTCTGTGTTGGAAGCAATCCTAGTGCATAGGAAAATGATCAAAGGTAAGAAAGAAAGGTCACATAAAAGGCAATCATTCCGTGTGGATGGTATTCATGTTTACCAGGTTTGCAGCTGAGAGCATTGTGAGTAGGGTGAATTTATCTGTATTGTTGTATTGAACCTCGTCGTAAGTGACGTCCCTATAGCAGTTAGGAGGTTCAACTAATCAAGGCCGGATGTTGCCATAAGTAGGAATAGTAAAGGTATAGGTAATTGGGGGTGCTGTAATTTAACATCATGTACTCACCATTGTACTTGGAAACGCCGACACGTCTGGCGAAGATGATAGGATGATTTGGAAATTCGGCAAGGAGCTTTGTTCCCTCATCTTCAATAATGCTGTCCTCCCATAGTGTGAAAGTGAATGCTTGTTTACTGTCAGTTTGGTTTTTTTGAAAGACAAAAATGAATGTTCGTGAGAGAGAAGTAAAAGTAAGAGAGGGTACAGGTGACACGGGAACATAAATGTAGTGTACGAGGTTGGGGGGGGGGGGTTGGTTGGTGGAACGAATATTGTTTTTTCAAAAGTACTAACTGGTAGAAGCCAAAGTGTAAATGCGTTCCCTGACGTACCTCGTGTCAATGACAATGACTTCCTGTAGCCTTTTTTGCATATTTGTCAGGTACCTTGGTGGGAAACAGTTTACAACAACGCACAACACATCTGTTAAGTCAGGAGAAGGAACAGTTAGAAGTTTTGCTGAGCTGTATTTTTGTGCACTGAGAAGGCAAAGAGATCTTACTGAATTCGGCATTTCTGAGTTCCTCTTTGCTGCTTCTTGATGCTCGTCAGTAATTTCCTGGAACGATGCCATGTTTACAATGGTGGGTGGGGGCAGTATATCCTCCTGTAAGTCATATGGAGCACATGCACTGACAGGGGCGTCATCTGAGAGATTGTTACCAACTGAATCGACAATGGTTTTCTTGTTTATAATCCACTCGTATGTGTGCAGGGGCTTCTCATATCGTAAAGTGGGCTGTTGTACGCGGGCACTCGTGATCAGGTAGGTGTGGAAGAGAGTGAATCGTTGTTGGTAAAGAGAGATGTCACGACCATAAACGATTGCTTTTAACCTGGTTTTCTGCAATAGAGTTATACGAAAGCAGAATAAGATCGCATGTTAAATGCAAACAAAGATATGAATCATGCAATTTGCAATTATACGTTACATGAGAAATATTGGTAACTCTTTCATTCGTACTCTGCCAGCGTACACATGTAAGAGTTGTGTCCCATTTTTTTCAGCCGCTTCTCTTGGGGGAACAAATTCAATTTCGCAGCCATGATAGTTTATTTACGGTAGTAGAATAAATAACGTGCAGTTCTCTCAAGAAGCATGGAAAGCAACGTATACATGTAAGGGTTGGATGACTCCTACCTTATCACACATCTGTCATGACAGTCTGATTGGGAGACAAAATCAACGTAACAACCATGAAATCCCCTTTTTAGTTATAGAAATAAATGATGTGCAGTCAGCTGAGGAGGTAGATAAGCAAATACAATTTAACCTGACATTGATAAACAACAGCTAATCAAGAAACAAATTATAGTGGAATAGTATAACACAATACTGTACAACGGTATTAGCAGTAAAACTCACACCAATGGTAATAGCGAGGGCATGCCACAGAATTAATGTATGTAATTTTGATAATATTGTCTTACAGTTTCTGAATTCCATGAAATCTGAGAAGGAGTGCTAAGTTGATAGCAGGGTATAAAGTGAAGCATAGGGAATAATGAAGTGGTAAGAAGGAATAATCAATAGGACCTTGGGAAGCATGGGTGCGGAGAGACTATCATCTTATTCTTATTCCTGTCGTTTATTTTTTCCATCTGTTTGAGTACATTGTCCAACAGAACTTTGCACGGTTGATTCAATTCGTCAATCATGGAGACACATTAAGGTTAAAGAAAACTGTAAGAGTAAGGAAGTACGACCTCAGAGAGCGAAGGGCACAATAAAGAATACCTTTTTGGGGTCGACAAGTTTAATTTCTTGAAGGCGAAACAACCATTTAGTGGGTGAGTTTTGCGATGTTATTGCTTACATGCCTAGGCAGCGGGAAAGTATTTAATGCCAGTAATTTGGCCGGTGGGTGAGGTGGGTAGAGAAAGTGTTGGCGTTTTTTGGAGGAAGCCGGGCAACCAGAAAGGAGGAATCAGAATGTACCTGCTTATCTTGGAAGATCATATTCATGTATTTTATCTTCCTTTCTTTCCCCTCGCCTGGTTTGGCAATATCAACAAGCCGCACCTTGCATGTCCAGTCTAATATCTCCGGTGTAATAGCATGTATGTTGAGTCGTTGTTCCATCTGTTATATCCTACAAAATATACAGCCACAGTGAGAAGCAGAAATCTTCCAAAGAGAAGAGCGGTAATGTACAAGTATGTAATGGGGGAGCAACACTTGCTTACCCCATGCAGGATGGCTAAGTGATTACCCGGCGCCGTATTCAAGTGTTTCTACAGGAGGCGTTTTTGATAATTTCGGTGTAAACAATGTTGTGAGTGGAATGATCGTCAGCATTATCTGCTGTCGGCGGTCTTATAATTATTTTTATACACTGAGAAGTTTGTGCTCTGGATAAAGCGACGTAGAGCTGACCGTGTGAGAAGACGGGCTCACGTAGGTAAATCCCGACAAAATCTAATGTTTGACCTTGTGCTTTGTTAATAGTCATAGCGAAGCACAAACGTACAGGAAATTTTATCCTCTTAAAAGGGATGGGCAGCTTGTCATCTTGCGGAGATAATAAAGGTATTCGGGGAATGAAGACATGTTTGCCTTTGAAATCGCCGGTGGCAATTTTAGCACTGATGATGTGGTTCTTGATAGCACAACAAACTAAATGGGTACCGTTGCACAGACCCTCAGATGGTTTAAGGTTACACAGTAACATGATGGGGTAGTTTTCCGTGAGGAATAAACTATAAGGTGGCAAACCGGCTGGGTTCAGTGTGTGTAACAAATCCTCGAACTGGTGTTGATCTTTTGGTTCTATAGTCATGTCGATGCCTATGAATGCTTTCGGTTCTGTGGAGAGTTGTTTGATTAGCATTTCGTTAATTTCATTTACGAATTCATTTTTTGTTGTCAAGATAACTCGTGAGGTAATGGAAGAAGTGTCTGAGCGAGGCACGTGCAAATTAGGGTAAATGTGTTTGAATAAAGCATGTAGGGAGTCTTTTTCGGTTGTGTAAGGGATGAGAAGAGACTCTGAAATTTCAATTTTTTTTGTTCATTAGTCCTCTCTTTCCCATTTCCAATCCGCAGTAAGTACTCGCAAAATGCAGGGTCAGTGCGTGCCCGCATGTTTTGAGTCAGGTGGAATTTTTCAAGGGCATTCCAAATGTTTGAATTTAGTAAAGATTCATTAATGAAATCCTCTTTGGTTCCACCCTTGACTACTGGTAAGGTTTGGCGGAAGCCACCTCTGAAAACTAAGACTTTTCCACCGATGAGCGTATTTATGCCTGTAAGATCCCGGAGGAGCAAGTCTAAAGTTTCGACAAGTTTTTTCTTAGCCATGGACGCTTCATCCCATACTATTAATTGTGCATCGCGAATCAAAGAGGCGAGTGAGCTCTTCTTACTTATGTTGCAGCTGTAGCTTTCTCTAATATTGATAGGAAGTTTGAAACGCGAACTTAAGCCAGAACTCACACTTTGAGAATTTTGCATACAACTCATGGTCCTTAAGAGTTTGGAGGATGACTCTGAGGTGGTTAGCGTGCTCCTCCTCACTTCTCGAATACACCAAAATATCATCGATGAAAACAATCACAAACATATCAAGATATTGCTTGAATACTCTATTCATCAAGTCCATAAAGGCAGCAGGTGCATTCGTCAGTCAAAAGGACATAACCAAGAACTCAAAATGGCCATATCTAGTCCTAAAGGTTGTTTTCGGAGTTTCACATTCCCTCACCTTCAACTGGTGGTAGCTAGATCTAAGGTCTATCTTGGAGAAACAAGAGGCGCTCTGAAGTTGGTCAAACAAATCATCTATCCTTGGGAGAGGATATTTTTTCTTTATCATGACCTTGTTGAGTTACCTATAATCAATACACATTCTGAGGGACCCATCTTTCTTTTGCACGAATAGGACAGGAGCACCCCAAGGTGAAACACTTGGCCTAGTGAAGCCCTTTTCTAGCAAATCTTTTAGTTGCTCTTTCAACTCAGCGAGGGCCATCCTATAAGGTGGAATCAAAATAGGCTGGGTATCGGGAAGAACATCAATCCCAAAGTAAATTTCCCTGTCAGGAGGGACTCCAGGTAGAATGTTAGGAAATACTTACGGAAACTCGTTAACAATCGAAACTGACTCAAGATTTAGGGACTCAACATCATCAGATTTCACTCGCACAAGGTGATAGATACAACCTTTGCAAATCAACTTTCTGGCTCTAAGATATGAGATAAACTTCCCTATATGTGTAACAGAATCACCCTTCCATTCTAGAACCGGTTCATTTGGGAATTGGAACTTAACGGTTTGGAATCTACAATCAACAGAGGCATAACAGGCGTGAAGCCAATCCATGCCAAGGATCAAATCAAAATCAACCATATCCAACTCTACCAAATCAACAAGAGTATCCCTGTGATGGATGGATACTACACAAGTTCTATAGACTCTCTCAGCTCGAATAGACTCACCCACTGGAGTAGAAACACAAAGGGTTCAAGAAGACTCTCAGGGTTTCTATCAAATTTACTGGCCACATAAGGAGATACGAATGACAGTGTGGCACCTGGATGCATCAAAATATAACAATCAAAAGTAAAGACTCGACTCATACCCGTCACAATGTCTGGGGAGTTTTCCTGATCTTGGTGACTACCCATGGCATACCAGCGGTTTGTTGCTCCACCTGCGCCTGACGTAGTGGCTCTTTGGTTTCCTCTAGCTGGTGGGGCCGGTGTAGTAGACTAAACCTGGCCAGCCCGCTTTGGACAATCCTTCTTGTAGTGACCCACTTGGCCACACCCATAACACACATCATTCCTATCACGACATCTCCCCAAGTGCATTTTTCCACACTTATCACACAGTGGCTTACCCTGCAAACCTTGAGCCACACTAACTTGCAACTGGGATCCATGGGTTCCAACACTTTGAAACCTTTGATCATACCTGCCTCGAGGTACAGGTGCACTAGCAGATGATGGTGCTGGAAACCGATTACCATTGCCTTTCCTTCCAACCTCATGGCTAGATGTTTTGACTTTCTTGTGCTTGAACTCCTCCTTGTCATGCTGTCTCTCCTCATCATCTTGTTGCACAAATGTCATCATTCGCCCAATGTCCATATCACTCACAAGCATTGCTCCCCTACCATCCCTCTTGGGTCCTCTATTCAACCCATCGACATACATTCCCATCCTTCCCTGCATATCTACAACGATGTTTGGAGCATAGCGAGATAGTTGCGTGAACTTCAAACCATACTCTTGCACAGTCATAGAGCTCTGTTTTAGATTTAGGAACTCTCTCACCTTAGCTTCTCTTTTCTTTCTTGGGAAAAAGCATCCCAAGAAGGCTTCCTCAAACATTGCGCAAGTCAAACATGGGGCATCATCCCTTCTACCTTTCCTCCACTGGTCGAACCACAGTCTGGCCACCCCCTTGAGTTGGTAAGCAGTCAATTCCACCCTATCAACATTAGCTACATGCATCCCTTGGAACACCTTTTCAAGTTCCTCTACATAGTTCTCAGGATCTTCAGTGGACGCAGACCCCTTGAACTCAGATGGATTCATCCTCAGAAATTCTTGAACTTTAGAGGTGTCATGAGTGTCCTGCCTGCCCGCTCCTTGTCTCACAGTAGGTGCCGCAATAGCCTGGGCTAAAGCTCGAATAGCCTGGCGTAGCTCAGCATTAGAGGCCTCATCTTGAAGGGGTTGCTCAACAGGGACAACTTGATCTACGGGCTCCTCAGGTACTTGAGGCTCAGATAGTTTAGCATCTTTCCTGGAAGGACGTCCCCTTACTCTAACAACTCTTCTGGGAGGCATGTTGTCACTTCTGCACGCATAGAGCATGAATTAGAAGAGAGAGTTCATAGAGCCTAACTCTATCGTACGAATTGGAATGAGATGAAAAGGGTAACAATTTCCTAAAGTCCTATAGCCTCCTACTTATGAAATGTGGTCGACAACACACCCATAAGCAAGACTCTACTAGATACGACTTCATAGACTCCCTAAGACACTTGAACTCTGTGCTTTGATACCAAGTTTGTCATGCCCTGGGAGGGTACTTCTGGTGTGGCCGACACTCAGAGACAATTGCTAGTCCCCAAGCGAACCACTTAGCCTCATCACATCATTCAATCAATAAACTCTACTGAACAACAGAAAGTATAAGTAAGTAAATGCGCATATCTCATTTAAAGTCTCAAAAGAATATATATAATAATGAAGGCTAGTAGATAGAACTAGCTCACAATCTAAACATCAATGCTCAAACATCGTCTATGAAGCCTCTATCACTAATCATGTGATGCCAATGGCAGATCCATGGCTACCCAAATAAAAATAAAAGAAATAGTCCAATCTCTAACTCTAAAACAAGATGAATATATCATGGTGGATCCTCCGAAATAGGGAAGGCTCACCAAATCAGCTGCAATCTCGGATCTTCAACAGAGCGCCTGTTGACGACCTCTAGTACCTGCCTCTGCATCATAAAATGATGCAGTCCAGAGTGGACATCAGTATTTGGAATATACTGGTATGTAAAAAGCTGAGTGAAACAGAAATCGGTAGAAAAATATGGAAACAACATCAACTCAAAATAAACATCAAATCATATCAAATAGTCAAATGTCCATCGATGAAAGAATAAAGAGTAGAAAAATGACACATCAATAAGTCAAACTCATTAATAGTCTCAAACTCATCTCAAAGCTCATCTCAGAGGAGCTTACCTCCTCTCATCTCATCTCAAAATGCATCTCAGAGGAGCTCACCCCCCCCTCATCTCATCTAGACTCGGAGTAAGGTAGGAAATTTATGGGAGTTTCTCTTATCCGATAACACTCACTTATGAGCAAGTGAATGTACAACAATCACCTTGATGTTGCTACAGTGGTTCCAAACTTGTCAGGTAGGGAACGCTCAAAAACCATATCAGCTCACCCAATATGGAGTCAACTCAATAGGTCCTCTATTGCTTTCAGGGACCGTTGCTCTCGAGGGGAACTATAATATATGTGTTGGTTCTATGGCGTCTCCTACGATTGGCAACGTAGTTTGATGAGTTCGAGTTGGACAAACTCTCACTCTTTCGGTGCTCGATACTCCTCCCATGACTCAATGCTCATAAACCTCCATCTCAACCAATCTTATAGGGACTCACTCCCTGTCAACGACCAGTATCTCAAATGGGCTTTAACCCTCTCATCAATCAATCTCATCAATGACTCAAGATTGTATAACAATCATTTGGAAATAAGTTAATAGACACATCAGTAGAGTTCATTTATAGGGACTCATAAAACAATCAAAATTTCATCAACTCATGATCATCACAATTAATAATTTCAACTCAAGATCTAAACTCAATTCTCAAGTGTATTATGAATGCTTCTCAAATTAAATTAGTCATCAAAACTCCATCAACTCAGCATTACAATCAACAATCTCAACTCAAGGCTCTAAACTCAATTCTCAAGTGCATTAAGCATGCTTCTCAAATTAGTCATGTAGGGTTATGCAAATTCTCATGAAAATATTCAATTTAAGAAACAAATAGTATGATAATCATCAACATAGAAAACATGTAATTTCAAATCAATTTTTCAAGAAACACCATCAAAATATCATGCATGTAGACTTTTCAACCATCAACTCATATATGACCTCTATAGGGCACATGAGAGAAAAATATCATGTTTTAGTTTAGCCTTACATACCTGGGATGCAGCTATCAACTAAGTACGTCAAGGATCTCTTCTCGAATATCTCAACTCAAGCTCTTCTCTTCTCTCCTCAAGCCCTAGCCTTGTTAGATTATGGAATAAGACTTAGAATGGGGCTTTTAGACCTTTTTCACGTCAAAACGACCTTATTAGGTCGTGTATAGAGTTTAGGAGGGGTGGGAAATTGACCAAAATGCCCCTCTTAATAATTTAAAAATTTTTAACTTGGAAAAGACCCAGTCCGCGACATGGACCGATCGTGCACCGTGTATTTTCAGAAAACGTAATCTGAATGAGTTTCCTTAATCCAGTCAAAAATTTTAAAAAGAATATAAGTGCTGGTCCGCGATGGGTGCGCGACGCGCCCCTATCGCGTACTAACATTGTTTTATGTTTCATGTCAGAAAATTATCTTTTGATCGGGTCCCTCTAAGAATCGACCAAGATTATTTTCCCACTTAATTTTTTATATTGATCACAAATCTGGCCTCAGATTTTCCATCTGAGCATCGGAAGATGCATTACGTGCATACCCTCACTTTAGGGGTATTTTGGTAATTTTTTCGGGCGTTACACTAAGATTGTGATTTGAGTTCTTGTAAACCATAAGTAGAGGTGACATCCCTGAGCTAGAAGAACTATAATGGAGAGGAAGAGACCAGATAATGAGAGTGGTGGTTGAGTGAGACCTGTAGCTAGAGTCTGGTGTCCTTTAGGTTAGTAATGTGGTGATGATTTAATTCCCAGAAGTTTTGATGAAAGAGTAGTAAGTATCCTTTAATTTTCCTGATGAGGTATAGAGAAAGAGTTATTGTTGGATGTGTTAGAATGTGTTCAACCTTGAAAGAGGTTTATGTCGATGTGTCATACTAGTAGTGAGGGCAGAGTATAGATGTTGAATAGGGGACAAAGTACTTTTGAGGTGATAGATCCAAAATAGGCTATAATTTTGAAGAGAGAGCCCCATGAGATTCATAGAATTATAAATTTAGCCAGATGAGAAGGTATATTGAATGGGTGAATAGTGCTTAAGTTATGAGGAGGGGATATGTTAATCGATTATTCTCTATGAGATTTTAGCGGGCCTATGTCCCTAAATGTTTACCTAGTAGTTGTAAGTTGGTAAAATATGAGAGAAGTGTGTGATGCACATGTTAGCACTAGGCTCTAAGCTTGAATTTTGAGTAGCGGTGTGAGAAGGAGATAACATTATAACAGTGATAGTCTTAGTTGATGATTTGCTCTAAGAGTCTTGTTGTAGTATGTGTTCGAAGTTAAGATGTTAACTTGAAACAAGTGAGATACTATAAGTATGGTAGAGGTACACCTTAGATGGAGATAGTAAATTAAGGATGGAACACTAGATAAGAAAAGGCTTAAGATGTGTATTTGCGGTAGTGTAAAGTTGTGTGAAGCTCTAATTTATGACTTGCTATGAGAACCTAGATAGTATATTTGAGTTGTCAATGTAGAGTGAGTTGGTGTAAGTATTCTTTGGCACCCTTAGTAATTAGGGCAATGGGGGATTTATGTATAAGTGACGAAGAGTTTTACCATGCAATCCAAGACTTCTTTAGTCAACTACATTGGATCTTAGAAGTTGAATGTTAGCAGACTAAACGAAGAGGTTAGACTATAAGAGATGTAGAAAGTGATTATGTATGCCAATAAGAGCAGTAAGTATAGAACGATGACCACAGAGCTAGAAGGAAGCTAAGAGTCATATCCTAGAAGAAAGTTCTAATAGCTATTTTATATCTTTAAGTATAGTATAACAGGCGAGTTTAAGATGTTCTTGTGGATAGTAATGCCTTAATTGTGTGGAGAGCTATACTTGTAGCTTAGTAAAGAGGATTGGTTCGCAAACTTAGAGAGTGGACCTTTGAGCTACGGGGGAGATGAAGAGTTAATAAACTAGAGTGAGTTTTGAGATTTCGATGGTGATGAGTTGATCAAGATAAGACATTGATGCTTTTCTATCTCTTATATTCTTTATATCTAAGTTAAGGTGATGTTTTATTCCTATCTTGTGTATGAGCACCATGCCTATGGCCTAGACCCATGCACCCGATGTCGATGCACATTCATGTTGAGTTCTGAGGATAAGGAGTGACAATTGTACTTCTATCATGCGAAATCTCAGAGTTCCCAGCCTTATGTCATACAAGATGTGACTTGAGTTTCACAACATGTTTGATTCCATAAATGCATGATAAGTCCTAAAAGGCTAATGAGATTGTATCACATTATGAATGCTCTTAAATCAAATTCCTTGAATGAATCGTGCCTATGGTATTTTGCTCTAAGCCTTTCCAAAGATCTTTTTTTCTAGTCTTGATAGCGATATTGATGATAGTAGATGAGTTATTGCTGATGAGTAATGGTGGATGTTCTTTCATGTGATGATTATGACATCCTCCTTTGATTAAGGTTATGGATGTGGAGGAAGAGAGAGATGAGACCTTATGATGTGCAACAAGTAGGTAAGAGTAGGTTAAATTGTCTCTAGGCAAGAGTATATTGGTGTGTATTTGAGTGAGAGCTCATTTAGTGATTGAGGTAGAAGTGCTAAGAAGGCCTGATAATTCTCAGATATAGCATGAAGTGTTTTAAAGTGATAGGCTTAAATGTATGGATGTCATTATGTGAGTGATTAGAGAAGGCTATCACTGAATTTTGAGTGAGTGTTTCAGGTAGATGTGCTAGATTAGTGAGAAGGAGTAATATTCTCTAAACAAAAATCCCTGAGGAGGTATAGAGCTTGAGTTTTGAGGATTATCTTGATAAGAAATATGATCATCTTAGGAATAGTACTTTGAGACTTAGAATTAGGCTTGAACGAAATAAGAGAATGTGGTTAGGTAGAGATTTGAATAGGAGTTATAAGCTTTAATTGATGAGGTATAGTGCCAGAAAGAGGAGCATAGTTGAGATGAGATGTTAAGCTTGAGAGTTATCCATGGAGTCTTATGCCTCTTGATGGTCTCATTCTCGATTAGAGTTGATGACTTCCTACTTGAGTTCGAATAACTGATTGTCGAGGTGTTTAAAATGATTCAAGTTGTTTGAGTTTCAATGTTCCATTCGTGCCAAACGGTGAGAATGTCTAAGATATAGAACGGGAATCTTGTGGGATAATTAACTTACGAGGTAGCACAAGGTGACTTTGAGTTAGGCTTGACCATGGTAAGAGTGTGCAGTGAGACTTAGGCATTGATGAGAGTTATAAGCTTTAGACACTGATGTCCTCTAATGACTTGAGTTTTCTATCCTTGAGTCGATGTTCACCATTGAGTTGGAGCATTTGAGCTATTGAGTTCTTGATTGTATACGTGCCTTGAGAAATCTCCCAGTGTACTCATTATTCGAGGACAAATAATCCCAAGGGGGAGATAATGTAACACCCGATAAAATTACCAAAATACCCCTAGATAAGAAGTGTGCACATAACACGTCTTCCCAAACTCCGATGGTAAATTCGAGGCCGAAAATGTGATCAACATGAAATATTATGTGGGAAAATGGTCTTGGTTGATTTTTAGAGCAACCAGGTCAAATGAAATTTTTTCAATGTGAAAACGCATTCTAGTAAAAGTGCACGACATGTACGCATCGCGGACTTGTCGTGATTCATACTTAGATGTGATTCCAATATTTTTTACGGGATTAGAAAACTCGATCGAAAAATAATTAGTAAAAAAAACCCTAAAATAGGACAAGTCCACGACGCAGACTTGGTATGACGAAGTATTATTTTTTAATTTTTCGTAAGGGGCATTCCAGACTTTTTTCAACCCCTACTAAACCTAACACACGATTAATATAGGTCATTTTTTTTTACCTAAAAGGGGTTCCTAAATCCATTCTAAAGTCCCTTACGCTAAAATTGAGTGAGAATTCTTGAGAGAAGAAGAGAAGAAAAACTAGGTTTCAAGGGAATCATGCGAGTTCTTCCAAGCTAGTCCGAAGTGCAAATCTTTTAGGTATGTAAGGCTACCCATAGTGTTGGATTGAGTTCATCCACACACCCACATGTTGATTCTTTGAAAATGAGTTCGAGTAGAGTTTTCTTGAGTTTCGTGAAATGAATCCTTGAGTTACTTGTTATTCTATTGAGTTCTCTGTACATAAAAATGTATTGATGGTGATTTTGAGTTGAGTATTTGATTTGGATGCATGCTCATGTCTTCATTCACATGAACCCTAATTGATGATTATATTTTATTCCTTTTATGCATTTTTCAAATTGGGTTTCATGGTTATTTTTGCACATTGAATAAAGATGATTTCTGAACATATTTCACTAAGTCCGCATGAATATGAGCTTTGAGCATAAATAATGATTTGAGAAAGAGTCTTGGTGATATAAGCATGATTTTCGGAAACACATTTTTTAAAATAAAGCACTTGATATTTTGATGAGTTTGATAAAATTGAGCATTGAATTTAAAAGATGTTTTAAGAAAATATTTGATAAGGATGTATATAAATTTTTAAAACATATTTATTTATGAAAGATGATGATGATGATGATGTTTGAGATGAGTTTTAAAGAGGATATTTCGGGAGTAGTATTGAGCACTGAGTTGGGTAGATACGAGTGACTCAACCCCATAACTACGTTGCCACCATAGGTTAGTTGTGCAGTAAACTTTGGCAACTCTTATTCTAAAAAGATGGACGGGGATGATGGACCCATGATGTTAATGTTGAGTCATTACCCTGGCAAGTAATGGACCAGCAAGTAATGTATGAGTGAGCAATGACGTCATGTTCATTGTGCACCATCAACGGGGGTGGTGGGATGTCTATTGGTTAGAGAAACTCCCTAATTTTGCATAGTTGATTTGACTGAGTTGCATATTATTGAGGTATTTTTAAAGCATGACTTTATTCTTAAACTTACATGTTTACTGAGTTGAGATGAGTTGAGCCTCTTGAGTTGAGTCCCTTGATTTGAGTATCTTTGATTATACCTATTCCTTTCCAGCCATTTTACATACTAGTATATTCTATGTACTGATGTACATTTGGACTGCATCATAAAATGATGCAGTGACAGGTAGTCGAGATCATCAATAGGTGCTCCGTTAAAGGTCTATTCTTCCTACAACTGATTGGTGAGTCATCAACTGCATTCGGAGGATACCATTTTATGTTTTTTATGCTTTTGAGTTAGTTTCATTTTGAGTTGTGGTAGTCATGGCCTGTCATGGTACCATTCTAGACTGTAAAGGTAGAGGCTTCATAAATTAGAAGATGATGAGTTGATGTTAAGGTCCTTTTTTTCTTGATTTGAGTTTCTTTAAAACTATCTTATGTCACAGATGTTGAGTTTGATTTTTGTTGGCTTATGGCCATTATTCATTGAGTTAGTATGTTGATTGAGTTATCTATCACAATGACACCTTATAATCTGTCTTCCAATGATTTGAATGATTGAACGATCGTTATGAGGCCAAGTGGTTCGCTTGGGGACTAGCAATAGTCTCTGAGTGTCGATCACGCCAAGAGTGCCCTCTCAAGGCGTAACACTAAAGATCACAAATTTGATGTCCAAATTCATATTGAGTATTAGATTGAAGACATCAAGATTGATTTACTATCAATCAAACTAACTAATTGATCAATATTTAAGTCAACAAACTCCTTAACAGAACTTCCCAAATCGAACTTTCTTTGGTTATTGCATCAATGTACCTACAAATATAAAACAAAACACAATATAAGAAAATAGATAGAGCCATTATTAAGCAGGCCCAATCTATAATTTTATAGGATTGGGCTACAATATTTAGAGCCCATTTAAAATTATGTTTTCTAACTGGATCCGGATAAGCCCTCTCGTCTTTAGTCTTAGCATGCATGTGAATCTATATCTATACTATATTAAAAGCGTGAGGGCCCTTAGAAATGTTGTTTGAACTTTTTTTTCTTCATTAAAAAATTTCTTTTTATACAAAACCATCTTTTTACTATTTTTCTTAATTTATTATTTTATCTTTTTTCGTATTTGGTTTCAATATTCTCTTTTGGATTAGAACTTCTTTATATTTAGAATTCAGTCTTGATTTAGGACTATTCTACATAAATAATCATCCAACCTATATATGAAGGAAAAAGGAAAATAATAATATTTTCATAATATTTAAGACTTTGAAATTAATTAAAATTTTGATTATTACATATCTTGTAATAAAAGTATGTAATATAGCAAATTTTAAAAGAAAAAGAGTAGTTAAAATTCGTTGAAACATTAAACTCTTTCTTATATATTTTGGAGTCTTTTTGAAAAATAAATTTTAATCAATTAATTATTTAACTTCCAATGATTCAACTCCAATTATTACTTCATGTATTCATAAACTATTAACATACCTTTATAAAGAGTAATTGAATGATTTTTTCATCTTTATCCATTCATAATAGATTAAACTACTGCGGCAAATTAATAGCATTTGTTTAATTTTGTTTATATGAATATTGTATTTATTTTAAAGGTAAGTACTATTTATATATAATTTTCAGATTGCTATGATACGTACCTGCAAAGCACATATACTAAACTAGTATTACAAAGTTCAAAAATATAAATTTGAAAAATAATGGAATAGTTGTAGAGACTAGGTATCTTTTTACCGAAGAGAGAGAAATGTGAATGTGTTTCTTCTAAACGAAAAATTGTAAAGATAAAGGGATTTCAAAGAGTATGAGAATTGGGGCTGGACAAGAAGGGAATTAGAAATTTGATAGAGCAACAACCAATCAAAAGTCTTAAGGAGCATAGAGGTGAGGGAATATATCTGGGTCCAACTAAGGAAGAAATTGAAGCCAGAAAAGAAACTAATGGAAGAAAGAGATACAACAGTGCTAATACATGCAATGCTGGTAGTTTGATATGGCAAAAAAAATGAGGTAGATTTCTATTTGGTGAAAAATAGATTGGGAAAGGAGAGGGAGTACAAGGGATTTGCCAAATTTACATGTAGTGTTCTCTCTAGACTATCTTTCCCTATTATAGATTAGTTATATTAGTAATATTATTGGTCCAAGTACTTATTAGTTAAGCTAGCTAGAGCTACATGATGATCATTATCTTATTAAACTTACTATGAAGTAAAAATAAATAAATAAATAAATAAATCTGAAAAATATTTTCCTTTACGTTTGTATCCAAAATATTTACATAAAATGATAGTAATTTCAAATTGAAATTATACAACTAAATCTTTACTTGAAATCAAACTTAATAAGTATTATTGAAATTATTTTATTTATGAATTTGAGACTTAACTAATAAATACTAAACATCATGTAATGTTACCTCGTCAATATTTATGTTAACATTTTAAAATTAGAATTTCAATTATAAAAATGTTTATATTTTTTATAAAAAAAAAGTGAGTAGCCCGATTTGGCCTGCAGCATGCGTAGTTATGAATTGGGCTAACTATTTTTTTACATATAAAAATAATGGGCGAACCCAACCTAATTAGAAAAATTTTAAAGTTTACATGAATTAACTCGATGGATTGGATTGTCTCATTGACAACTATAAAAATAGATATAATAGTTATCACATATAAATTACAGTAATTATTTTTTTATGAATGTAAATAACTTATCATATTTATAGAAATCGCAAATGCAATTGATGGGCAGATTGAACCGAAGCTTATTGCAATGCAATAGCCTGAATTGGTTAAACAAAGGTGAGCCACACACCCTCACATTGACAAATTGTCATTTGTAAAATTTAAAACCCTAAGAATCATCAAATTCATCTCGATTATTATATTACTATCAACTCCAGAAATAACATCGTCTAAATAAGATTTTGATTGATTTTTTCCTAATGCACTATAAATGGTACAAACCTCATCGCTAACAAAAATCTTTAGTGTATTTGCTTATATAACATGTTTAGTATCAATTTCCTCATTCTCAATTATCTTAAGAAGAGCTATATCTATTTTTTAGAAGCAACAACCAGAATTTTAGTAAATCTTCTTCCAAGAAATATTATCAATGCAGTATACAAAATACTCTTTGAATTATCACAGAGGACATGGTGAGGCGTCACAATGTGATGTGAATCCCATGTAGCACCCGTGTCAATAAATATTCCTTCAACACTATAGAATTAAATAAAATAATAACTAAATAACTTTGAAAGGAAAAGATTAAATACCTAGATCTTTTTATAATAATCGTACTAGTTGAGTTTTTGGTTGTTAATATAAAGTTCGACCATTAGATTTGGATCGAACAAACATTTTGAAACAATTATTTAAGTTTATTTCAAAGTGTTTGAAGAATGAAGAAAACATAGTGAAATTTTGAACAGAAAATTCACTTTGATCTTTTTTAGTTATAATGGGGGGGGGGGGGGGGGAGAATGTTGTGTTTTTAAATTCTAATATATAATTGAGTCAAAATAATAAAACATAACAATGCAATTTCACAATTTGGTCAAGTTTGTAAGAGTGACAGAAGCATAGTGAGACTTTGGGCAGAAAATTCACTTCTTTTTTTAGTTACAATAGAAGGAAAAAAATTAGTTTTCTTGTTCTAATCCTAATACACAATTGGGCCAAACAACAACATATACCAGTGTAATCTGACAATTGGGCCAAAAAACATAGAAGGATAATTCGGTATACTAAACTTTTATTATCACAACAATGAATTAGTGGAACTTTTTTGGAAGGGGTTATTTAGTACAAAATAATAAAGAAATTATGATATGTATATGTTTTGGTATTATAAATATTTTCTTTGGAAGTGTTTTCAAGATGTTACTTCAGACAAGTAGTTCAAAATGGAAAGTGGAAGGAGCCTTCGTCTGCTTTCACCGGTGCTCCATACAGGATGACACATGAAATTTTCTCGCGTTGGGAAACAACACGAAAGATTGATGTGTTAGAGGCATCAGCTAAAAGAATGTAGTGATATAGTATTCACTTACTCTTCCATGGGCCAGAAATTGACCTCGAAAAAGAAGAATATGAGGACGATGATAATGATGATGATGAAATTGATGTAGAACAAAACAAAGAAGATAACGATAAAGATAGAGATACAAAAAAGAATGATAGAGGCAGCAACAATACTGATCAAATAGAATTTCATGTTATAAAATTAGAATTTAAATTATAAATTTTTTTTATATTTTTAGTCGATATTTATGTTAACATTTTAAAATTAGAATTTAAATTATAAAAATACTTATACTTTTTTTAAAAAAAGTGAGTAGCCTAATTCGGCCTTCAGCCCACGTAGTTATGAGTTGGGTTATACTGATGTTGCTACACATAAAGTTAAAAAAGACAATGATGATGATAGTGATGATGACTATACCAAACTTAAGAATGTCATAAAGTTGAAACAAGCAGGGATATATTAATTTTGGCGTTGCTAAAGAAAAAGGGATTAGAGGAATCAGATTCAAAAATAGTTTGATTTACTCTAAGTTATACTTGCCCCCATTGTTTATCGATTCCATACTCAACTCCTTCTCCAAGAGGAGAGTTGCTATTGACTAATTAAGGAGTTTCACAAGTTATTTGAGAAAAAAACTTTCTAGAGAATAGAGATTTATTTTAACCACTGATTTACAATTACTATGTTTCCTTTTGTTAAAATCAAATCTACTAAAATGCCATTGATTGACGACCTTGATTTGATTAAAAAATAAAATGTGTATTTTCATATTATCAGTCACATAATTCATAATTAACTTTATATGTACTTAAACATGTCTCACTAAACAATCATTTAAAATTCTATCTTATTTTTTTGGTTGAAGCATATTATTGAGAAATTATAATTTTTTCTTGAATTAACAAATAACTCAAGTAACTCAATAGAAAAAAATTAATCTCAAATTTAACTTTCAAAATTATTATTCTTATTTTACTTATTATCAAACGACCCCTTTAAGATTTTATCTTTTTCAATAAAGTATATTATAAATGAAATTATATTTTTATTGTTAATCGTCCACCATATAGAGAGACTCTCCAGAGAAATAGGAACAAAAAATATTTATATAGAGACATGTGATATCCCAGAAATAATCAACTTCAGCAAAATCACAATTAAATATTGAAATAAATCGGAAATCAATTCGTTGTATTATCGGTGATCCAATGTTGGTGTGGCTACTATATCATTACACTAATTATTTAAATATTAATATGATTTTTTTTATCTCTAATATGTGAGTATATATGTGATAAAACCTCAAATCAAAATTGATGATAAGATGAGAAAAATGGTTGATTATCTTAAGGCCGGTATTTCTTGTATGACTGATGTCGCATTTCAGCCTATTGCGAAGATCATAGTTGATGATAAGATGGGAAAATCATAAGTATAGTTGGTTTAGAGAGTAATGTTAATTTTATTGCTTATTCATACTTTGTTATAGTATGTTCTCTTTTTCAAATAGTTTATCCAAATCTCTGTGTTCGAATTTGGATGAAAGAGACAGAGATGATGTCATGACCCAAAATAGTCCACGAGTGGCACCCACACCTAACCTCCTAAGTGGGCGAACCAACGATACAATCCCAACCTATATTAGCAGTTCAACTTATGAAATACGAAAATAATTGGAAGCTCAACTTATAAAGCAAGCAATAACAAATCCCACTAATTCTATTACATAACATTCCCCAAAACCTCAAAGTCATCACATCAGGGACATCTAATCTCAAATACTAAGTCTAAGAGTAGCATTACCAAAATAAATAAATATAATAGTTTATGTCCGAAAACTAAGGACATCATGCGATAACTTATAAATCCAACACGAGCTAGAAGGTTAGCTCACCCTTAAATCTGGTATACCGCGATCGATAAGAGCTGAGGGTGAGTCGTCAATAGAACACTCGTTGCACTCCACAAAAGCAAAACAAAGAAAAATACAAGTAGGAGTCAGTACGGGCCACATGTACTAGAATCATCGGCTGACTCCAAATAGAAACCAATATACATAAAGTAATATCAGGAAATTAACTATAACACTTAACAATAGAAAGTAACTGTTGGGAGAAATAGAGTTTTGATAATAGACAAAGGACAATGAAACATGTTGATCCACCAGGTTCTTCAGTATACTGTCTCACTGGAAAATTGCACAGCACCACAAGAAGCGGAATAGATTAAAGCTCCTGAAGATAAGGTCTATAAACACATAAGTACGAAGATGGTTTAACATTCAAACGAGAACATAGAGTTGGTGAGAAGGAGTTTAAAAGAAATAGAACTCTAAATAAACAAGATGCAGAAATATAGGAGTTACAACAGTAGAAGAAGTCTTCTGCGAGGAGATAGCTGTGGAGTTAAAGAGCAAATAGAACTCTTCAAGACAAAAACAAGAAGGAGTTCAACAGACTAGCAAGTCAACTAGTCGAAAAGGCAAAAAGGTCACAACAGCGAATTGAAGCAAAAAGGAAACAGTTAGGTTGTTAAGGTCTTGAGTGTGTCACTATTTTAAGAAATTGTTTTTCCTTGTTGGTATTGAAGAATTGGTCACATCTCAGTAGCTTATAAACTGAGAGCTTGTTTATTCTTCAAGTTGGGGGCAACTCGAAGACGTTGGGAACATAAGTCTAGGGAGGTTTATGTGGAGTTAGGTAGTTGGTGAAGTTGTGTTGAAGTCTTAGATTACTAGGATTTGTAATAGTTTGTTGAAGGCTTATATTGATTTAGTGAAGTTGGGAGAAAATCCTGTAAAGGTACAGGTCGTGGTTTTTCACCTTTTGTGAGTCGGGTTTTCCACGTAAAATCACTGTGTTCTCATTTATTTCTGTTTTACTGAAACACGTCTTCAAACCTATTCCTTCGAGTAGGCAAATCCATAAGGTGTGCAATTCTAACAATTGGTATCAAAGCGGGTTTTCTTGTTAAAGGCTAGTACCTAAGAATTGATCAAAATGAATACTACACCACCTCTCGGACATGGAGAAGGACAATCATCTATGAGGCCTCCTCTTTTCAATGGAACACATTTCGGTTGGTGGAAGGCTAGAATGGAGGACTTTATTCAAGGAGAAGACTACGAACTTTGGGATAGAATTATCATAGGACCTACAACTCCTATGAAAACAGTGAAGGACCGATAAGTGCGGAAAGAGAGAAGGGAGTCCAACGTTGATGATCTAGTAGCATAAAAGAAAAATGCCAAAGCCAAAAACATTTTGGTTTGTGGTTTGAGTCCAGAAGAGTATAACAGGATCTCAAATTGTACTACAGCTAAGCAAATCTGGGATGCCCTTACTATTGCACATGAAGGAACTGCTCAGGTCACGAAATTAAGGGTTGCTATGTTGTTCACTGAATATGAGACCTTTAAGATGTAGGAAAATTAGTCTTTGCAAGACATGATGGCAAGACTCACACTTCTCATCAATGAACTTGCATCCCTGGGGAAAGTTGTTACTTCTGAAGAACAAGTGGACAAGGTTCTGAGAATTTTACCAAAAGCCAAGTGGGATGTAAAAGTTACTGCCATTAGGGAAGCTAAGGACATTGAAACCATGACATTGAATGAGCTGGTTGGGAATCTCAGAACATATGAGATGAACATGGAAAGTCAAAAGAAAGAAGAAAGCATGGATGAAAAGTCACTAGCTCTTAGGGTAGCTTTTGATGATGAGGGATCAGACCTAGATGAAGATCAAATAACCTTTCTAGCAAAAAATTTCAAAAAATTCTTAAAGAATAGGAAAGGGAAAGACAGGAGAGAAATAGGTAGCAAAAGGTGGTCTGATGACACACGAAGTAGAAAGTGGTCTGATGACAGAAATCATTCAGGGTGTTATAAGTGTGGAAAAATGGATCACCACATTAGACAATGTCCCCTATGGGAAATTGAGTGGAAAAAGGAAAGGGCTGAGAGAGAAATGAAAGAAAAAGCTGCCAAACAAAAGGAAAGGGAAGACTATGCTATGATGGCTGCATGGGGATCAGGAATGGGGGATTCAGACACAAAAATTGTTGATGAAACTGCTTTCATGGTTGCTGGAGATTCAGATCTAGAAGAAGATGACAATTATGAGGTAAGTATTCTTGAATTAAAAGGAAAGTAGCATCTCTTTTCAAAAGGGAAGTTAAATCTTGCTAATGAATGGATTGATAGACGATTTTCAAGAGATAGCAAATGAAAAGGATCAACTAATTAAAGATTTTTCAGATAAAAAATTTAAAAATCTTGAGATCAAAAACTGCCTGGATGAAGCAAATGAAAAAAATGACAAGTTGAAGAAACAGGTTCAACAACTTGATTCACTTGTGTTGAACCTAAAGTCAAAAATTCTAAAATTAATTGTTGCTGATAAGGGTAAAGGTAAGATGAGTGAAGATCATCAAAAGGTAGAAACTAAGTTGAAAGAATGTAAAATTGAGTTATTTTGTGAGAAGGAAAAGGTGAGAAAATTAACTCAAGAAATCTCCACTTTAAAACTAGATTAAGAAAGGGCAAACAGATGGACTCAGTCATCTAAAATAGTGAATCGTCTAGGAAACAAGAGTCATAATGAGAAAGCTGGAATAGGTTTTTTTCATGAAAATGCTACCACTACTGATTTATGCTACCTCTGTGGAAAAATTGGACATCCAACTACTAAGTGTCCAATTGCAAACAATGTTAGGAGCAGAAACACATATAATGTATACAAAAGGAGGTATGAACATAATACAAGAAACAGGTCAAGGAACATGTTGCCTACTTGGGCAAGAAGGGATCTTATTCATCCGTTTTACAACAAGAAAGGACCCAAGCTAGTCTGGGTTCCTAAAACTAACCCTTGATCTATCTTGGAGGTTGTAGTGAAAGGAAGCAAGCATTGGTACATGGATAGTGCTTGCTCAAGGCATATGACTGGAGATAAACACAAGTTCCTTTCACTTGCACCTTTTAAAGGAGGAAAGACTTCCTTAGGAGACGAAAAAAAGGGCACTGTTGTGGGAGCTGGAAAAATCGGATGAAAAGAATCAAGGCTTTAAATAAAGTTTACCATGTGGATGGATTGAAGCACAATTTGTTGAGCATATCTCAATTATGCGATAAAGGTAATAAAGTAACTTTTACTTCTGCAGGTTGCAACGTCAAAAAGCTGGATATAAAGGAGATAATATCAACAGTAAATATACATAAGAATGTGTACAAGCCTAACATCATGGAAATTCCCGGAGCACATTTGAAATGTCTAAGCGTAATTGCTAATGATTCATTACTTTGGCACAAACTACTTGGTCATGCAAATCTGAAACAACTGAATACTCTGTTGTCAAAGGACCTGGTTGTAGGTTTACCAAAAACTAAGTTCAAAGACAGAAAAGTATGCAGTGCATGCGTAAAGGGGAAGCAAGTTAGATCATCCTTTAAGCCAAAGAACCAGGTAAGTACCACCAAGTGCTTAGAACTGGTTCACATCGACCTATGTGGACCAATAAGAGTAAAAATCAGAGAAGGTAAAAGGTACATGTTTATTATTGTTGATGATTACTCAAGATTTACGTGGACCTTCTTTTTGACTTCTAAAGATGAGTCTTACGACGTTTTCTCCATTTTCATCAAGAAAATAGAAAAGAAGTTGGAGACTTCCTTAATTTTCATAAGATCTGACCATGGAACTGAATTCGAAAATGCAAACTTTTAGAATTATGTTCAATATATGCTATAGATCACAACTTCTCTATTCCAAGAACCCCTCAACAAAATGGAGTAGTAGAACGGAAAAATAGGACTTTAGAAGGTATGGCTAGAACAATGATGATTGCTAAGAACTTGGAAAGAAATCTTTGGACTAAAGCCATAAATACTGTTGCTTATATTCTCAACAGATGCATATTGAGGCCCATATTAAACAAAACTCCCTATGAATTACTTAAAGGAAGAAAACCAAATATCTCCCATTTCAGAACATTTGGGTATAAATGCTATGTTCATAATAATGGTAAAGATGATTTGAAAAAAATTTGATGCCATAAGTGATGAGGGAATTTTCTTAGGATATTCTTTACATAGTAAACCTTATAGAATATTGAATAAAAGAACCAACTATGTTGAAGAAAGCATTGATGTTGTTTTTGACGAAAATAGTGGTGTTTTTTAGAATGATATGCAGGATGCCTATGAGCTGGAGCATAGATCAGAGGAACAAGCCAGGCTACCTGGTCCATCTACAGGACAAGCAGAGGGCACACAGTCAGGGGGAACTACTGAAGCTGAAATTCAACATCTTGACTTGGGATCTGCTCAAGCTGACTTGGTTAACGATGAACAACCTCAAGGGTTTGTGGTGAAAAGCTACAAATATCAGGACTCACACCCACTAGAAAATGTTCTCATAGAACTGACATCTGGATTCACTACCAAGTCAGGGATGAAGAATTTGTGTGCTTTTAAGGCCTTTTTATCCATGATGGAATCAAAAAGGGTAGGAGAAGCACTGCAAGATGAAGAGTGGATACTGGATATGCAGGAGGAACTAATCCAGTTTGAGAGATGCAAAGTATGACATCTGGTGCCTAAACCAGAAGGAAGAACCATCATTGGCACGAAGTGGGTGTTCCGGAATAAACTTGATGAGTATGGAACAGTTACAAGAACAAGGCAAGACTGGTGGTTTAAGGATACAATCCAGAAGAGGGAATAGACTATGATGAGACTTTTGCTCCAGTAGCCAGACTTGAAGCTATCAGGCTACTCATAACATTTGCAGCTTTTAAGGAGTTCACTCTATATCAAATGGATGTGAAGAGTGTATTCCTGAATGGTCACTTGAAGGAAGAGGTATATGTGAAACAACCACCTGGATTTGAGAGTCCTGAATTTCCAGATCATGTGTATAAGCTGGATAAAGCATTGTATGGGTTGAAACAAGCTCCTCGAGCTTGATATGAAAGATTGTCAAAATTTCTTTTACACCATGGTCACACAAGAGGAAAAATCGACAATACACTATTTTTAAAAACGCAAGGAAGGGATCTGTTGATTGTGCAAGTATATGTGGACGATATTATATTTGGATCAAAAAATGTGCTCATGATTTAAGAGTTTGCCAAGATGATGAATGAAGAGTTTGAAATGAGCATGATGGGAGAACTCAATTTCTTCTTAGGGTTACAAATCAAGCAGACTCCTTCTGGAACTCTGATTCATCAACACAAGTATGTAAAGGAGCTTCTCAAAAGATTCAAAATGGATGATGCCAAAGATATTGATACTCCCATTGCAACCGCCACTAAATTGGATTTGGATGAGAAAGGATTATCAGTCGAACAAAAGCTCTATAGAGGTATGATTGGATCTCTCTTATATCTTATTGCCAGTAGACCTTATATTGTCCTTAGTGTGGGACTCTATGCAAAATTTCAATCTGATCCCAAGGAGTCGCATCTTAAAGCAGTCAAGAGAATCCTCGGGTATCTCAAAGGAACTTCAGACTTGGGACTCTGGTACTCTAAAGGTAGTAGTTTCAATCTTGTAGGGTACACTGATGCTGACTATGCTGGTTATCTAGTAGATAGAAAAAGTACTTCAGGTATGGATCACTTAGTTGGAACATGTTTGATTTCCTGGTCCACCAAGAAACAAAACTATGTAGCCTTGTCAACTACTGAGGCAGAATATGTAGCAGCAGGGTCATGTTATGTTCAGTTACTTTGGATTAAGCAACAACTGTTGGACTTTGGGATGGATGTTGGTTGTGTCCCTATTTTGTGTGATAATACAAGTGCTATTAATATAGCAAAAAATCATGTTCAACATAAAACAACTAACATATAGATATAAGGCATCATTTTCTTTGTGACAATGTAGAAAAAGGTCTTGTTTCAATAATTTTTTGTCCCACTAAGAATCAAATTGCTGACATTTTTACTAAAGCACTAAGTGAAGAACATTTTGAAAATATCAGGTTAGACTTAAGGTGATTAAGATTGTATAAACTCCCCTCAATGATTGACTAGAATTTCTGGTACTATACTGCCAAATAAAAGAGGTTGTCTATTCAATTTCTCATATTATGTGCATTCCAACAATTCAGTAGGTTGACATTAATGTGTGTTTCTGTGTGCAGGATTACTAGCTCAGGTGCAACGACCGATGAAACATGAAAATAAACCAGGTAACAATTGTTATGCGCTCCTTCTTAGAAATTGATAACAGAATTGGGTACCCTAACCTGTTCCTTCCTATCTCTAGACCCTCAGTTTTTTTTGCCACCAAAAATGCACCAATCTTTTCACACTGATAGCCTTCTGAAGACGTCCCCTGACACAACTCCTCCCTTTCCACTCAAATTAATTTCCCCAAGTCTTCAAAACCCTTCAAGCTTCATCTTTTACACTTCCATATTCCATTATATATGAAACACCTCCTCTCTTCTGTAATAAACATTCACCTGCATCAATTCATCCTCTCAAAATCTCCAAAACACAACCATGCAAGAGCCTCAAAACCCAGATTCCCTTGCTTTGATTGTTCATGAAACAGCTAACCTTCCTCCTCCATTACAAATTGATTTCTCTAATTTTGCAAATTGGGGTGGGTTCTAAAATAGTTTCTAATAGATTCGCACACCTTATGGATTTTCCTAATCGTTGGAACAGGTTAGTCGACATGTTTCAATGATGCAGAATTAAACTGGAACACAACAATTTTATGTGGAAACACCCGGCTCACAAAAGGTGAAAAAACTATGACCTGTACCTCTACAGGATTTTCTCCCAACTTCACTAAATCAATATGAGCCTCCAACAAACGATTACAAATCCTAGTAATCTAATACTTCAACACAACTTCACCAACTTTCTAACTCCACATAAACCTCCCTAGGCTTATGTTCCCAACGCCTTCAAGTTTTCCCAACTTAAAGACTAAACAAGCTCTCAGTTTATAGATTACTGAGATAACATACAGACTCCACAATCAAAGAACAATCCTGACTCTAGACTTTATTGATTTCTTTTTCTCTCTTTTTGTCTAAGTACTTTCTGAGACTTGAGAGCTTCTTTTTATAGTTATCTTTTGAGTTCTACTTGCAGTTAGACTCTCTAGATATTACTTTGTAGAAGACTCCTTTTTCAGCTTGAACTCTTTTTGCTTTATTAAAGTTCTACACCTTCTTGAACTTTTTCTTGCTTTATTAGAATTCTACACCTTCTTGAACTCCTTTTTGCTTTATTAGAATTCTACACCGTCTTGAACTCCTTTTCGCTTTATTAGAGTTTTACACCTTTTTGAACTCCTTTGTCCATTATCAAAACTGCTTTTAACCCAACATATTCCCCCTTTTTGATGATGACAAATTTTCTGAGTATTAGATCCATCCATCTTTTCTGATTTATTTTCAGCTTTCCATAGTTTTCCCTGACTGTGTGCCCTCTGCTTGTCCAGTAGATGGACCAGGTAGCCTGGCTTGTTCCTCTGATCCAACTCATATTCATCCTGCATATCATTCTCAAAAGCACCACTATTTTCATCAAAAACAACATGAATGCTTACTCCAACATAGTTGGTTCTTTTATTCAGTACTCCGAAGGAAACCTTTCCTCCTTTAAAAGGTGCAAGTGAAAGAAACTTGTGTTTGTCTCCAGTCATATTCCTTGAGAAAGCACTATCCATGTACCAATGCTTGCTTTCTTTCACTGCAACCTGTCAGACAGATCAAGGGTTAGTTTTAGGAACCCAGACTAGCTTGGGTCCTTTCCAGTTGTAAAACGGATGAATGAGATCCCTTCTTGCCCAAGTAGGCAACATGTTCCTTGACCTGTTTCTTTTATTATTTTCATGCCACCTTTTATACACATGATATGTGTTTATACTCCTAACCTTGTTTGCAATTGGACACTCAGTAGTTGGATGTCCAACTTTTCTACAAAGGTAGCACAAATCAGTAGTAGTAACATTCTCCTGAAAGAACCCTATTCCAACTTTCTCATTGTGACTCCTTCTTCCTAGATGGTTCACTATTCTCGATGACTGAGTCCATTTGTTTGCTTTTTCTAAATCTAGTTTCAAAATGGAGATTTCCTAGGTCAATTTTCTCACTTTTTCCTTCTCACAAAAAAACTCAATTTTACAATCTTTCAACTCAGTTTCTACCTTCTGATGCTCTTCACTCATCTTACTTTTACCCTTATCAACAATAGTTAACTTTAGGATTTCTGACTTTAGGTCCAACACAAGTGAATCAAGTTGTTCAACCTGTTTCTTCAACTTGCCATTTATTTCTGTTGCTTCATCCAAACAGTTTTTTATTTCAAGATTTTCAAATTTTTGATCTGAAAAATCTTTTATTAGTTGATCCTTTTCATTTGCTACTTCTTGAAAATCGTTTATCAATCCATTCATTAGCAAGATTAGCTTCCCTTTTGAAAGGAGGTGCAACTTTTCTTTCAATTCAGAAATACTTACCTCAGAATTTTCATCTTCTTCTGAATCTCCAGCAGCGACGAAAGCAGTTTCATCAGTATTTTCAGTATCAGACTCTTCCATTCCTGATCCCCAAGCAACCATCATAGCATAGTTTTCCTTTTCCTTTTGTTTGGCAGCCTTTTCTTTTATTTCTCTTTCCCTTTTGTTTGGCAGCCTTTTCTTTTATTTCTCTTTCAGCCCTTTCTTTTCTCCACTCAATTTGCCATAGGGGACACTGTTTAATGTGATGATCAGTTTTTCCACATTTGTAACATCTGGAGTTGTTTCTGTTATCGGACCACTTCCTGCTTCCAGTGTCATCGGACCACTTTCTGTTACCTATTTCTCTCCTGTCCTTCCCTTTCCTGTTTCTTAGGAATTTTTTGAAGTTTTTTTCAAGAAAGGCTATTTCATCTTCGTCTAAATCCGACCCTTCATCATCTGAAGCTACCTTGAGAGCTAGTGACTTTTCATCAATGCTTATTTCTTTCTTTTGATCTTCCATGTTCATCTCATAGGTTCTAAGATTTCCGATCAATTCATTTAAAGTTATGGTTTCAATGTCCTTTGCTTCCCTGATAGCAATAACTTTACATCCCACTTAGCTTTTGGTAAGATCCTCAGAACCTTGTCTACTTGTTCTTCAGAGGTAAGAACTTTTCCCAGGGAAGCCAGTTCATTTATGAGCAGTGTGAGTCTTGCCATCATCTCTTGCAGTGTCTCGTTTTCTTTCATTTTGAAGGTCCCTTATTCAGTGAATAGCATAGCAACCCTGAATTTCTTGACCTGAGCAGTTCCCTCATGAGCAATTGTAAGAGCATCCCAGATTTCTTTTGCAGTGGTGCAATTTGAGATTTTGTTATACACTTCTGGGCCTAGACCACAAACCAAAATATTTTTGGCTTTGGCATTTTTCCTCAAGGCCATCAAATCGTCAGCGTTGAACTCTCTTCTCTCTTTTAGAATTTGCCTGCCTTCCACTGTTCGCATGGGGATAGTTGGTCCTACGATGATTCGGTCCCAGAGTTCATAGTCTTCACCTTGAATAAAGTCCTCCATCCTAGTCTTCCACCAAGCAAAGTGTGTTCCATTGAAAAGAGGGGGTCTGACGGATGATTGTCACTCTCCATGTCCAAGCGGTGGTGCAGTGTTCATGTTGATCGATTCTTAGGTACTAGGCTTTAATAAGAAAACCTGCTCTGATACCAATTGATAGATCCGCATACCCTATGGATTTGCCTAATTGTTGGAACAGGTTAGTCAACGTGTTTCAATGATGCAGAATTAAACTGGAACACAATAATTTCACGTGAAAACACCCGGCTCACAAAAGGTGAAAAACCACGACTTGTACCTCTACAGGATTTTCTCCCAACTTCACTAAATCAATATGAGCCTCCAACAAACGATTACAAATCCTAATAATCTAAGACTTCAACACAACTTCACCAACTTCCTAACTCCACATAAACCTCCCTAGGCTTATGTTCCCAACGCCTTCAAGTTTCCCCCAACTTAAAGACTAAACAAGCTCTCAGTTTATAGATTACTGAGATAACATACAGACTCCACAACCAAAGAACAATCCTGACTCTAGACTTTATTGATTTCTTTTTCTCTCTTTTTGTCTGAGTACTTTCTGAGACTTGAGAGCTTCTTTTTATAGTTATCTTCTGAGTTCTACTTGCAGTTAAACTCTCTTGATATTACTTTGTAGAAGACTCCTTTTTCAGCTTGAACTCTTTTTGCTTTATTAGAGTTCTACACCTTCTTGAACTCTTTCTTGCTTTATTAGAATTCTACACCTTCTTGAACTCCTTTTTGCTTTATTAGAATTCTACACCTTCTTGAACTCCTTTTTGCTTTATTGGAGTTCTACACCTTTTTGAACTCCTTTGTCCATTATCAAAACTGTGTTTAACCTAACAGTTTCTCTAAATTCTCCACCATCTCATCACCTTCCAAGGTTTTCTCTTCTCAAGGATTGAATATTGATCCTCCTCAATCCATTTCTGATGATACTCCACCTTGTAAGGAATGAAACCCTAAACTAGTCAAACGTCGATTGAGAAAGGCTACAGGGGAACCAATCGAAGTCTCTAACGATTTTCCCTCCCTTGAACGGGTAACCCCACCTGGTCCTTTAAGAACGCCTAAAACCAGAAATCAAAAGCGTCAAGAAGAAGTGGCTCTTCAACAAGCTTTAAAAAAGCAAGAAACAAAAAGGTAATCCTGTTTCTTCTTCTTCTGGGATCTTCTGGTGAGACAAGTTAGGAGGAATGTGCGTAAGCATATCATTCCCAAACCTCCTCAGACTAAACCTGCTCCTTCACCCAAGAAAACCACTGCCTCTTCCACAACCCCGTCTTCATCCAAGACTAGACCTTCACCCAAAACGAAACAAGTTCCTCTTCCTGTTCCTTCAGAAGACTCTACGAATGACAGTGACCCTATTCCACCAGCCATTGCCACCACATATCCAAACTTCTCTTCCCTTATTCATTTCCAACAGCGCTCCCTCATTTGGGGTCGTGTCATTATTGGCTTTGGGGAACCTGACATGGACACTCTTCTTTCCAAGTTGGAATTTCAGGGGTGGCCTGACCTGTTCCTCCAGTATGATACTCAGAGAAAGTTGGCCAAACCAAAGATGTATGAATTTTATGGGCGAGGGCTTGTTCGTGACTATGTTTTCCTCACGACTGTTAGAGGGATATCACTGCGTCTTGGGGCTCCGGACATTTCCAGAATTCTAAGGGTTCCTAATGAGGGATGGGATCATTATGTGCACCATGAATGGCCTCCTCTAGATAATCTTCCCTCTGCACTTGAAATCTCCAGAAAATTCTCTGATCATCCTACTCTAGCACACCATAGGCTGTCTAGTGACGGGAAATATCCTCTCTTCATCGTCTTTATTTTGACCTGGTCTACAAAGTCATCATTTCTCGTCAGGAGAGACGGTCTGAAGCTAGCTACTTTGATCTGACCATGATAGAACTGATTGATACAAACATTCTGATCAATTTGCCTAGCCTCATTCTAAAGCATATGCAACGTGTTCTTATCCAAGATAAAAATGGACATGCTCTCCCGTATGGCTTTTGGCTTGCCCAGATCTTTGAGGCTTGCTCCGTTCTTGTCCAAGTTTGGACTATGCAGACCACCAAGGACGTTCTTGGTCAAGTGAACCACACAGCCTTACCTATTTCTATGCAGCGTGTTGGCACCTCTCTTCATCGCCTTCAAATGGACTTGGATGCCAAGACTGCCGAATTGTCCTTAGCACATCAACAATTTGCTCAGGAACGGAGTGCACTGACTTCACGAATTTCAGAAATAGAGGAAACCTTGATGAAAGAGTATGTTGCTCATGCCGATATTGTCCACAAACTGACTATGTTGATCCCCTCCTCTGCCCCTCCTGTCTAACCTGTTCCTTTGATAGTCCTTCTGGGTGCTTCTTTTTGTTATCAGGTCTTTCAATTAGCATATGTAATTTTTGTTCTTCTGTGTTGATTTTCCATTCTAAATGTCAATGTATGCAAGGCTTCTTGTAATTCTGTCATATTAATGCATACTTTTGTTCTCTCTTGTGTTATTGGGACTCACATCTGTGTTATTGATTTTCTTACTCTCTTCCTATTTTGCGTATACACTTTTTTTCGATGATGTCAAAAGGGGGAAGTCATATTTGAGTTATGCAATATTTATAATCCTTGTTTTAACTTGTTTCATTCTTGAGGTTCTCTTCTTAATAGCTGCAAAAACTATGGACATATCTGATACTCAGAAAGTTTGTCATCATCAAAAAGAGGGAATATGTTGGGAGAAATAGAGTTTTGATGATAGACAAAGGACAATGAAATAAGTTGATCCACCGGGTTCTTCAATATACTGTCTCACTGGGAAATTGCACAGTCTCACAAGAAGTGGAATGGATAAAAGCTCCTGATAAGGTCTACAAGAACATAAGTAAGAAGATGGTTCAGCAGTCACAGGAGAACATAGAGTTGGTGAGAAGGAGTTTAAAAGAAATAGAACTCTAAATAAACAAGATGCAGAAATATAGGAGTTACAACAGTAGAAGAAGTCTTATGTGAGGAGATAGCTGCAGAGTTAAAGAGCAAATAGAACTCTTCAAGACAACAATAAGAAGGAGTTCAGCAGACTAGCAAGTCAACTAGTCGAAAAGGCAAAAAGGTCACAACAGCGAATTGAAGCAAAAAAGAAACAGTTAGGTTGTTAAGGTCTTGAGTGTGTCACTGTTTTAAGAAATTGTTTTTCCTTGTTGGTATTGAAAAATTGGTCACATCTTAGTAGCTTATAAACTGAGAGCTTGTTTAGTCTTCAAGTTGGGGGCAACTCGAAGACGTTGGGAACATAAGCCTGGGGAGGTTTATGTGGAGTTAGGTAATTGGTGAAGCTGTGTTGAAGTCTTAGATTACTAGGATTTGTAATCGTTTGTTGAAGGCGCATATTGATTTAGTGAAGCTAGGAGAAAATCCTGTAGAGATATAGATCGTGGTTTTTTCACCTTTTGTGATCCGGGTATTTCCACGTAAGAACACTGCGTTCTCGTTATTTCTGTTTTACTAAAACATGACTGCAAACCTGTTGCTTCGATTAGGCAAATCCATAGGGTGTGCAATTCTAACAGTAACAACAACAAGTATAAGTACAACACAATAAACCAACTATATAATCTGCCAACAATATCAAGAACACACATGAGGACTCAAGCCTCCATACCATGCTTCTGTTGGGATATGGATTATTTGAGATTGAGTATATTAAATCATTTTAATATGTTTTCCTTTATTATTATCGTGCCGGAACGTGGCACCCAATCCAATATATATCGTGTCGTAACGTGACATCCGATCCCATAATATCGTGTCTGAACATGACACATAATCCAAATATATTGTGTAGGAATGTGACGCCCCATCCAATTATATTTAATTCATCATTTTTTATCATTACTTCCCACTTCATTAACAATATTTCATCAAACCTTATTTATTCAAGGCATAATTTTGATAAGACAAATTCAAGATTATGAATTTCCTGGTCTTGGGATTGCAGACCGATCACACTACATATCAGTCATCCAAACCACAATAATTAAATGCATAGAATAATTTCACAACATCACTCAATGGATATCAATTGCTATCAAGAGTCTATCTAACACGTGAAATAAACCATAACCTACCTCAAATCGAAGAATCAAAGCCAAGCTAGTTCACCACTGCTTTTTCCTTTCCTCAATATCTCCAAATGTTTCGAATCTATCAAATATATAATATTCGGAAAAAAATGAGTTCGTAGACATCCATATTATTATATGTATAACATATACCTAAAAAATCACCTAATTCGATAATCAATTTCCTAAATTTCAAGTCTAGGGTTAAGTTTTAATTCCTCCAAATAATATAACTCTAATAATATTTGTATAATACAATACACCTAATATGTAATTATCTATATTAGTATATTAAAACTTGATTGGTAAAAGAAAATCCAAATGGAAATCAGTAACGTTCCCATGTAAAAGAAATGTGCAAAACAGTGTTACTTTACACTTGTTGGTATTAATTTACTAGCATCCTGTATACAAGTATCTTTCTAATGCTGCACTTCTTACTAAAGTAATTAACACTTAGAGTGGGAGATTGAAAATTGTTAAACAAGAAATTTTACTTGCCGTTGACGGCCGCACTAGGTTTTCTCCCTTTCTTTTTCCTCATTATCTACTTATTATAATAATTTCTACTACTTATTTTTATTAATATAGGATGAGTGGTATATGGTATTACCTAAATTATTAATTTGATTATTTAAAATTACCCCATCAATTAAATAGTGAAAGTTATCGAATAATTCAAAAGACCTATTAAAATTTACGAGGTTAATCTTTTATACATATGAAACTTTATATCTCAAAACGACTTAATGGATCATTATAGATGAGAAAATTGTGAAATGATCAATTTGTTATGACTTTTTGGTTTTTGTTCGTATTTTTGCTTAAGTTACAATTGGACTTGTCATAAAATACTAAAAAAAAGTTAGATATTACCATCAACTACAAAATTATCTAAACCCCTCAAAGATAATAAAATTGATGTCCAAATTCATATTGAGTATTAGATTGAAGATATTAAGATTGATTTGCTATCGATCAAACTAACTAATAGATTAACATATAAGCCAACAAACTCCTTTAACAAAACTTTCCAAATCGAACTTCCTTTGGTTATTGCATTTGATGTACCGACAAATCTGAAAATAAAACACAATATAAGAAAATAAATAAAGTCATTAATAAGCCAGATTCAATCCATAATTTGATAGGATTGGACAACGAAATTTCATATATATACATAAAAGTGAAATATTTATCAAAAAAAAAAAGCCTCTTTTTTACACAAATACACAACATATATTTACATAATTACAAAAATCTCTACTCTTTTAAAAAATTACAAAAATCTCTTATTTGATACAAAACTGCAACACTTATTGATACAAAATTACAAATCCCAACTTATCATTTTTTAGTGCAACTAACAAGTAATGCTCCTACTTTTCGATATGTATCACTGATTTCGTTTTTTGTATCAACAAATCCCAAAAAGAAGGGATTTTGATAACTTTGGAAAGAGTTGGTATTAATTAAAATTAACCCTAAAAAGTATGAGATTTGTGTAAAATGCCCTTCTTTTTCTCTTACAAAAAAATCGCCTAAGAAGGTCATGGGCTCAAAGCAAATTAAATCAGCCCAAGGTCATTAAGCCATTTTTGTTCAAAAGCAGCCCAAATTCGGGGAATAAAATGCCCTTTTTGCTTCTTCTTTTTTTTGGCAGCATTTTTTTTAAAAAAATATTTTTATTTGCTATGGCGTTTTATATAAAAGAAAAGAGAAATTTCCTTTTTTCAAAAAAAAAAATTCATGTATTTTTTGGGTAGCATTTTTTTGAAAAAAAAAATTATTTTATTTTATTTTGTTGTTGGCTTTTTATGTAAAAAAATCTTTTTTAAAAAAATTATGTATTTTTTTCATGTATCGATTCTTATACATGTATATTAACGTGTATCAAAATTGTATAGATAGTCATGTAACATATTGATATTGTATAAATTACGTATAAACATGTATTATTATTATATAAATAGTTCATAAATGTGTATTGATATTGTATAAATTGTATATAAATGTGTGTCGATATTATATAAATAAGTATGGAAAGTATTGAGATTATATAAATGGTGCATAATTGTGTATCAATGCAGTATAAATAATTATTTAATGTATTGATATCGATATTTAACGATAAATAATTATGTAAAAAAGAAAAAAATTAAAAAGAGCAAATAAAAATATTTAAAAACATTGACATTTTAAAAAAAATATTTTAACATATCATAACTAAAAAATATTTTTAAAAATCAGAAAGAAAAAGGACAAATAAAAAGAGTCAAACTGTGGAATGAAAAAAAACTAAAAAAAAATATTTAAAAACCGAAGCGAAAGAAAAGCAAAAAAAAAAATTTTAAAAAAAACAAATTTAGAAGGTCAAATGGGCAATTTCAAAAGAAAAAAAACAAAAGGTGATGGCCGAAAGTCCACTGGACACAAAAGAAAACCCCCAAAAAAAATTTAAAAAGTAAAAAATAAAAACATCAAAAGTGTTATAAAATAAATCTAGAATTAACTAGAATATATGTAAAGGGAATCAAAAACTTAAAACTGATAAGAAGGGAGAATAATATATTGCAGTGTAATTTTCCTTTCATTAATCTGTACAGAAATGGAATGTTGAGAGACACATATATATATATATATGGCAATGGTAGCCACTAATGTGGACTACCAAAGCCTTGGAAATTGTTTATTCCACTATTGTGGACTTTACACAAGACAACACAAGCCTTGGAAATTGTCTCCACTATTGTGGACTTTACACAAGACAATTCATACACAACACTCCCCCTGAATTGTCCATGTAAAGAGAAGTTCTAGGTGATCTTAATACGCATCATTAGCTGTCTCATTAAAAACCTTACCAGGAAAACTCAGTGGGATAAAACCTTGGTTAAGGAAAAAAGGATACAACGCATATTTTACTCCCCCTAACGAAGACTTCATTTGACACTTTGGAGATGGTGCATTCCAATCTTATATCTTAGCTTTTCAAATGTTGACGTTGGCAATGCCTTAGTGAATAAATCTGCAAGATTATCACTCGAACGAATTTGTTGTACATAAATATCACCTTTCTTCTGAAGATCACGTGTGAAGAATAATTTCGGTGAAATGTGTTTCGTTCTATCTCCTTTTATGAAGCCACCTTTTAATTGAGCTATGCACGCAACATTGTCTTCAAATATGATCGTAGGTACTATGGCATCCTTTTTTAGTCCATATTTTTCTTCGATGAAATGTATCGTTGATCTCAGCCACATACATTCTCTACTTGCTTCATGAATTGCAATTATTTCAGCATGATTTGAAGAAGTAGCAACAACTGACTGCTTTGTAGATCGCCATGATATAGCAGTTCCTCCACATGCAAAGAGATAGCCGGTTTGAGATCGGGCTTTATGTGGATCTGATAAATAACCTGCATCTGCATAACCAACAAGGTATGCACAGCCTTTGTTAGTATAAAACAAACTCATATCAATTGTACCTTTTAGGTATTGCAAAATATGCTTGATACCGCTCCAGTGCCTTCGCGTTGGGGAAGAACTATACCTTGCTAGCCTATTAACAGAAAATGTTATATCAGGTCTAATTGAGTTAGCAAGATACATGAGTGCACCAATGGCACTGAGGTATGGTACTTCTGGACCAAGAAGTTCTTCATCCTCTTCTGGAGGACGGAATGGATCTTTATTCACTTCAAGTGATCTAACAACCATTGGAGTACTTAACGGATGTGCTTTGTCCATATAGAATCGCTTTAAGATTTTCTCAATATAGACAGATTGATGAAGAAAGATCCCGTCTGCTAAATGTTCAATTTGTAGACCCAGACAAAGTTTTGTCCTTCCAAGATCTTTCATTTCAAATTCTTTCTTTAAATATTCAATTGACGTTTGGACCTCTTCAGGAGTTCCAATGAGATTTATGCCATCAACATAAATAGCGAGTATTACAAACTCCGATCCTGTTTTCTTAATGAAAACACATGGACAAATGACATTATTTATATATCCTTTATTTATCAAGTACTCACTAAGGGGATTATACCACATACGCCCTGATTGTTTCAGACCATATAATGATCTTTGTAATTTGACTGAGAACATTTCCCGAGACTTAGTACATGCTTCGGGCGATTTGAATCCTTCTGGGATTTTCATGTAAATTTCACTGTCAAGTGAACCATAGAGGTAAGCTGTAACTACATCCATTAGATGTATTTCAAGATTTTCATGTACAGCTAAACTGATGAGATATCGAAAGGTTATTCCATCCATAACAGGTGAATATGTTTCCTCATAGTTGACACCGGGCTTCTGAGAGAATCCTTGTGCAACAAGGCGTGCCTTGTATCTTACAATATCATTTCTCTCATTTCGCTTTCGCACAAAAACCCATTTATAGCCAACTGGTCTTACACCGTCAGGGGTTTGGACTACAGGTCCAAATACCTTATGATTAGAGAGTGAATTCAATTCAGATTGAATAGTTTCTCTCCATTTTGGCCAATCATCTCTGTGTCGACATTCTTCGATAGATTTAGACTCAAGACTTTCACTATCTTGCATGAGGCTAAGTGCAACATTATAAGCAAAAACATTATCCACTGTAATTTTTGATCGATCTAAACTTATCTCATCATCAATAGAACTTATTGGAAGTTCTTCATTCACTTGAGTCTCGGGTTCACTGATTTCTTCAGGAATATCAGGATTTCTCAAGTCTGGATCCTCTTCAGGAAGTCCTTTTGTAGTATCATTTTTATCATTCCTTATGCTTCTCTTTCTAGGATTTTTATCCTTTGAACCCACTGGTCTACCACGCTTCAGGCGTGTTTGGGATTCAGAAGCTGTGATACTAGCAGATGGTCCCTTTGGGACTTCGATCCGGATAGGCACATTCACTGCAGGGATATGTGACTTAGTTATCCGTTTCAAATCAGTAAATGCATCTGGCATTTGATTTGCTATTGTCTGCAAATGGATGATCTTCTGGACCTCCTGTTCACATGTGCGTGTTCGTAGATCAAAATGAGATAGTGATGAAACTTTCCACGCAATTTCTCCAATTTCTCTCTAGGGTTCCTTTTTCTCTCCCCCTAATTGCGGAAAAATTGTTTCATCAAACCGACAATCTGCAAATCTAGCAGTAAATAAATCTCCTGTCAACGGTTTGAGGTAGCGAATTATGGAGGGTGAGTCGAACCCAACATATATACCTAACCTCCGTTGAGGGCCCATCTTAGTGCGTTGTGGTGGTGCTACAGGCACGTATACCGCACAACCAAAAATTCGTAGATGAGCTATATTTGGTTCATGACCAAATACCAATTGTGATGGAGAATATTTATGATAATTAGTCGGTCTAAGACGTACAAGTGCTGCTGCATGTAAGATAGCATGACCCCACACGTCAATGGGTAAATGGGTAATCTTGATTTCATGAGCAATGGTCTAGCTATCAATTGCAGGCGCTTAATAAATGGCTCTGCAAGGCCATTTTGAGTATGAACATGAGCTACCAGATGTTCAATTTTTATCCCAATTGATATGCAATAATCATCAAAAGCTTGGGATGTGAATTCTTCAGCATTATCCAGACGAATGTATTTAATTGGATAATCTGGGAATTGCGCCCTTAATCTTATTATTTGTGCCAGTAGCCTCGCAAAAGCCAGGTTGCGGGATGATAAAAGGCACACGTGAGACCATCTTGATGATGCATCTATTAGGACCATAAAATATCTAAACACTCCACTAGGTGGGTGAATAGGTCAACATATGTCCCCATGTATACGTTCCAAAAATTTTGGGGACTCAATGCCAACCTTCAAGGTCGATGGTCTGGCAATTAATTTGCCTTGATGACAAGCAGCACATGAAAATTCGTCATTCATAAGAATCTTCAGGTTCTTTAATGGATGACCGCTTGAATTTTCAAGAATTCGTCTCATCATTATTGATCCAGGATGACCTACTCGATCATGCCATAGCACAAAAGTTTTTGGATCAGTAAACTTCTGGTTTACGATCGAATGTGCTTCAATTGCACTAATTTCTGCATAATATAGGCCAGACGATAAAGTTGGTAATTTTTCTAAAATATATTTCTGGCCTGAGACACTCTTGGTTATACCAAGGTATTCAATATTCATTTCATTTAGTGTCTCAACATGATATCCATTTCTGCGGATATCTTTAAAACTTAGCAGATTTCTTGGGGATTTAGAAGAGAACAATGCATCTTCTATAACGATTTTAGTCCCCTTAGGCAGAAAAATAGTAGCTCTTCCGAAGCTTTCAATTATTTTTGCACTGCCAGATATTGTAGTAACATTTGCCTTTCTTTTAAGTAAAGAAGAAAAATATTTTTCGTCTTTAAAAATTGCATGAGTCGTTCCACTGTCAATAACACAAATATCTTCGCAATTGATTATTGATCCAAACAAAATTTGAGGCATATTCATTCTTCAAAGAGAAAAATAATAAAGTAAATATTTATTTGGACCTCATGTGTATTTAATGAAAAGTCTTGCATAAGTTAAATATATAAGAATAAGGAAGACAAGATACAAATTATTATTATTATTATTTTTATCTTCACGGGATATAAAAACATAAGCGCACATATAAATAAAGAAAATTATTTTATATATTATCATGCTCATCATCGTTCACATTTTCATTAATATTTAAATTTTCTTCTGGAAAATTTAAGTCGTCCACTACATGCAGATACATATGTTCCATATTATTTTCAGACAAAAAATTTGTCTCTGGATTTTTGGCTCTTTTTAATGATGCCTGATATAGTTGAATAAGACGTTTAGATGATCGGCATGTCCTTGACCAGTGCCCTTTGCCTCCACATCTGTGACATATACTTTCTGAATTTTTCTTTGGAAAAGCTTCTGGCTTTTCTTCCTTCTTTTTAGATTGCTGGTCGTGCCTCGGTGCGAGACGACTATCATGATTTCTTCTTTGACCTCAGCCACGGCCACGACCATGACCACTTCTGGGGCTATAATCTCTTTCTCGTTGGTTATAATTCGCTTGATTCACTTCAGGGAGTGGCGAAGAACCAATGGGCCGACTATCATGATTTTTCATCAATAATTCATTATGTCTTTCAGCAATAAGAAGGTGTGAAAGTAATTCAGAATATTTTGTAAAACCCATACCGCGATATTGCTGCTGCAGGAGCATATTCACCGGTGGAAATGTGGAGTATGTTTTTTCAAGCTTGTCAGTTTCAGTTATTTCTTCTCCGCATAAACTTAACTGTGATATAATTCTAAATATTGCTGAATTATATTCAGTTATATTTTTAAAATCTAATAATCTTAGATTTAACCAATCATGACGCGCTTGTGGAAGGACGACCAACTTCAGGTGGTCGTATCTATCTTTTAGATTCTTTCACAATTTCAGGAGATCTTTTATTGTCAAATATTGTAATTTTAGTCCCTCGTCAAGATGGTGGCGGAGAAAAATTAAAGCTTTGGCACGGTTTTGACTGGATGCCTTATTTTCATCTTTAATGGTGTCTGCCAGACCCATTGATTCTAAATGTAGTTCAGCATCTAGTGCCCATGATGAATAATTAGATCCAGAAATATTAAGTACAGTAAATTCAACTTTTAAAATGTTAGACATTTTGATAAAATAAATTTTTACCCCTTTTTACCTGTTTACGCTACCTTGAAATGGGCAGAGCTTCGTGCTGATAACGTGTTATAAAATAAATCTAGAATTAACTAGAATACATATAAGGGGAATCAAAAGCTTAAAACTGAGAAGAAGGGAGAATAATATATTGCAGTGTGATTTTCCTTTCACTAATCTGTACAGAAATGGAATGTTGAGAGACATATATATATATATATGGCAATGGTAGCCATTAATGTGGACTACCAAAGCCTTGAAAATTGTTTATTCCACTATTGTGGACTTTACACAAGACAACACAAGCCTTGGAAATTGTCTCCACTATTATGGACTTTACACAAGACAATTCATACCCAACAAAACTATTTTTTTTAAAAAAAAGAGAGAGAAAGAAAAGGTGGAATGGCCAGTGGAGGAAAAGAAGAAAAAAAAACAACCAAATAGCCAAAAGGACTATTTTAACTAAGTAAACTTGGGCTAAAAAAGAAGTAAAGGAAAGATATGGGCTGTTAGCCCATGTAATTATCCCGTAGAAAAATTTCAAAGTTTGCATAAAATAACTCGATAGATTGGATTGTCTCATTGACAACTCTAAAAACAGATATAATAGCTATCACATATAAATCATATAATTACTTTTCAATGAATGTGAATAACTTATCATATTTATGAAAATCGCAAATGGAATTGATGGGCAGATTGAACCGAAACTTATTGCAATGCAATAGCCTGAATTGGTTAAACAAAGGTGAGTCACACACCCTCACAATGACAAATTGTCATTTGTATAATTTAAAACCCTAAGAATCATCAAATTCATCTCGATTTTTATATTACTATCAATCCATAAATAACATCGGCTAAATAAGATTTTGATTGGTTTTTTCCTTATGCACTATAAATAGTACAAACCTCATCACTAACAAAAATCTTTAGTGTATCTGCTTATATAACATGTTTAGTATCAATTTCCTCATCCTCAATTATCTTAAGAAGAGCTATATCTATTTTTTAGAAGCAACAACCAGAATTGCAGTAAATCTTCTTCCGAGAAATATTATCAATGCAGCAAACAAAATACTCTTTGAATTATCACAGAGGACATGGTGAGACGTCACAATGTGATGTGAATCCCATGTAGCACCCATGTCAATAAATATTCCTTCAACACTATAGAATTAAATTAAAAAAAAAAAATTTAAATATATAAAATAATAACTAAATAACTTTGAAAGGAAAAGATTAAATACCTTGATCTTTTTAATTGTACTAGTTGAGTTCTTTGTTGTTAATATAAAGTTCGACCATTAGATTTGGATCGAACAAATATTTCGAAACAATTATTTAAGTTTATTCCAAAGTGTTTGAAGAATAAAGAAAGCATAGTGAGACTTTGAACAGAAAATTCACTTCGATCTTTTTTAGTTATAATGGAGGGACAGAATATAGTTTTTTTTTTATTTCTAATATATAGTTGAGCCAAATAACAATAACACATACCAATGCAATTTCACAATTCGGTCAAGTTTTTAAGAGTGAAGAAAGATGCAACTTTGGACAGAAAATTCAGTTCTTTTTTTAGTTATAATAGAAGAAAAAATTAGTTTCCTTATTCTAATGCTAATATACGATTGGGCCAAACAATATATACTAGTGCAATCTGAGAATTAGGCTAATTTTTTAAAGAGTGAAGAAAGTATATTGAGATTTTGGATAGAAACTTCGCTTCTCTTTTTAGTTACAATGGGGGAAAGAATTTAGTTTCCTTTTTCTAATCATAATATATAATTGGGCCTAACAACAACTTCTCTTTTTAGTTACAACAGGGGAAAGAATATAGTTTCCTTTTTCTAATTATAATATATAATTGGGCCTAACAACAACTACATACACCAATGTAATCTCATAATAGAGTCAAGTTTTGAAGAGTGGAAAAAGTATAGTGAGAGTGTGAGACTTTGATAAAAAAAAATCACTTTTAAAAAAAAAAAGTTATCAAGGAGGAAAATAATTTGATTTCCTTTCTTTAATCATAAAATACAATTGGATCAAATGATAATAACATATACTAGTGTAATTTCACAATTGGACTATAAATGACTAATTTATTAGAAAAATTATACTAATTGAATACAAAATACAAAGTAATTAGGCTTTCAAAGTCCATGTTTAAGTAACTTCATTTTCCCAAACATATAACCTGACATGCCACCTTTAGTCTAGGCTCAAGTTTTATTTTGTCACGCGAGAAACAGTGGCTATTCGATACACAAACCATGGCTAATAATAGGGTTCTTCTTTTGAAAAAACTACATGCATGGGCAATAGGTTTCCTCCTTTATTTCTTTTGTCCTATCTTTAATTACTTTTTTTCTTTTTTAAATTTTATCCTTTTCTTATTTGTTATTTTATCCCTTTTTTATTTTTTATTAGAGATACAATTTGAAAATATTTTATTGTTTATTAATTTACTTCTTTTTTGTTACTTTATCTTCTCTTTATTTTTTCTCTCTTTCTATATTTTTACTTTTTTAATAAATATAAAAAGTTAAAATACTAACTAACTATTTTCAAATTATTAAAAATAAAATAACTAGACTATAATAAGAAATAAATAAGAAAAATATCAAAGTCGACTAGCTTGTTTATCAAAATCTAAATTTAAAAAAAAACATTAATGATATCACATCAGTATATAAATATATAAAATTGTCATGCTCCGAGAGGGTATCACAACAGTATACACACTCCTAAAGGATACTCTGGACGTGACTGATACATAGAAATTATGGTTGGTTTCCAAGCGAACCACTTGATTGGCATGATTCTGCAATGGACCCTTTTCGGGCTCAACATTGTTGTTAACCGTTTGGATGAGATGGTCTGCAAGATTCTCCAATAGACCCTTTTCGGTGATGATAGCTTGAAGAAAGAATCTGAACATGGAGAAAATAACAAGTCTAC